>LQNS02278076.1:2291197-2310817 GCA_001587735.2 Parhyale hawaiensis | reverse complement strand
GACAACAGTCGCCAGGTTTTGTTTAACATTTTCATTCGATCTTCGATTACCCAATTTGATTGCTAGCTATACGTCCGAGCAGATGGTGTCTCCAACGGTTCTTCCCACGGGTGAAGGTAAAAACCTGGCGGCGTATGTAGGTCAGCCACCTCGATCAGCGGCCTACCTCTCGAAACAGTGGGGGAAGTATTAGGAATACACGAAACAATTTCATATACACGATGCACATGTGGTGTAGCGTACTATTTTTATGCCTCTTATGACAAAGACTAAATGAATTTACACATGAAGATAAATATTGTAATTCTACAGACGCACAGTGAATCTGTGACTATGACAGACTGAATAAAACTACAGACCAAAAGAAACATAGTACATGTATAAATGGGGTATTACACATCAAATAAAACATAGTACATTTACAAATTCTTTGTGTGGTACGCAACCAGTGTATTTACAAGTGTTATATTGTCGATGTGAAAAGAAGTGTAGAAGATACTAGTTATTGACATTGCTATTGTAGACACCAGAGTATGCCTCCTTCATTTTTAGAATTTTAGCATAATATTTATCTAGAGTATTTGCGCAATTATTGGGGCTGCTCGAAGTGTGACAACACCATACTGGTGAGCTGATTATATTCAGTCACATTCTGAATTGAAGTGGGAAGAGTTTAAGCAGGGCCTGGTAAAAGCCTTGTAGAACAGTTTTACAATGCCTTTATCAGGGTTTTGCAAGGCCCTGCTAAAGCTCCTTTGCCAACCCTGCTTGAAACCCACTTTCCTCGCTTGTCTCACGTTTGTCCTATCGAGATTTTTTTTTTTTTTTTGCTGCTACCATCAAATGCAATGTTTCTGGAACAAACTGTGACCAAGTCCCGCCAAAAATACCAAAGCAGCACAGACTACAACAAAAATATTTCAAGTGGGTAAAAAAGTTGTCGTGTTCTCTAGCTATTAACTGCCTCGAAGACCATGTCGAAGTGAAAAGAATGATAAAAAATGTTTATTACGAAGTTCAGAAGCACATCAATTACAAGTATTTGCACACCCAGGCCATGCTGCAGTGATCAGCAATACCTGGCCATATAATGTATCGATTACAAATACCTATAATTTTATAAAACTCTTATGAGCTAGGTTGTCTACGTACACACAATCATAGGGTATAAACAAATAGGGGCATACTTCTACCAAGCAAGCAATGTTGACGTAAAATTTTAATTTTTCCTGAAACTAGGATCTCCTCGTCATCACCAAAATTTAGTAATTTGCCTGACGAATTGTCTTAAATTATTGAAACAGTTTTTCTACACCGTAATATCATACAAATTGGTGCTACACCCAAGGCAACTTAAGTAAAAATGTAGGGACTCTCTTGGACTTCAGGCTAAATGGACGTCATCTGAATTAAATGACGGATTTGAGCAAAGACGGGGTTGTTTCGGTTAGAAAAGTTACGTTAAGCCAAACTAAATTAACTTATAAAGTAGCTTAGCTTAGAATACCCACATTTGAAAAAGTGAAAACAAAAAGTAAATGTGGAATTTCCACTTGTTATGCTAGTCCAATCGAAATTGTGGAATTTTGAAAAAATCTACGAGAGGTTAGCTCTGTCATGACATGAACACCTACATACTGTAATTACAGTATTTACAGGGCAATAGGCTGAGTATAATAGGAACGTAAATCGTATTCAATAGGTCACGTATATAGGGACCGTAATGGAACAATTAGTAAGAGCTAGTAACTTCAGTATGCTCTGGAACTGCTGCGATGACTCCACTTTAGAAAATGCAATCATATCTTATAGCAAAAGGTATTGTAACCTATCACGCTTTGCATAATACGAGTACTTCATATAAGAGTCGTACTAAAATTATTCCCCTCAGGAGGAATAGGATGGCCCATAGGCCATAGGGTTAGGCTAGATAGGTTCGCCACTTCTATGTTATGGGGAACAGCACCCCAAATGGGTTTGCGTAGGTTACCGTAGCCATTAGCTAGGCCTTCATGAGGCTGCCTTTCGCGCCCACTTTGCTTCCTTCCTGATTTCGTACTCCTACTGATCTTACTTTTATCTGTTCTTCCGCTTCTTTCCCGACTTGCTGTTGCCACGCGCGTTGGTCCACCTTTGTGCATTGGTTCCATATTTCTGTCGACATACACATGTTCCTTCTTTTTCCTCTCTCGAATCACCATAGTTGTGTCTAGGGCTTAGAACAAACTTATATAATATGTATAACACTACTGTAATATTCTAAAGTTATTTATATCGTAAAAGGATTCACGTAAGTTGCAAACACATATTCTTTCACTATATGGTGTATTATTTTAGTCTATTTACTGGCTCTGTGAGCCTCTGTTGATAAAGATCGTTTGCCTCTTTTTACAATGTTGACGAATCTGCCTTTAATAAGGATTGGTAATGCTCACCTTTAATTGCAGACGGAAGAACAAATTCAATTTGATTGTTCGCCAGATTTACACGTTCCAAAGTGTTGCTCTCAACGAAGATGGCGCTGCTCTGGAGTGCAGTGATAGCGTTGTTTGCGAACTCAACACGGTTAAGAAGCTCCAGCCCTGTAAACATGCCAATTGGACTCGTTTCAAAGGATGGTATGTGGTCGAGTTGGCCGCCACTGAGGTACACGTGCTGTATTTCAGGACATCCTTGGACAAGGTCTGCTTCAATTACCAGCTCAGGGTTCCAACTAAGCTGAAGGGTAACAAGCGTAGCAGATACTATGCCGGGAATAGGAGTCTCTGAGTTGAAGTTATTGTTGTTAAGAGAAAGGCTCCTAAGTGCCGTGTAGTCTCCCAGAGCTTCAAATGGGAAAGCAGATATTTGGTTGTGTCCGAGATTAAGAGTTTGTAGAGAATCGTGCGAGGCCGCGAATGCTTGCTCTTCCACTGTTTCTATGCCGGTGTATTTTATAACCACGACACGGAAGTTAACTTCACCGAAAGTGTCTGCTGTTAGAGACATTAAAAGGCACTCACTGCAGTTTCTTTGGTCAATGGTCAAAGTGTCAACATTTAAAAATGGAAAATTTGCAGTGAACACAGTGGCCAATTCCGAGTCCGTTTTTACCTGCGAACAGTCCAAGGAGATATCCTGACTATCGTCATCGAGTTTGCATGTACACGGTTTTATGTCCTCATCCACAGGACAAGGCCAATCTTTGGTGTTGACGTCATTCCTGGAGCTGACCTCTCGGCAGAAGCTGCACTGCGCCAGCAGCCACACGATGCACAACGTCGACAGACTCGAGCCGTTCATGCTGACGTCTTCCTGTTAGCTGGGGGAGTAGGTAGTAATCGAAAACAGCTCCGCACCGACCCTTTAAGTACTGCCACTGAGAAGCAGCTGCACAGTTCTCAAGTGCAATGGGAAATTCATGGCAGCGAGATTCAGGGAAACATTGGCGGCTGGTGATAGTAAGTGTACAAAGTTCGTTCGTATCAGTGTCCACAAATAGTATGGATCCCGCAGCCTGACGTCAGCTTGTTATCGAGGTATCTTTAGCAGCTGAATATGACAGCTCACGCTATTTATTGGATAAATTTTTTCTTGAGGCCGTGAAAAGTATGCCTACAATCTTAAAATTTTATATATATATATATGTGTTAACGGTAAACAGCTTTAGGTACAAATCGTTGTGCTATTCGAAAAGGTTACCGGAAGTGCTCCTAATTAGTGTATTATGGATATCCTTATATGATAAACGAGTGAAATTTTTATACCTTTTAGTTTGGTTGGTAGTGGCTGAGTACTCACACCTACCGTGGGAACACTTGCCTTGCCCAGAAATGGGGATGATAGGGGGGCCCGGGTAATTGAACCTTCCGTCGATGGAGCCATAGTTCTTCATGACCCTAGGTCGACTGTAGCCGTACTTACTGTTATGATACTCATACATTATAAATAGCTAGGTGCTTGATATGAAAATGCTAAATTAAATGTGTTCTGATAGATCGTTTAATTAAATTGATTGATTAATTGCCGTGTCATCAACAAAGATAAATTAGACAGAGTTCAATTAGGAAAACATTTCTAATACAAACTGCCTAAGAACTGTTAGCTTTTAAAAAAATCACTTGGAGACAAATCTTCAAGAATTGTGAACGCGTAAGCGTGACAGCAAACTTATGGGTTCTCGTAACAGTATAACCTTTTGTTCTTGAAGGGCAGCCGGTCGACTGAGGGTATCTTTTATTGAGGAGTGCAGGTCTACTTGTGGTGACAAACTTTGTAGAAAATGGATGGTCCTGAATAGAAAACGCAGAAGTGCTGTAGCTAAGATTTTGCAGAGGTTAGCCTCAAATAGGCAGGCCTTACAAAACTAATTGTGCGTGAAAGAAAGCCGTGCTGCTTGTAAGTTGTAACTGATATTTTTCGCAGAGAATTCTAAAGTTCTCGTTTTTTTAGGCGCGAGCAACATCTACGGTGGTTAAGCTTCCTCAAATAAGGGAAACAACCAATAGGGAAGTAGACTACAAGGTGGGGTAGTCTCTTAGGAAAGTGTGAATTATCAGGCATGTGTCATTGGCCGAAGTACGATGAGGCTTGGTCCGAATTTTATATTGAGGTTTGAAGAGAGGAAGACGAGCCAAGGAAAACGCACGTCAGGGATTGGAACACGATTGCTCGATTGGTTAGAACAAACTTTTTCAAGGTCGAAAAGGCTCACAACGTTCGACTGAGGTTAAGAAAGAAAAGTTAGGTCAGACACGGTGTCGGTTCTGACGTGACGTTTCGGCATGTGTCCCTGCGGGCACCTGCTCCTGTTGCTAATATCTGTTCTGTAAATAAAATCAGAGCACTGAGAGAAATTTTGACGTCTTTTTCATGAACTCATGCATCAAAATTACAAGCAGTTTTGTCCCAGTGTACCCTAACTCCACTGTAATCTATAATATGAGAGCTGTCTGTCAGTCCGTCCGTCCGTCCGTTTGTCCGAAGCCTTATTTTTTCCCCTATCTAACACTGAAGAAAAAAATTTCAAAGCACCCAACTTTCTTTTTGCCAAACCGTATCCAGGATACAAACCCGTCCGTCCGTCTGTCCGAAACCTTATTTTCCCCCTATCTAATACTGAAGAAAAAATTCCAAGGCACCTAATTTTTTTTTGCCAAACCGTATCCAGGATACGTGCCCGGAAATTCCCGCGGCTGTGAAGGCCTGGTCACGGGCCTTTGTGAACTTGGTTGCTTTTGTGCCCTTGGTGGACAATGTGGACTTGGTGAAGTTCGTGGACTTTGTGGGCTTGGTGAATGTAGAAGTATTGTGGAATTTTTCGATGGGATGGTAAGATGTTTTCAAATACATATTTTCATGACTTATTCAACAAAAGGGTTACGTTTGGTGCACTAGACGGACGGACTGACAGACAGCTCTCGTATTATAGTATAGATTATTATCATAATAGTAAAGGTAGGTAAAGGGCATTATGAAAATGCATCTCGGGTCTCGTGAAGCTCTTGACTCGTTGATGATGCACTTATGTGTTTCAGTTTTGTGACAAAGCCGTTGATGCACCGAAATGCATCGAAACGGGTAAAATTGATGCACCTGACGATATTAAATTTGAAACTACGCAAGCGATCAGTGTGTTAGCATGAAACCGAGTCTCGCTTCGCACGTGTAACAGAACTACCAAACATTTTGTAGAAATAAAATTTTCTCACTGCACTGTCTGCTGCGATGACACACCAAACTACGCCATGAAACACCTATGTGCATCCAAACGCTTACTCATGAAAGACCTACGTGAATCAAAAATTTTTCTCAGAGAGGGATCCCGGGCTTTGCGGCATCTTCATAGTGCCTTAATTCCAACGCCTAGTTAAGGCGTCTGTATATTCATCCACGTCACTGCAACACAGTTACGCTTGTTAATATTGGGAAATGTGTAAATATCCCGCTTGACTGCCTCACAAAGTTTTTTCAGCGGAATTGGAACCGAAATTTGTGCAGAGCATTGAACCCTCTGCCTTTCTTCTCTTGAGTACCACATGTTATTTCTTCGTGGCAATTTTGTCCTTGATTCTCTTCCACGTCGTGGAATCGGCTCGCACTGTGGAAATACACCTCTTGGTTCCCCACCGCCAAGCGCTGTGTGTAATACGTGACGGCTTTTACTTTGCGTCAATCTTCATGTGAGTTTTTATCGCTAAAAGCCGAGTAGTTTGTGTAGCAATAATTAAGGGACGGCACGTTCTTTTCCTCATCAGCCCACATCCTGATTGTGCCCCCTCTGGAAATGGGTCTGCTTCTGTCAACGACTTCAGAACGTGGTGACGTTATATTGTACCAGCTTCAAGTCGAGCATCGTCACAGCGCCAGGCTTCATCGGTCAAGTTATCATCGGCTGCGGTCTGGACCAGCGGCGAGCGCGGCGATGTCGTCTAGTCTAGGAGTTACTGCTAGCAGTTCTACAGTTGGACACACGTCATCCGAAGAAATCGAGCCTCGAGACAGTATTTGAGCATCCAGTCCTAGGGACCAGTGACGAAATTTGCACTCAAAGGAATATTGGAACTGCACTAATGAAATATGATAGTACTATCGTGTATCTGAACTCCAGAGTTAGTGTCAAGTAAAAAAAAAAGATTTAAAGCAACCAGAAAAATAAAATGTAAGTGTGGAGAACACCAAAAAAATTTTTTTACAGTAATTGCGTAAAATGCGTTGGGAACTATGTGAGTGCGAACTTAAAATGTGCCCATCAATAAGCTCATAACGTAACAATATTTATGACATTTTTGGTTCATTGGAAATTTGCTTGCCACATCTCTCTATAGATTAAGAAGTGTCTTCCTTGTGCATTATCACCAAAATTAATATTTGCCATCTGCATATTGTACGGTAAAATTTTATCATCAGTGATCCCGTGCATTCATTCATAAATAATCTTTTATGATTTTAGTCAAGCCGCGCGTCATGATCTTCTATAATAAGGCTTGGTTTATGGTAAATTGAGCGTGTGTTGTATTTTTTAACCAGAGCCTCATAAGTACCCATGTTATGAAATATGAATTTCATATCATGGACGGTTGAGGTACTTTTTTTTTTTTTGTTCTCCCGATTCTAACGATAACCATAGTTCAGCTACGAATTTCACTTGCCATGTAACAATGTTTCACGAGAGTATGTTGCGTTTTAATTGGGCGATTACATTGAAAATTATTTCGACATTTCAATATATCGTATTCTGTCTTTGTGTTACCTAACGAGCTAAACGCGTATTTTGAATGTCCTCGTGGACTTTTTGGCAGGCTATGAGTTTCGATGACCTTTTCGCATTTAAATACTGTGATGCTTATCACAATATTTTGTAATTCATTGTGTGAGAAGGTAAGTAATATATTTCATTGCATATTGTATGTGTGTTTCTGGTAACATACCCCCTAAGAACTCGAATGTAGTAGGTTATGGTGCTTGACTGGTCGTTCATTTATTCATTCATTGTTCTCAAAAATTATGTCTCAGCTATTTGTTTTTTTCATTATTTTGATTATTTATTGCTTCTTGTGAGGATCGCTCGCCTCGCCAAAATATGGCGTCACTATAGAGGGCTCAGCCGTCAAAATGACAACAAAAATTTTGTAATTAGGATGTAATGTTCCTGCTTCCAGATTATAGCTTTTGCTGTAAAATAGGTCTCATAGCTATTACCTGCAGGCGTGATCTTCCATAACAGAACCGCATGTTGTACCGCCATAAGTTTTGCGAGAGCAAGATATCCCCCCCCCCTGCAAGGTTAGGAGTGAATATCACTTTGGAATTAGTAAACGTTGAACACGCAGCACTAACAAAGTATAGTTCAATCAAATGAATGTCCCGGAAATGCCCACGGCTTATCATAACCTGGATACCAGACGATAGTTGAACCTTAATCGTCAAAATTCGGCTGCAATGTATACTGAATATAAATTGGCGTCTGTTCAGCGTGAAATTGCGATTTCCACGTAAAGATTCAGCTAAAGACAGCATAAGCTAATGGACTATACACAAAAGAAACAAAAACTCCAACCAAGACTGAGCCTCTCTCCCTGCTACGAAAAAAATTTAGCTAAAATAAGCGACATTGCTGATGAACGACAGGGTCTAAAACTATCGAATATACCACCGTTCATCTATACCTCGCTCTATGCAAGGACTGAAAAATTTTGTGGCATCTCAACTTGTTTTTCGACAGACGAGTTTCCTTTTATCTAAATCCTTAACAGCGTGAAGGAGGGAAGGTTCCACCAAAAGAGCAAGCGAGAGAGCAAGCAGGCAAGGGTGGAAACACCGACAACTATGTATCTTATATAGTAACACGCTTCGTGTATTTATTTAATGTCCGCTCTCAAGGAAATAGAAAGGCGTAAAATAGGCCAGGTTGCATATTTTGAAATTAAGTTCCGCCTTCATAGAGATCGATGTCCAGGTTGCAGAAGATGACGAAAGTTTATCTGAATGCCCTTCTTGCTTGAAACACTTCTTGAAATCAGAACATTATATGTGCAGCTCTTGGAGTCCGATTCTATAAATTTTTTTCTCCCTGGCCACAACGTATAGATTTGGCAGATGATCAACGGAGCACTTACGACGGGCAGAAGAGAATTATTTCACGGGCAGTAAACAAGAATTCTTCAGGGAGAGTAAATTTCGCTTCAGAGGCTGAAATTTCAGCACTTCAGTGAAGCATATAGTTAAGTATGGAAGACAGGTTTCACGCACTAGTGTACCCATATGTACCCACTGACGAAAAATAATTATGATTGTGCGTGTTCAGTTATCATACTTTCGTTACTAATCAGGTTATGAAAGATGCACTGTGCTAATTAACTTCGATACTAAAGAGAGGGCAGCATGCTCGGTATCAATTCTGTTGAGTAGCGCAATTCCCGATCCTGTTCGAGGGCACATAGCGTAATAATTCGTTTGAGACAGGCAGTGAAGCACCACATAAAATAATTATGATCTGTATCTGCGTATCACTGCTGCGTCATCAAAGGATGTTTCTCCGAACTTTATATTTAAATTCACTTTGAAAGGGAAATTAAAAGTTATTTTCCGCTGTATTAAGGCCAGTTATTATTTGCATCAATCTATCATATTGACAACAATATCGGAGTTTCCAAACTTCCTGAATATGACATGCTTTAGAATCAAGAGGTTGACGAATATTATACTCCATTAATATTGAGTTTCCTTGCAGTTATTTTCTTGTCAGTAATTTGCGTATAACTGACGGCGAATAATTCCGATATTAGTTTTTCATAGATCACTAATAACTTGGCTTCTTTGACCTTCTACGGCCGCAAGGACGATGAGACTACACGAGGTTAACCCAAGGGGCGGGTCATGCTACAGGTGAGTGAATTTTCGGCTAATACAGGTAAAATATGAGACAGTTTCCGAATATACCTCTATATCATTGAGAACGACTGCCTGCGAAATTATTTGGAGGCCGGCGTGTTCAGAAACTCTTACCTGTTGATTTCTATTTGATCTGAGAACCAACGCTACTCAGCTCCTAAGAGCAAGTTTCTTTTTTTAACGTGGTGTGTAAAACTGGGCCCAGCGTAGTATATACAGAATATATAGAAAGCTTGAACTAATCAAAATTCTTCCCGCCAACACGTTTCATCACCATAGGTATGTATGCATCTTAACAAGCTGATAATGACAACTTTTTTTGCTCCGAGGCGCTCTGTCTATCTAAAATTTTCAGTGAAAGAACACGAGATAGCGGGTGCTTATAAGTTAGACGGTGAGCAGAACTGGAGCTATGTAGAAGATGAATAACTTTTGCCTGGTCATCGATAGAACACAGTAACTGCATCCGTGGTAATATGAATGGCATGTGCGATTCCTTCATTTTGAGTAAGTTAATCAATTCCGATAGAAATAAATTCTTCCTAAGTTCAATCGTTACTATATAATAAATAAGCCAGTCTATTTAAGTTTAAGGCATTACTTTCCAGCCGACTGTGCTTTAGTCGCCTAAAATGTTACAAGGTCTGAAAAGGGATTGGCCGTCTGAAGTAACTTAAGCTTTAAAAATTGCAAATTTTATTTACGCCGTAGAAGCTTCGATATTTAAGATATTTATATCTAATAAAATGTATGATCATTTATTTAACTTTTTATCAAAAGGTGTCAGAACATTTGGGCAACCGTTTATTCGATCGGGCTGTCCACATTAAAATGCTTTGACTATTGTGGTTCTAGCGCACAAAGAGATTGCTTAGATTAGTGTAAAGTTGTCAGTTTTGAGTTTGGAATCCCTGAGCTAATTAAGCCCTCCAGACAATGTACTTGAGCGTAGAGTGTGCAAGCAAGAATAATGCCATGTATGATTTAGTAGTGAACTGTTGAGTATCTTGAACTGTTTCCACATGTATCTCAGATTCTATTTGGTCAAAAAAAATGCTTGTTTTTAAAGAAACCCAATTTCAGCTGTTTTTTTTAGATTTTTTGTGCTTTGTTCATGTTATTTTTTAATGCCAACCCTGGTCGTAATGGTTACGATTAGTATTCTGTTTCTATTTTCAGAGCAAAGATCGTCTCGTGTTCATAACATGATGCTTATTTCCAGTTCAACATAATCATCTAACAGCATTCGGAAATAATTCTTTTGTTACAGTACTTCTGAAATACATACGTAAATAACGTTATTAGTTGTAGGAATGAACAGGATAAGCTAAAATGCACAAGTTTTTGTAAACGATTTAACAATGCGTACTAAAATGTTTTTCATATACTGCCTTTGTTGTGTCGTCTTTCATCATAATTTTCAAATATTTTTGTCTCTTTAATGCAAGTGCCGTGCGAACTGCAATATGCTTCCTCCATGCAAGTTCCCAACGCTTCATGCATCATGATACGGGCCCTGATAAGAGACCTTGACGACAGAACTTGGTTTCTAGATAGGACAATCAATGATCGGCGCCTGCCGCTGTGAAACTGTGTAAGAAGAAAGCTTTTACACCAGCTAGACGTTAATTTATATGACCACATTGCAATGCTGCATTCTGCTCATGAGACAAGCGTGATGTCCTGCTTCGAAAGGGTATTACGCAAAGACAATTTTTCCCGCCCAAAAAGCTGTTTCTAATGTCGTAGCTTCTTTAGACGCCCAAGAATTCTGTAGAGAAGCTTGCTGTATGGGTCTGTGAATTGTTCTTGTAGACACAGGGAAGAGATCTCTATAGTTACTGTTATGCCGAGGTCACATTAAGCATTCAGTCGGACGACCTTATTCAAGGATGGGAGACTAAGGGCATTTCGATGACCCTTCGAAACTTGATTTGTTCGCAACGTCAGGCAGACGCTTTGGCTCCGTCACTTTGAATCGTGTTGTAAGCTTTAGCAGCAGCGCGAATACAACCTGCTGAAAATTCCTTTTTACGGAGCAAAATTGAATTTTGGGAAGTCTCAAGGGTAACCTATTGCGAATTAATGACAGGAACTCAGTTGAGTAGGTCGAAGCGAGCGCACTTGCCTAAGGTATCGGTCAAGTGACGCCTCGAAGGCTTAATTTTGCTCCCCAATAGAATACACCCTTTAAGGCGGCATTTACGCTACCGCTACCGTATCTATGCTACCGATTTTACATATGTGACGAAACGATACGAGAGCTGCTCATCCCAAGGAGGTTCTAATACCATTGAAGCTCCTTGGCTCATCCTAGCTACTAGTTCTGCGTGCGGATGCATATGTGGCCCCGGCGTAACGCAACCCCTCAACCCAACCCATTCCGGGTATGGGGACCAAAGCTGACTGGCTATTCGTCACGCTGATATAGGTATATACCCGTGATTGGGTCTGATACAGCTCTCGAATTAGGATGTTTTCTTTGCAAAATTATGTGGTTCATACTAAACAGTTCTCTCTACGTGCTCTACGTGATATATGACTACCCAAAATTATAATCACTAGCAGGCCCGCATGGAGATCCACGGCTAAGAAAGGTTCCACTTACTTTCGTCTGACCTAAGCCTGTGCTTCTAATTTGACTTACCCCGGATAAACTAATGTCCGCCACGTTACCCCGACTAATCTGTCTCCCATGACGCAGTCCGCATATACCTTAACACACCTCGTTTAACTTATCTTACTCTTAGTATTCTGATATCACATGTGAACCTCGCATATGTTCTGTCAGCAAAGAATTAATACTTGCATCTTGATAGAGACATAGAGATAAAAGGTACTTCTTTCATCGTTTTCCTGTCTCTGTACTTATTAGCTAGCCTTTTCTAAGCTCTGTTTCCCCCATGCAGTCTGCAAATAATTCAAGCCTTCCTAATGTTACAGATTTCAATTTTTTTTGCGACATATTTTCACTATATTACGGGCCTCGCGGATATTGGACGGTAGCCCATCATTTCTCCTGATTTGTTTGACGCGATAGCTTTAGAACAAATAAACTACAGACTTTACCTATTTCTTCAGTCGCAACAGCTTTACTACCTGTTCAGTCGATGTTATAGTTTATTCTTAGACATCGCACAGTCGCTTCAAAATACTTTAGTGTGAAGCTGTCCAAAACTGTCCACTCTGTGTTCCCGTGCCGTATCCTAGCTATGCATCTGGCATTACTAAGATACTATGGCACGAAAAAGTGACAAAAATCGCCAGATATGATACGTGTTAAATAATTTTCATGTCTTCTTTTTGAATCTGACTGTAATTTTTTCAAAAAGCAAAGTTGGAGCACAGCTATGATTGAAATTTCTCGCAGCCAAATCAGACCATGCCAATTGACTTTTCACGTATTTAATACTGAAAGCGTAACGTGCAGACGAATGAACGGGTGGATGGACGACGAACGTAGGTACTTTTGTATGGAACCACAAGCAAAATAATATTATTGATTGTTCCTCACGACCAAGTGAGTCTGTTCTAAGCATTTAGGTGCAGTAACTAGTGCGTCTGTAGTGCTGAAAGCTTATAAGTTCCCCATCTGGCTGAATAGAAGAGTAGTGCTGTGTAATGGAGATAATAAATAAAGATCGATTTTTCTATAGGCTACATCAATATGTTCATAAAATAATGATTGTTTACACAGCTTACACACACATACTGCGAAACGTACGCTCACACTCCTGAACACCTGTCAGAAAACAAAATTTTTCGTCACTCGCAATTTATCTTTTCAAGTCTGTCTATGCTTTTTATATTTTAAAATTACTTTCGAAATTTTACTCATTGGAGGCGGGGCATCTTGTTTGTGAGTAGAAACGTGCGTAAGTGGATGTTTCAATAAATTTGTGTGCAAAGCTAAGACTAAAATTTGTAGATTACGCCACGAAACTCGGTGATTATACCGGAGCTCCAATACCGAATTACAGTATACAGTATACTTTTGTTAGCGAAGTATACATCAGTTGAAATTTCACTTATTAACAGAAACTCCCCCGCGTACTCTGCGATCACAGAGCAACAGTGCGATAAGCTGCAAGTTCTGGCCATCCTGTTGTTTTTAACTATGATTTTAGCGCCATAACACAAGCTGCTGCTTCTTCAGTTAAGCTTATCCCCGGGGCCACACTAGCCACACTAGACTTCAATAGGAACAAAGTGATGCCAGGACGGCAGCTTCCATGTTTTTCATGCCACTGTATCTATGCTACCGAGTTAAAATATATTTCTAAACAAGAGTGAGTTGCTCATACTCGCTTCCAGTTTCTCGTGTAATTGCATATGTGGCTTCGGCATTAGAGCGTGTGTTGAGTTTAGCGTCATCGAACTCATATTTATATTTAGGATAAAACTGATTATCATTCGTGCTCAATCGATGTAATCAGTCCATCAACACGCTAACAAGTGCAAGGTAACTACATACATTATTCAGTGTCGATGAGGCCTAGGTCACATAAATAGGTGGCCACGCTCAGAGAAATATGCTTGGATACACTCAGCCTACATCTGCCGAAATGATTGCCCCTGAGCAATTCTTTGTCACCAAAAGATAAAAATAAAAACACTGTTATAGAATGACAGAGCAATTTGCTGCCCTCCTCCAGAGACGTTACTTACGACTCGAGTTACCCTTTGCACTGTGTGAATGCAAAACACTTGTAAAATTTTGGCCTCCTAAGGGACGCCCTAATTACGACGAATAGATGTGAACCTTTAGTGAAGACTGCTCTGGAGATGCCGACCTGGCCCCCCTTAAAATTTCTTATTGCAGTTATTTTTCATCTTTTCTTCACGTGAAATGCACTAGTGTTCTGGAGTTGATTATCTTTAATTTTTCCATATTAACGTTTGCATTGAAATTGAATTACTAATTCTCATTCGGGTGCCCAAAAAGAGGTTCTCGTTGGAAGCTCGTAAGAATGACTAAATCTTCAGGCGACTTTGCCAAATTAACGATTATTGTACCGGCTCGCCTCTTCAACTATTCTTATCTTAACGTGACGCCCTGTATGACTGTATGTACAACACCTTAACCTAACTCCTGGAATCTTATTTCTAACGTCACAAGACACCGAAAAATTCATACTTTACTTAGCTCGCACGTCTGGCAAATCTACCCTTTGCCCATTTTTCGTTTGGAGCCTGTTGGAGAGTCAACTCAGCGGCTTACGGTTCACTGGAGACATTTGACATTTCGAATGCAGCTAGAATGCTGAAGGAGCCCTCTGACACTAGAAATATTATGAATAAGGCGACTCGATAATACGAGATTAGTCTCGACCGCGACCAGAGCGCCTCAGCTGCGCCCAGGAAGCAAAGAATGCAACGGGAGGACTCAATAGGACTAAAATAAAACTTAGCCGTGACCGCACGTAGCAAATTTACATCACATCGACGAGTCGAAGTAAATGAGTGTGGGACCTGACGCCTTCATATGTTGTTTTCTTGAACAAATCACCGTATTTTGTCGATTTATTTCGTTCAATCTCCCGCTCATGACTGGCCAGCTACTTGAGCTGCAAAATACCGTAAAATGTTGTCGCCAAGTACAGAAAGTTCGAACAATAGGCTAACTGTTACTGTAGTTTTTCTCGCGTACAAAATTGGCTATATTGGGGCTTACTTTTGTTGGTAAGGAATAAATATGATCTGTGAAGAGTACTGTGAACTAAATATGAAGCGTAAATAAGGCTTCAATCAAGAAAAAAAGTTAAGTCAGGTCGCCGAAAAGGAACAAATTCGGTGCTGGTGCTGTGAAAGTTTCCACTAGCATGCACTGCAATTTTGTATAGATAATTGTTGAATTAGTGTATATTATCTTAATTTATTTATACGCGCAGAGATTAATTTCGCAATTTAAGACGATTTTTCTGATTAAATTAGTTAAGATACTCCTAGGCTGCTGAGCCATAGATTCATCGATGATGACGTCACTTTTTGGCGCTAATTCCTCGTGATCCTCCCGTTACGCTCTTTGCTTCCTGGCTGCGTCTGTCCAGGCAGCGAAGGCTCACACATGCCGTTGAACTACGTGGCGGTGTGGCGTACAGGACGGGGTGCGCTATCGTCGTTCGCAAAGATTTGTGTGCGTGTGTGTGTACGCAGATCGTGTGCGTGGAGCTTGTGTGCGTGTTTGTGTACGCAGATCGTGTGCGTGTGAGCGGCGTTCAAGTTGGTGCGCCGCGCTGCTCGCTGTATCGCTGATTAAGTTAGGTTTGGTTTGGTAAGGTCAGGTTAGGTAAGGTTAGGTAACGTTAGGTAAGGTTAGGTAACGTTAGGTAAGGTTATAGAGGTTAGGTTGGGTTAAGTTGGGTTACATTAGGTCAGGTAAGGTTAGGTTAGGTTAGAAAGTTAGATAAGGAGATTAGGTTAGGTTAGGCAAGGGTAGGTTAGGTTAGGTTAGGTTAGCCTAGGTAGTGTTTATTTTAGTGGTGGCACGCGCAGGAAAGCTTACTCGAACGCAAAATCGTCGTGAACGACGATAGTGCGGCCGGAGTGCGCTATCGTCTCTCACGACGATTTGTGTGCGGGTTTGTGTATGCAGATCGTGTGCGCGTGAGCGGCGTTCAAGTTGGTGCGCCGCGCTGCTCGCTGTATCGCTGATTAAGTTGGGTTGGGTTAGGTTAGGTAATGTTTAGTAACGGTAGGTAACATTAGGTAACGTTAGATAACGTTAGGTAAGGTTAGTTAAGGTTAGAAAGGTTAGATTGGGTTAGGTTAGGTTCGAAGATTAGGTAAGGAGGTTAGGTTAGGTTAGGGAAGGGTAGGTTAGGTTAGGCTAGGTTAGGTTTGCCTAGGTAGTATTATTTTAGTGGTGGCGCGAGCAGGAAAGCTTACGTGAACGCAAAATCGTCGTGAGAGGCGATAGTGCGGCCGGGGCCTATTCTATTTTTTCTTCCTTTATGGTATAAATGCAGAGAGTGAATAGTAAAAACTATTCTTCTATTAACTAATGTGGTACTGACTCTCCGAAGGAAAATGTTTAAACTTGGCAGTATATTGTTGTATTGTTGAACCTTCAGCTTACTTCACATGTTAGCAGATCTAGCATGTTTAGAGACTATCCCATCTCTTTAGCCTCTGCCTTTTCTAGAGCTTACACCATTCTTCTTTCTCTTTGTCTTCCCTGATCACTAACATTGGAAATTCCAAACTCGATCTACGGACTTCTCAATCTGGCAGTCTTAATCGAGTACTAACTTCTCTGGAAGTTTTTTTCTGGTAGTATATGACCTGTATCCCTCTTGGTAACTTCCACACAATAATTATTGTTCATGTATGACAGTATGGGGTGAATCAACACGTACATGAAACCTAGCCTGGCACAAGGGCCAGCACCAATAAAAATGGTATGAATTAATTTTTATCCAGAACCTCGGTTATTAAATTTGCAAAAGGCTCACATTTAGTCTTGCTGCACCTCGAGTAATGCAACATCATATAACACAAGAGGATACAAGAAAGGTAGTAAGAAGCCGGAGGAGAAAACATTAAGTAAATCAACTCACGGCTGCATGGAGCAAGAGAAAATTGAAGAGACAGCAAGTAATAGGCCCAACAGCTAGATGTCATTCCTATCATGTAAGTCATCTCCCAAATGGGGAATCCTCACCCAACGCAACGCTGCTTGAGTGCGGATCTCTGATAATTTGGGTTCGAGCATATTCCATGTAGCAACGAGCTATCAGAGTTTACCACTCTCTTATGCAGGCTATAGGTTTATACATTTACGAGTAAGAATATTGAGACATGCTACGTCACACGAAGTAAAGACATTACTAGCTCTTGTGTATCTGGGAACACCCACCAACCAAGGAAATATATCATTTTACGCAACGCGCAGCTTACTAATGGCATGTTTTGTGAATTTGGAAAAAGTGAGTTTCAGTATATTGGATAACAATAGGTTTTGAATAATTGGATCTTGACATTTAAGGAGCAGCTATGAAACTACCTTAGTATCTGATTGCCTGTGGCATTTAAGCGTTTAACCTGCTCTATCATCGAGGTTTTCATTAATGAGATATCCCAGATACACAAAGCTGTGTACATAGGTTAACTTCACACCGTTTAAGAGTGTATGCTCAATCCTGCACTGCTGATTGCTGCGAGGGTCAAGTAACATACCCCAGTCTTATTCGTGCGGTACAAAATATCATGCTTCTGAGCTTATTCGTCACAAATAGATCCTAGTTTTTGCAGAGAGCTGTGATGAGATGCAAGTAGTACCATATCATCAGCTTAGCTGATGGCATTATTGCAGCGCCCACCCATGAAACAGCCAACTCCACTACCATTAAGTTTACTGTGAATATCATCAATAAAAACATTGAAAAGCAACCGTTAGAGAAGCCCACTCTGTAGGATACCATTAATAGTGCGGAAACCCTCTGAGATTGAGGCTTAAACGACTCCGCTGCGCTGGTAATAGAAAAGTTAGACCTACAGCGAGATCTAACGAAGACGCATAGATTGGCAAGCATGCAGTCAAACTGTAAGAAGTAATGAAGGCGGACGACGTAAGGAGACGCGGGTATAGTTAGTTACGGCGTACCACTGTGCTGTAAACCCTTTTATGAGAGCGTTCTTGTAAATATCTGTGTTTACGCTGAAGAGGTAGGAATATAGTGAGTGCCTGTCTTACATCGAAAGTGAGAAATGTATTCAGCTGAACAAAGTGTGCGTGGTTATCAAAGGTATAAAGTTCAAACAGGCAGGATTAGAAGTGTAGCGGACGGAATAGAGCCGAATGGTAGCGTCACAGAGATTTGACGGTTGTCTTATGGTTTATCTCGGCATGACAGATATGGGTGGGAATATCTAACAGCCATCTAGGCCAAAGGTGCTGAACAGTTCAAGAGGCAAAGCGGTTGTTTCTTAATAAGACACGCATGCAAAAAGAGTTGCGAGGCAATTATGTGAAAGAGCCAAAATATGTCGTGCGTGTCCGTGGGAAGAAGATTGAAGTTTTTTGAGTTTGTAAGTCAACACATGCTTGGCAAATATTAATTCCAACGGGGATATTGTGGGAGCAATGACTTAGTTTTTAAGTAAGGATCGAGTCGTACGGATAGCAAGCGCCACTTTGGATAGGTGGACATCACAGTCCACATGGTAATCTTCGCCACCGTGCTGGATCTATTTCGGGAGTCAGTGGTACATTAAGGATGGGTGCCAGTGCCTTTGATGTTGTGTTGAATAATTACATTAGGTGCTCTAAATTGTTCTTTTTTAAAGGTTAACAATCACTTTAATCCAGATAATACCTTTCGTATAACCAGGCTGCTTCAGACAACGTAACGACACCGTGCAAAGATGTACGCTTCACTCTAACATTCTTATACCGGGTTGTTCTTTGGACGTGGGGCAAGTTTAAACACCAAGACAGATTCATTGCACTAAAGGAGCTGAAATGAACATATTAATATACAAAGCAAGAATTTAGTTGCCACTGATGCAATTAATGAAGTTATGCTTTGAATTAAATGATAAATAACTTTTTATACTCGAAAAGGGATGAAAATGAACTGGAGATAAGTGAGAGACCATCAAAATGCTCATCTATATATTAATACGCTAGTACCTACGTACCTACTTACCTTTTGTGTCACGCTCTTCACCATTAAAAGATAGAAGGAAATTCGAGCTTTATTCAGTTCGGGAAGCTCGCGTATCTGTGATACGGCTGATGACTTATCTCTCGGCCACATATATGCGCAGGCCAGGTCTTTTTAATTGTTTATGCGCTATTGGAAATGAATGCAGTTCTTGCTCTTCCAGCCTCTCTTGCCGTTCCCGTGGAGTCTGACAGTCATTACTTTTCTCCGCATCGGAATTATATTTTCTGTTGGTTTACGATGTATACATTTAGGAGAAAATCAGTGCACCGTTGAGGAACCGATGATTTCCGGTGTAATAGACGTAGTAATTCATCTTCAAACTTCTTTAGTGCGAAAATTTTGCTCTTCTGAAACTATCTCACTGTGTATTCTGGATACGCAGCGGAAATGAAATTCAGTAATATTTCAGCGCTTACTAATTCAGTTAATTTCTTTTGTGTATGCCATCTAAGGGAGGAAGGAGTGTGCTGCAGACTAATTGAAGTGTAATGCTCAGAAGAAGCACGTATGTCTTACGATAATTTGAGTTGGCCGCCGTAGAGTTTTCCTCTATATGTATTTTAGTAAGGAAAGTACA
>LQNS02278076.1:2241913-2258009 GCA_001587735.2 Parhyale hawaiensis | reverse complement strand
CCTCTGACGAAGCAGTTTTCTCTTCATAGGTCAAAATTTGAGCACCTCAAATGAAACAGATATTTGAGGTGGAAAGACGGTATCAACGGTATCTTTGCTACGGAACGAACACATTGTTTATAAGCTGCCATTTTGTATAAGTTTGTTGGAGTGTTTTTCTCAAGATGTTACTTCTGCCTGTCTATATAGAAGACCTAAGGATGACAGTACGACAAAGGATCAATGAAGAAAAGAAGAAAATTAAGAAGCAAATAAGAAAAGACGAGATTCCGCACCGGCCTAGAGGCATTAGGCAAACGTATAGGTTATTGCGTAAATTTTTCACGCACGGGTCCACTAGTCAATGAAGAAGTGTCGTCACAAATTTCTTGAGATGAAGACGAAGCAAGTCAAAAAAAAGGAAGATTCCGCACTGGCCTATATTAAGCGAATATCTATATATATATATATATATATTTATTATTGCGTGAATTTTTTCACACACGGGTTCACTAGTATATTTATAGTTTTCCTGTCACGCTCTATGGGAATTAAATCGGAAAAAATTAGAGAGCTAATGAGCATTGTTCGATATCTATGATACGGAGTCGGAAAATCGGGCAAACTTGGCGAGAACAAATAAGTTATACAGTAAGTTACCTTTGATGATGCAAATGCATTTTTTACTTATTTTTCAAGATAAGCGTCAAACATTAAAAATGTGAGTAGTAAGTTGCTGCACAGGTGTGTTGTATCTATAAAAACAACTAGAGAAAAATAAAACGGAACCATTTCCCTGGTTTTGGCAACATCTGCTTATCGCACGGGGTTCTACTGTTAAGCGAGATTATGCAACATCACTCTCTAGTCAATATGGACAAGAACAGCGGTCTAACCAGTGAAGAAAAGAGCAAAGGGACCTCGTTATTAGCTTCTGGTAAGACGACACTCAAAGTTTCCAAGGTATTACAGCGTGATCACCGAACAATTAGGGCTTATGCAATTGAAGGTAAAGTCAACCGGAAAACTCCGGATAGAGCCTCTACGATGAAATTTACTGCTCGGGATATACGACGTTTGAAGGTTTCTATCGCCAGAAAACAACTTTATGCAAGTAAGGCGACACTTGAAGACGGTGGAGCCCCAATACTAAGCAGAAAGACAAGATGTGAGGTTCTGCAGAGGCTAGAAAAAGTGAAAAAGGCAATCAAAGGACGACTTCTACCAAAAAGTCACAAAGAAAATAGGGTCAAATGGGCTTAGGAGAACATGAAAACTGATATATTTCTCCAATGTCATATTTACTGACGAATGCAGAGCCACTATTGATGGTCCAGATGGATGGGCGTCTGGATGGGTCTCCCGTGACCGACCTCAACAGACACGACTTAAGTGTCAACAAGGTGGTATAGGTATAATGTTTTGGGCCGGGATAGTAGGTGACCCCCTTATTGGTCCATTTGAAGTGGCAGAAGGAGTAAAACTGAATGCAGAAAGGTACTGCCAGTTTTTTGAAGCCAACTTGATTCCATTGCTTGATGAGCTGACTATCGTACGCAGATCCAAATTGGTATTTCAGCACGATAACGCTCTCTCACACGGAGCACGGTACACTGCTAGCTGGCTTGCTGATGGAGGATTTAAATAAAAAAAGATAATGACCTGGCCAGCGAATAGTTCCGATATAAATCCCATTGAGAACCTCTGGGCAATGATCAAAAGGAAGGTCTATGAAGGTGGTCGGCAGTTTTCGAGCAAAGTAAGCCTGTGGAATGCAATAAAAACAACTGCAGATTCTATTCCACCATCTGAAATATCAAACCCTGGTAAAATCTGTTGATAATCGCCTAATAAAAATCATGATAAATGGAGGTTACGATGGTCAAAATTAACTTGTTTTGTTTACACTTCTGAACTCCTATTTCAGTGTTTATTTAATTGTTTTGGTTATAATTTCTTGGTTTTGGACGCTTAATAAAAATATTCATGTTCACTTGCATTTATTTTCTCTTTATGGCGTGTTCATTAACTTGTTGCATAATCTGAGGTAACAGTAAAAACTCGTAAATAAGCAAATTGTATGATAAACTTAGCAACTGGCTAAATATTTATTTTCAAGTGCTGTTTATATTGGTAAGATAGCCATACATTTAGTTAATATTGATATTTCAAAGTTAGACACATATCTTGAAAAGTAAAGTAAAAAAAATGTATTTGCATAATCAAAGGTAACACACTGTATATAGATTCTGTATAAATAAGCCTCAGCTGCTCTGCATGAATGGGTTCGTAAATGTAAAGGTGATACCGGAAATGCAACAGAACTACGCCAAATGTATATTCTTGCTTACAGGCAGTGTATTGAACCTTTGATAACAGAACATTTCCAGGAGTTATGCATGCTGAAGTACTAATGTCGTGCCGTCAGTTTTATGACGGCTCCAGTTACTAGTGATTCATAAAAATCTTAAAAGGTTGAGGAATCTAAGAAAATCAACTCGAGTCATGACACAAGAGCCTGCATAATTATTTCTGTAATACAGGACAGTGAGCTGAACAGAATAGGAATGTGTTCTATAGGTCACATAGGGACAGTAATAAAAACAATTAGCCTAGTAGGAGTTGGTGACTCCAGGGTGATGTCGATCTTCTAAGATGACTCCAATGAAAAATGTGAACATATCGCCATCGTTTTTTCGTCATTTGGGTTGTCTGACTTTCATCAAAACGAAGGAGCAAAGGATATTTTGACCAGTAACATAGTCCTTACTATTTGGCACAGCAGCGACCCTAAAGTCATTTTTAACGTAGAAGGATTAATGTAATGTGCAAACGAATATCAATCCAGCGCATGTTTTACATATTATTCTGATTTATTCATTGCCTCCTTTAATGACCATCTCTTACTTCCTATACGCCCGGCTGAGCAACCTGCCCTAACTAGAGAAAAGGCACACTCACCTGAAATAGCTGATGGGAGAATATATCCTATGTGATTGTTCTCCAAATTTACGTGTCTCAGAGTTTGGTTATCAGAGACGATGGCGCCGCTCTGGACAGTAGTGATGACATTGTTTGCGAACTCAACACGTTGAAGATAGTTCAGGTCGTGGAACATGCCAACCGGACTCGTTTCGAAGGATGGAATGTGGTCGAGGTGGCCGCCACTAAGATACACTCTCTGTATTTGAGGACATCCTTGGACAAGATCTGCTTCAATTGTCAGCTTAGGGTTTCCATTGAGCCGCAATTGTACAAGGGTATCAGATACGATGCCAGGAATAGGAGTATCCTCACCGAAGTCATTGTTGTTCAAATAAAGGTTGTTCAGTAGCGTGTAATCTCCTAGAGCTTCGAATGGGAAAGTAGATATTTTGTTGTCTACGAGATTGAGAGTAAGCAAAGAATCGTGAGAGGCAGCAAAAGCTTGCTCTTCCACCGTTACAATTCCTGTTCCTCTAATAGTTACAATACGAAAGCTAACGACACCGAAAGTGTCTGCTGTCAGAACTTGTAAACTGCAGTTATGGCAGTATGTGTGGTCGATGGTTAAGTTGTAAAGATCCGGAAAAGGAAATTCGGCTCTAAAGACAGCTGCCAATTCATCGTCCGAGGTGACGAGGGAACAGTTCAAGTAGATATCCAGAGTTTCATTACTGTATGTGCAGTGACAAGGGTCAATATCCTCATTCAAAGGACATGGCCACTCCCTTGTGTCGATATCGTCCCAGGAGCTGACGCAGCACAGCGTCAGCAGCCACACGACGCACATTTTCAACACTAGCGAGCCCTTCATGCTGACGTCTTCCAGTTAACTGGGCGAGTAATCGAAAAGTGCTCCGTACCTAGCTTTTAAGGGCTGCCGCCGAGAGGCAGCTGCAGAATTCCCAAGTGCAATGAGAACTGCATTGCAGGGAGAGTCAGTAATAGTACATTGCCTGCAGGTGATAGGAAACGTACAAAGTTTGTTCGTATCAGTGTCCACCAATGGCATGGAACCACGCAGCCTGACTTCAGCTTGTTATCTATGTATTTGTTATCTGTAGCAGAGAATGACTGAAAACATTCAGTGGTTGTTATCACAATTTCCACCTAAGACCTTCAAAAATATAATTACAATCCTAGACGCTATAGCATCGGTATATACCAATAACGATAAGCTGTTGTGCTCCATAGAATAGTTGCATGAAGTGACCATAAGATCTCGGCAATCACCAAAATATTTAATGGTTTTCTTGTGAGTTAAATAAATTTAATTTATATCTGACCCCCGATTATTCAATTCTTTCTGACTGACGAGACTAGATAATTAGTGTCATCATTCGCAATGCTCACATTTCCGGCAAACGAATTGCGAAGCTAAGTTTGTGATGCAATTAGTCTGTTGAACTAAGAGAAACAGTGAGACTTAGGGCTGCTGTACGTGACTCGGTTGAAGCCTAAAGTAACCTATAGTAACTCATTATTTTCCTAAAAAGATAATGGTTGGTTGCCCTAAAGTGATAGCTTCAAAGTTAAGTGTTAAATAATTTATCTGCTATCAATATAGACTGGACTGTACAAGCTGCAGTTGCTATTAACTGTAAAATTTTACCAATGACAACGTTTAGTGTCAGACTACTGCATTGCGGAAGACTTTTCACTTGCAGCAAAGGTGGGGTGGATTAGTCCTGCCACAGCTAACATAGCGATCGAAGACTAGTCACTTCAAAACAAAAACTTCCGATAGAACACTGTCGTGAAACGGTGTCAGAGGTAAAGTTGAAAAAAAAAAACATTAGATACACTGGAGAAAAAAGGAAATATTCTACAATAAGAGATTGAAAAATATATGTAAACAATGGGACAGCGAGGTTAGGAAGGCGTGAAAGTTTAGATAAAGAAGGATGTTAGGATAGATCAGGACCGTTAGACTAGATCAGCAGCGTTAGGTTAGATGAAGAGTGTAAGGTTAGTAACGTTAGCTTATGTTAGATGAGGTGCTTTAGATGAAAAATCATTAAGATGGATGAGCGCTAGGTTAAATTATGAGCTTTTATGGTCAAACAAAAAACGTTAGAATTGACGAACGTTTGGTTTATAGCATTAATGGTCATACGAGGAGCATTAGATTACGTTAGTAGCTTTAGGTTGGATGAGAAGTGTTAGGTTAGGTTAGATTGGATTAGAAGCGTTATGTTATATTAGCAGCGTTGTGTAGAGTAGATGAGAAATATTGGGATTCATTAGGAAAGTTAAGTTAAATAAAGAGCGTTTGATTAGGCGAAGTTAGATGGGGTGCGTGGATCGAGTTAGAAGACGTTATAGGTTTGATAAGGGGTGTTATGGTGCGTTAGTTTATTAGAGTTCGTCAGGTTTAAGCAACGGGCGTTTGTTTAGACTGGGTGAGTGACATTGGAGGAGTTTGATTCGGTTAAAATAAGTTTAGTTCGTAACAGTCTGTAATAAGTTAGGTAAATTTTGAGTTAAAGTATTAATCAACCTTGGAATTTTCTTGTGTGCAGCTGGTAAATTGCGTATACCTGTATTATATTTCGCCGCACTACGTAGCTTACCGTTTCCCTGATAATTTTGCCGGTTAGAATAACAGACTACAAGTTTTGGTCGCAAGGCAGCTCATGTTATATATTTTTATATAATTTTTTATTTCAATGAGATGACGATATCTTAGAAGAAAGCCAGCTCACTTTCGTATGTGTTTTAGGGCGAATGCAAACCTGATGTTGCCTAGTTGCTGAATTAAAAAAATCGGGAAAGAAATTTATAGTTTTTCCTTAGATTGAGAGAAGTATATTGATGCAATGTTTATAATTGTTCTGGTAAGTGTATCAACCGGCTACTTGATAAACTGATAAAATAGAAAAGTTTGTCATGTTACAACCCATTTAAGAGTGAGTGCGATGTAAAATCAAATTTTGAGCCCAATGGAAATACAGGTTCTTTTCCACACACCATATTTAAATTTTACATATGCACATTTTGACACCTTTCTATGTAACTATACCTTCTGCATATGACACAGGATAAATGTAACACCCAGAGACTGATTTTTTAAACTCATCGCTAGCATACATATGAGTTTAAACCTAAGCTGCTGTTAGTCGGTTACTTTCACGAAGTAGGTTGAAGGATAATGGAAAAACAAATGTATGCAATTTTTATCGTATTTATTTGGAAATCTCCTTAGCTTGAAGATGAATTACGAATTTTCTTTGTTTTACTGGTAATTAGCTGTGAACCATGTAACAGGAAGATTTTGAACCACCTGCATACCGAGTCATTGGAGAGGCACGTTTACAGGGGATGGTTCACCAGCCACTTGATGTCGAAGCCACATAGGTTGGGGTTCACTGCAACTGCAAAGTATTAGATAGAACACATTGTAGTTTTGACCTGCTCATCGTTTTGCATGCAACGATTGAGAATAAAGCACACGTGACGCCAATTACATTCTGTCTATTAAATCTAGACAGTTTGGGCGTGGTCATATTCCTATACAGCGTTGCCAGTTCTATGGGAATTTTTGAAATTTTTGTTCGTCTCATATCTTAGCGCTGCCCACTACCTGCATATTGAAAAATCTCAGAAATGTTCCTCGAATTGGCAACGCTGTAGAGAAGTTTGACCACGCCCAAACTGCCTTGATAAAATAGACAGAGTGTAGTCGAATGGCATATCTACCTAGTGTAATAAATCCCATGTATTGAACCGCTCATTTACGGTCAACAACTTAAGAACTACAAAATATATACAATATGATTTTAACTTTTTAGGGTTTTGGACTATCTGAAACTATGATAGTCCGCAATGTAAAAAAAAAAATACATGACGCCTGTGGGTGTGAGATTAAACTCTCCAGAAGTTCAACGGGAATCAGAATTGGGAGCTCTGTAACTTTAGTGATTTCGCAAATGAGCTTGTCGTCTCATCCATGGACAGTGTAACCGATTATGTAAAAAATCGTAAAGAGGAACATAGCAGAAAAGAGAAGATGCAAGCATATTTACACTGAATACGCAATGGATTATGGTGCTTCACTTTGTCATTTTAGTTTTAAATCATCAGAGACTAGATAACCCATGAATAAACAATTTCAAGGACACCTAATTCATCACTAATTTTGAGCATAACAGTTTTTGTAGCATCTTTAAATAGTTGTAGAAATATTGCTCTCTCTCAGTTGTTTCACGGTTTTATATGCATAAACAGCACTTCAGAGCGGGCTCTGCCTCCTCTTTGAAAAAAGTATATATATATATATATAATGAATGTGAGAATTTCATAACATCATAGAAGCTTTTTTCATTCACGGCCGATGTCTTTAAGGCTGAGCAGAATTTTTCATTATTTCCTGGGCTCTGGTCATAGAGTGTAATCGGATGATTTAATTTTTCTTCCCCAATTGGCAATGATTAGAATTTTGTAGAGTATATGATGAAGAGCTTAGAGTTTAACGGAGGCCTTCGAGATAGAGCCAATTCTCGATGATCTCGGGTAACGCACAGACTAATAGAAACACAGTCGGACAGCTTCTAAACGCAGTTCAGCTCTGCCTAGAGTTTCCCGTGACGCCATCGTTATGTCACCGGCGTGGGTCCATGAACAGTTTCATATGACGAAACTATATTTGAACTGAGCAGAACTAGAAAATATTTACTAACTAGATCGAGCACTCTGAAAGTGAATACCTCCATCAAGCAAGTAATGTTACCAAAAAGCAAATTAGATCTGAAACTATGATTTTCTCTGTGTATCAATCACAGAATTTTGATCATTTGTGCCTTTTGATAGAAATAACAGCTACTGCAATTTTCTTGAAGATCCGTTAATCATTTTTTGAGTTATGTTCTGACAAACATTCTGACGAGCTTTAGTCATAGACGCGAACAGATGAACCGAATGTCACCTAAACTTTTTTTTGTGTGTGAGTGTGATTTCCTCAATTTATGAAATTAAAATTTCCTACAAACTTTATAAAGCTTCATAGCTTTTTGAGTTATGTAACATATAGACAAAGAGATAAACAGGCGAACATATCACCACAAAAATTTCTCATTTGCTCTTCGCAACATAGTTACCTAACAATTTATGCAAATTTCATGAAAAAACTTGTCAATAATTTTTTAGTTGTGGTACCTACCAACAAAAAAAAAAAAAACAGTAGAAAAATAAACAAACACGCAAGCAAAGAAAAATGGTTAAACGGATCTTCACCATAAGGTAATCATCTATTCATTATAACATGTCAAGTAATACCTGTAAATTTTGTTACAGTCCGTTCATAACTTTTTGCATTATCACAGTGACAGACATAAAAGCTGCCAAATAGGAAAAAAAACCTCGTCGAAAGAGGTAACAAGTTGAGAATTTAAGCAAGGCCATGTACATTCTGTAAGTTCCTAACAAAAAAATTATTTATAGCACAATAAGTTCATAAACACGCTGATAAATATAAAGCAAGTAAATGTTTCACCATCGATGGGCCCAGTCACACAAATAGGTTGCCACGCACAAGCAAAATACATGGATATACTCGGCCTACACCTGCACACTTGATTGGCATCGAGCATTCTTTTTCACATACACTAAAGATAACAGAAAAGAGAGTAAAAAAATTTGATGCATCCTACGATATATGATAACTGGCCTGGCAAATGAGCTAGTAACAACAGTAAAAATATGAATTAATTTTCATGCACAAACTCAGTTGTTAATGTAACAACAGGCTTACATATCGTCCTACTGTACATCTAGTATTGCATCATCATATAACATAAGAGGCTAAAAAAGGTACAGTAGGAAAACAAAGAGTGAACACATTAGGTAAATTATCTCAAGTCTGCGTGAAGCGACATAGAAAACCAAAGAAGCAGAAAATAATAGGCGCAGCAGTTGAAGGTCAGTCCGATCATGTAAGCCATCGCCCACTTACGGAATCCTTAAGCACCGCTGCTTGAGCGCCGAACTCCGATAATTTGGGTTCGAGCGTAGTCTATGTAGTAATGAGTTACCAGAACTTTCCAAACTCCTCTATATAGGCTATATGCACATTAACTATCATGAATATATATATATATATATATATATATTTGAGACATGCACTTTACATCATACGAAGCAAAGACAGCACTAGCTTATGTGTACCTGGGAACACCCACCAACCGCTGAAATATAATATTATGCGCAACATTCAGCTTTAGTAATGGTCTATCCCGTGAAATTAGTGAATTTAACCCTAATTGAGTAGCCATATATAGCATAGTTATGAGTTTGAACAGTTGGATCATGACATTCAGGAAGCAGCTACGAAACTGTCTTGGAATTTCATTGCATAAGGCATTTCAGTGCATAGCATGTCATAGAATGTCTGCATCGTCATCTTCAAGTTTTTCTTCAAGAAGACGTTCCAGACACACAAAGCTGAATACATTGGCTAACTTCACACCGCTTAACACAGTATGTCTAATCCTGCACTGCTTGTTGCAGCTAAGGTCAAGCAACATACACACAGTCCTCTCTGCGTTCATCAGCACAGATGGAAACAAGCTTTTGAAGAGAGCTGTGATGTGGTGCAGTGCACGCTATTTGTGCTGCATCTCTCGAACTTTATACATATAAGCGGCCGAGTAGCTTGAGACCGTGTCAGTTCATCAGTCACTCAACCACCCAGGTTACAAGCTACGTACTGTTTGAAGCACACATACTAGAGATAGACATCTAAATCTCTACGTTTATAGACATAACCAAGATCGGTACATCATACTGATAGTACAATCGCTAAGACTTTGTGTGCGCTCGTCTCTATTGAATATCACCATCAAGAGTGGAATCTTGTATCTATATCCTTCCGTATATACTAGCACTACCACGAAGAAGACTTAAGGTGATCTACGAATCCTTCCTCAATCATAAAAATAATTATAATATCATATATATCAACGACCATCTGCAGGTGCCGTCAAAGAGGCGATGGCATCACTTAGGTACTTGTGGTTCTATGAAATAAAGAAGCACCTATCTCTGAGCGAGCAACTTATATCTATATTGTGCAAGCAAAATCGATCTTATTAATAATAGCATTTCGGGCAATACCCCAAGCCCGGACGTCACAGTGTAAAAAGCACCATATCATTGGCGTCCGCTCGTGAAAAATTCAACTCCACTACCATATTAAGCTTGTTTTAAATGTCATCAATTAAATCATTGAAAAGAAATCGCAACGCATGTCCAGTGTCCATGTAGTGTCCATCCTGCCAAAATTTTCGAAAAACTTATCATCTACAAATTCGACCATCGTCGACCCTCCCACCTGATGAGCCGAGGTGCGGCGAAATGCGTCGTGGGTAACCAAATTTCTAATTGTGCTTCTCATCGCATTCTTCAATATTTCAAGTAATGCCTTCTCAAGAGAACAAATTTTTGTAAAATTTACAGGGTTGATCTTACGTTTGCCACGCTAATAACTCTCAAAGTTGTGAGCGTTTTTTTTTATTCTCAGAAATTGTTAGGAGCAATAAAAGACATAATTAATTTAATTTGTTAATGATCGGTTTGGTCTTTGGTGTGTTCGATTAGGGTTTGTCAGTAGTGTTTGCCAGACAAAATAACTCAACTTCTTAGAATAGATCTTCAAGAAAATGCAGAAGCTGTTATTGTCAAATGGAACAAAGTACAAAATTGTGGTTCGATCTGATCAAAAGGAAATTAAAGTTTCAGAACCAAGTTGAATTTTTCCTTGATGTTGCATTGCTTGGCTGAAGTATGCCCTCTCAGAGTGCTCTACTCAGTTCTTCGGTCTGTGGACACTCTAGGAGAAGAAAGAGAGAGAAGCGAGGAAGACCACATAAACTGAATTCAGATCTATTTGCATCATATAGAGTGCGAAACGCTTCACAACCCATTTTTAATTCTCTAACTGGGTTATCTGGTACGCTTTCACAATACTGTACTATGCACTAATACACAGCTAAATACAACAGTAATCACAATAGATTTTATGAAAATCTCTGTATATACGAAAAGCAACGCGCTACTCTATGCTGTATTGTCTCCCGCGCACAAGCGGCAAATTTCATAGTCACAAATTTTCTGTCATAAAAAAAAACAGTGGTCCCAGTTCTACATTCGTTTCTGCAAAATTTTTACCTTAAACTAATTCGCATGTAGCAGGAACACAGCGTATAGATTTTATTACACTATTTTTTTCAGCGGCGTAGCACATATACTGTATATGAGTTCCTTTGTATCAACACAAAAATGTTATGATTTGTGTCTTTTGACGTTGATGACAGCTTTTGTATTTACTTTACGATCAATTTTAAACCTTTTGAGTTATTTTTCTGGTAAACATTCAGAGAAACAATAAAACACAAAACAGCCCACTCGATTATCAACAAAATTTAATTAACATTACCAACAATTCGTGAAAAATTCATAAAGATTACTGAGTTATTTGCTAACAAACTTAAAATCAAATACTGATATAAAGAAACAAACAAACAAACTGACAAATCGTCACGAAAATTTGTTCATTTACTCTCCATAAAATACCTAACAACTTGAATAAATTTCATACAACCCGAAGATCATTTTTCAGTTATGGCTTTAAAGAACATGAAACAGATAAACAAACAAATGAACGGCCTTCACTCAAAGTAAATCATACTACTAACATACTCAACATTCTCTGTAAATTTTGTTGAATTCCGTTCGAAAATTTTTTGAGTTATGTTGGTGATGGTCAGACAAATAGAAAATAAAATTTAAAACAGCAACAAACTAACAAGCAGATTATCACAAGAATTTGGTCCTTTACTATTGGTGATATACCTAACAACTGGTGTGAATTTCATAACAATCTGTTCCCTACTTTTCAAGTTATGGCGTTGCAGACAAACAGACGTATGATCAGATCTTCACCAAAGTTAATCATCAGTCCTCCTAACACTCTTAACAAACCCTGTAAATTTCATCGAAATCCATCCATAACTTTATGAGTTGTATTCGTGACAGACAGAAAAACAGGCAAAGAGACCGACAAACATGACGAACACATAACGTCATTTGTGGAGGTAACCATAAGTTATTTTTGCCTTAGCTAATCTTCCAGGCCATTTTTCATTTGCGCCTATTTTGCTCCCTTCCCGTTTCAAACTCCTACTGATGATAGTTCCCTGTTCTTTCTCCTCTTTCCCGAATAGCTGTTCCCATGAGCGCTTTATGACCTGTTCTTGTCAACAAAGCACCATCTTTCCAACTGTTGTACAAACTGCCGTCTTGAGAGGGTGTGTGTTGTTGTGGTGGGGCGAATATCCGCATCCGCACCTCCTTTGAACATTCGCATCTGCATCTGCGGATGCCGAAATGGTAACTTCTGCATTTGCATCCGCGTTACTGTTAAACCCGCTTAAGGATCCGCATCCGAGGATGTCCAAACAAATGACATCCGCTCCATCACTATAGTTCTTGAATATCAGTTCATAACTTTTTGCGCTATACTGCTGACAAGCATTCTGATAAACAATCAAAGAGACCAACTGATCATCACCAAATTTGATCAATATTGTCTATCATCATTAATAACAATTCCGGTAACTTTCATACAGCTCCATTCAAAACTTTTTGAGTTATTATGGTAACAGGCATAAAATCAAACACAGAGTCAAACAAACCAATAGATATCGTCACGAAACTTGGTGTTTCCTCTTCGTAATGCACCTAAGAACACATGCAAATTTCATAAAAATACTTCCATTATTTTTTGAGTTATGGCACTGAGAAAAAAGGAGTTGACAAACAAAGGGACAGACGAACGGATTTTCTTCAAAAGTAAATTATCAGTTTTTTTTTTTCAATGTACCTAGCAATCCCCAGAAAATTTTGTAAAAATCCCTCCATAACTTTTTAAATTGTCTTGGTGACTGAAAAAACAGACATACAGACAAAATTGACGAAAGTATATCCTTCTTGGTAGAGGTAATAAATGTATAAAAATTTGCAGTTAAGAGCCAAACGATTTCTATTAGGAGATATGCTGTAAACTTTTAGGATACTGTTCCGTTATGATCGAAAACGAGAAAAAAAAATCGAAATTTTCACTGAAGCGAAAATAAAGATGAATTTCAGCAATGATTTTCATGATAATGAGATTATGTAAGGAATATGTGTAAAACTACTCTTTTTGAAGCACATTTTCCTTTTCAGAACAATAATAAGAAACTCTTATGGGTACCAGACAAACCGGTCCCGTTTATGTAAGGAATAATAATTGAAATAAATATTACTGACAACTCTTTATAGCTCAACAAAATAGTCAACATCATTAGATATAAGCCTTGGACTTTCTTCGGGTCCCACTGGTGAACAATGAATGAAGTAATGGAGGAAAATATGAAAGTTGTAGTGAAGGAAATAATGGAGAAAAATGTAAAAAGTAACAATAAAAGAAGAAACTTGTGGAGGAATACTGAAGGCAAAGAGGAATTTAATGATGGAGGTAAAGGTAGAAGTAACTGAGAAACCAATGGAAGAAGCAATAAAGAGCTACAGAGAGAGATTGGATGATAACAAGATTAAAAAAGTGCTGAAGGAAGTCATGAAAGAAGAAAAGAAGGGATTGAAGTTACGTAAGGAATAGCGCCGTAAGTAACAAAAGAGCAACGTATAAAGTAACGAAAGATATATATAATGAACAATACAGTGAATGCAGTATAGGAGTAATGTATTTATTTATAGTAATATCCATACAAACAATAGAAAGTAAGGGTTTCATTTCACCTTGGCAACCTCAATATATAGACTGCTTCATTTCAAAATTTGTATAACGGGGTATCTCATTTCTACACTATTTCTTATGAAAGACCATATTTAAGTTTCCATTTTTTTCCTGTGCTCTGTTGACGCATTAATGCACGAGTATATGTTTATAGACATCTAGCCGCTACACATTGTAAGGTTTGTGCGCTATGTAGTACGGAGCGGCCAACATGGCGTGTGGTAACAGCACGAGGTATCCTACTAATTAACTGCTCCGCATGTGGCACGCCTAAGGAGGAAGCGTCGTAGCCAGCAAAACCACGGCTGTAATGGATACTTTGGGGCTATGCGACGGGCGACAGTGTGCTGGTTTAGCACACACTTGAACTCTCCTCCATTTCGATGTTCGGGCATGGCTGACGTTCGCTCAAAGCCCTCAAAGCCATGAGGCTGATGATGGGGCGAAGTCCGCCATCTTCACAAGTTTGCACCCACTAATAGCTTAGTTGCGATCAAAGACCGCGTGCCCCCTTTTTCCTAATTGGCTTGTTGCTCAGTTGAGGTTCGACCACGAGTGCTCCCTTTTCGATACCTTTTCCGTTACGCCGCCGCTGATAGTGAACTGTATGCTGTATAAATGGCGCGCGCGCTGGTGCTGTGATGTGCTGCGTGTGACACGCTGGTGCTGTGATGTGCTGCGTGTGACACGCTGGTGCTGTGATGTGCTGCGTGTGACACGCTGGTGCTGTGACGTGCTGCGTGTGACACGCTGGTGCTGTGATGTGCTGCGTGTGACACGCTGGTGCTGTGATGTGCTGCGTGTGACACGCTGGTGCTGTGATGTGCTGCGTGTGACACGCTGGTGTTGTGATTTCCCTAAATGAGGAAAGCGGATATTAATACTTTAGGTGACACTAAATATCCCTAGTGAATACACAAACACGAAGCGTGCAATTATGATTAATCTTCACCCTAGTATTCTTCGTGTTCGGTTGACTTATTTTTAGGAATCGAAACTCCAATTTACGAGAAAAAAAAATACTTACTTTTCACAAAACCTGGGGGAAGATATCCAAGTTTATTGTTAGAAAGATCCACATTTCAAGGGTACCCGCAGATGCCTTAATAGTGCCGCTCTGGCAAACTCAACACGGGTAATGTTTCGTAGCCCTGCCAACATCCCAACCGGGTTCGTTTCGAATATTGGTATGCTCTCAAGCAGACCATTTCTTTGATACACTTCTTGAATGGTGGGACATCCTTTCACTAGAGCGGCAGGTATTACGAGTTGGTCGTTCGAAGACAACTGAAGAATAGGAAGCGTGTCAGAGACTATGGCAGGAATAGGAGTGTTGGAGTTGAAGCGATTATTGTTAAGCATCAGGGCGGTGAGCCTTGTGAAGTCTCCGAGAGCTTCAAAAGGAAAATCGGACATTTGGTTATTGCTAAGATCGAGAGACTAAGTGATCATGAGAAGCAGCGATTGAATTCTCTTCTACTGTTTCGATTCCGGTCCCTTAAATTTGTACGATGCGGAACTAAGAGTTACTGAAAGTATCTGCGGATTGCAAGCAGCAGTCATCGCAGTAGAGTTGATCGATGACCAATGTGTCGAAATTGAGTAACGGAATGTCGGCTTTGAAGACGGTAGCTAACTTTAAATCCGTTTTGGCGAGGGAACAATCCCAGAAAATACTATATTCGTCGTCGTGTGCGCATATGCAAAGTAATACATCCTCATCTTTCGGACACAGCCAATCGTTTGTGCCGATGTCATTCCTGGAGCTGACCCCACGGCAGACGCTTCCCTGCGCCAGCAGCCACATGACGCACAACTTCAACACAGTCGAGTCGTTCATGTTGACGTCTTCAGTAGGCTAAGGGAGTAATCAATGTCAGTTTCGTAACCCCTGTTGGGGCCTGCTCGTAAGATACAGCTGCTTGGTTCCCAAGCGCTAGGACCACGACGGATTCCTGCTGATGGATGCATAACATCCAGCAGTCGTCACTTCCCACGTACGAATACTCTAACATGATATTACCTGGTTGTAATTATCAGCAGTCGGACGAGTCAACTGTCTTCTTTTCTCATCAAGTTCAGACTTGGCATTTCCTGTGATCAGCTCGGACATCTGAACGATGTTTTTCATGTACATGTCAATTAGAAATTTGATTTCATCTATTAGCTACCAACACATGAACGCTGAATTCATGTACCAATTGGAAATATGATTGGATCTATCAGCTACCAACATATGAACGCTGAATGCATGTATCAATTGGAAATATGATTGGATCTATCAGCTACCAACATATGAACGCTGAATGCATGTATCAATTGGAAATATGATTGGATCTATCA
>LQNS02278076.1:2228820-2241844 GCA_001587735.2 Parhyale hawaiensis | reverse complement strand
GGAAATATGATTGGATCTATCAGATACCAACATATGAACGCTGAATGCATGTATCAATTGGAAATATGATTGGATCTATCAGCTACCAACATATGAACGCTGAATGCATGTATCAATTGGAAATATGATTGGATCTATCAACTATGTACATGTATATAAACGCTGTTTATCCCCCCGCGAGCAAACGAAAAACAATATTAATGTTTTCCTTGGAAATTTAAGTATGTATATTTGAATGTACAGTATATACACATCCTTGATTACCGTGTTGCTACGAGCTCCGATGTAACACCATTTGACTCAAAATATGGGATGAATACGACGCAATTCCAGCGGGATAAGCAGAACCCTGACTTCTTATCGTCACTGGCGGAGCTTTAATTTGACTGTTTTTTAGGATGAAAATATGAAAGACCCCCAGGAGAGCAAATGTACACCAGCCGTGGGATATTCTCTTCATTTTCGCATGTCAATCGATCACAATGCTTACAAGCAAAAGTAATGTTTGCAAACAAATGTGGTTTTACTCATCTCATTGCTCTATAAATGTTGGGATTGTCGTCAGTGTTATCTAATATGAGTCGCGTTGGATGTGGGCTAACACACATGACACTGGCTGTCTGACTGCAACACGCCTCAGGTTTGTTCAACGCCATCGGAACTGATGATAGCCACTTCATTGCAGCAAGGATTTTTTGTCTAAACCGAGGACTTGTATTTTTTTGTATATAGCGCACACACTCACAGATACACAGAGAAAAAATAGGGTGGCGGGACGGACTCACGCCCTTCGGCGGATCTCCCAATCAGAAATTTTAGGTGGAAATACCAATGATTATGAGCGGAAAGGTTGAAATATTGCATAATACCAGAATTTTTCCGGAGAAAATAATTTTCAGTGGAATTCCAACCACAAATCAAAGGAAACTGTAAGTGGAATTCCTCATATACGATTAAGGGTGAAGTATTTCCATAACCATGGTAGGTTATCAACGGATTTCCGTACGTACGATCATGAGTGGAATTCCTCCCCATTATTTGGGGAAGAATATGTATGGATTGCCATGGATTATGACATAGCTAAAATTCCCAACATAATCGACCAAAATTACTTGTGTGACGATAAGTTTGAACGCGAAACATCTAAAAATACATTTTATACTGCAAAAATTGTGCACATTTTCAGATTTTGCTTTCCTGTCCATGAATTGCAAAAACTTGCAAGGTTTGTGTGGACGCTAACCGCCTTGACGTTATTTTTATCTATTGCTTCCCAATTTTTTCAACGTTTCGCTACTTTAGCGTAGTTACCTATCATTTTTATATGTTTGTTGTATCCCTTGGTAAACAGTATTGCAATCTTTTATGAAATATTGTCATTTATTTTTGTGTTTATTCAGTTCATGTTTGTAATATTTTATCAAGAAAATATTCCCATTAGCCTTATGTAAAATGATGTCAAGTTTTATGTAGCATTGAGCCTTACATACCCTGACAACGGGGGCGGCTAAAATTCATCACAGGTAGTGTAGTATGTCTATATTCCAGCTTAGAGTTAAAGAAGTTGAATAAAAGCGTGCTTACTGAACAGACTGGTTCAAGCTCCTGCTCTAGCATCGTTCTGAAGTTTAGAGCTTTTGCCCATTCTAAGCTGCGGGCCTAACACGCACGTATGAATTAAATTATTTTTGACTTTTGCATAGGCAATTCTAATCGTCAGCTACCCAAAGCAGGCAACCAGTACTGATGCGATTTTGTATCGGAAATAATTTACAGATAGCAATATATGTGAAAAGGGAGCGAAAAGCTATTGGCGAATACTGGTGGCAGAAGGTTGGGTAAATATGGAAATATGTCAGAAAAATATCTTTGATTAAGGATTACTTTCCCTCCTTAATTATGGTTGGAAACCTTGGAATTAGCCCAACCATAATGGTTGGAAAGTACCACATAAATGCCGGTGATTTTCAACCAAGCTCGACCATAATCATAGTTACTTCCTACGAAAATTTCCGATAAGCCCCTATGAGAAATTTTTGTAAGAAACAACTATAGATGAACTGCGATTGAAATGAATGTTCTCTTCCGTGTAACATTAATTCGACCAGAACTTCAGTTGTGAACATATAATGATGCTCATTCCTTAGTTCAACATCATCCTCTTACATCAATCGGAAATTAATATTTCACAAGTGCTTCTGAAAAACGTGGATAACGACATAAGTTTTAGAAATAAAAAATTGGTTAGGTTACAAATGCAGCGGAAAAAGTATGTAGATACATTAGGCTTATGTGAACGATTAACAAATTGATCTAAATATTTTTTATGTAACTACTTTGTCCAACCGCTTTTATCATTATTTTCATATATTTTTGCCACGTATATACAAGTGCCGTGTGAACCGCAATGTGCTTCATTCATGCAAGTTCCCAAAAGTTTTAGAATCATGCGTGATAAAGGCCCCGATAAGAGGCCTTGACGACAATGTTTTCTAGATAGGACAATCTATGATCGATGCCTGCCGCTGCGTAATCGATCGTGGAGAAAGCTTCAGCGCCATCTGGAGGTTGATTCATATAACCACATTGCAATACTTTATTCTGCTCATGAGACAAATGCGACGTCCTGATTCGGCCCAGGAAGCTGTTTTGAATGTCTTAATTTTTAGGAAGCCCGAGAATTCAGCTAGGGAAGTTTGTAGGGAGGTTCTGTGAATTGATCTTGAAGACACAAAGAGATCTTTTGTTACTGCAATGCTGGGGCCATATTAGGCATTCACTTGGACAACCTGATTAAGAGCGTGTTCGAATGGACTCCACATTTAGGATTCGAAGCTCAACTTGTTCTAAACTTGAGGCCGTGTTGAATCGTTCTGCAAGTGTTAGACGCAGCCCGATCAAGTTGAGCATGCTGAAAATGCAGTTTTACGGAGCAGGATTGAGTTTTTGAAGGCCTCAAGGGTAACCTACAGAGAGTTAATGGCTGAAAGTCAGTTCGGTAAGTGCAAAGCCAGCACACCTGCATAAAATTTCGATCAAATCAAGCCTCGAATGCTTAATTTTGCTCCCTAATCGAACGAACCCTAATGTCGAGGCCACACTAGACTTTCAATACGAACAACGTGATGCCAGGACGTGCACCTTCTCTGCCGTTCATGCCCCCGTATCTATGCTACCGAGCTTGAATATATTTCAAAACGACGAGTGAGGTGCTCATCCTCGCTTCCAGTTGTTCGAACAAATAATCAAGGAGCTTCTTTTAAGAGGAGGGAGCCAGGAGTCTCGCCCGTGAAACTCAAGAGTCACTTATGGCTGCAGCCAGTCGCGCAAGCACCAATGGCATATTTGTATCTTGGTTTGTCTGCTGCTCCCCCAACCTCACCGTCCCCCATCAGTTCCACCAATGAGATTCATGAACGCCTCTCACAGCTGGTTGAGTACTTGGCAAATCTGTGAATGGGCCGCAGAGCTCCTTCCTCCTGTATAGAATATCCTTGGTGCAAATTCATAGACATGTGGCCTCTGTATAAGGCGACATTTATGCTACCGAATCTATGCTAGCGTTTTTAAATATATAACGAAACAACATGGAAGCTACTGTTCCAAGCGACCAGTCGGGCGTACTAATGCATATGTGGCCCCGGCGTAATCTAATGCCGGGACCACACCAAGTAAATATACAGACAACTTGATGCAAGAATGCTAGCCTCAAATTTCATTTGTGCCACCGTATCTATGCAGTCAAATTTAAGTATGTATCGAAACGACTCGCGAGCTGCTCATCCTGGCAACTATGTGGTTGTGGAAATACATATGTGGCCCCGGCATTACCCTTCAACCGAACCGAACATATTCAGTCAGTGGGTAATCCGTATGGGGACCAAAGCTGGCTGTTCGTCACGCTGACATAGGTACCCGTAATTGGGTTTGTTCCAGCTCTTGAATCAGATTTTTTATGTAAAGTTATGTGGTATATACTAGATAATTCTCTGTGTTTACTATCAGAACTGTATAATACTTCACGTCGTGTTTCTATTTATTTATTTATAACTATAATTATATCTTTCCTGTCACGCTCTATGGGAATAAGATGGGAGAAAATTCAGGTTCCGAAGACGGTGTCTTGGATACGGAGGTCGTACTTGGGCGCTCCAGCTGAGGGACCTGAGCCTGCCTGCCTGACCGTGTCTGGACATGTTCATTGTTAAACTGTGCTACGGGTGATGTCACTTCACTATGCCTCATAATATATATCCAATTTTTTAGGCAGAATACTGAATTTTCATTTAAGAAGTCTTTTCTACAGTAACAAGCACAGGAGACCTTGGGATTTTCCTGAAATGCTAATTTTCTGCCGTCATTTATAATAACGGCTCGGGCCACAACATATAAATAAAAACATGACGTGAATTATTATACAGTACTGATTTATTTGACGATGTAGCTTTCTCTTCAAGTATTTCACGGGCACTGGGCAGTAGACAACTATTTCATCCAGCTCACTGTCTTTCTCTGAGAGTGCATATTTCGCTTCAGAGGCTGAAATTTGAGCACTTCAGTGAAGCAGAGAGTTAAGTATGTTCGAGGGTATTATGGATACTGAGCAGTAACATTGCATATTAGCTGACTGGAGGAACATTCAAATGTATTGCAATGGCTTAAACGAAGACGTGCTATCAATGGAGAGATGAAGCTCCTATGGGGCACAGTGACAAGAAAGACTTGTAGCATATAGGTTAAAGAAGGAAAATAAGAGTTGTTAATAAGCGTGAGCGGGAAATGTGGAAATGGCAAGTCAGAGAAGAAACCAAACATATCGATTATTGCGTGAATTTTTTCACGCACGGGTCCACTAGTATTTAATAAATGATTACCTATTTTTATCATCTCTAGCAGGACCCGTGAAAATCCATGGATGGTTAAGAAAGGTTTCACCTACTGTAGTTTGACCTAAGGCAGTGCTTCAATGTTCAGTTATCCAGTCTAAACTAATGTCCGCCACGTAACCACGACTACCTCTGTCTCCCATAACGCAGTCCGCTTACCTTAACACTCCTCGTTTAACCTTAGTATTCTGATTACACATGCAAATTTCGCATAATGTTCTGTATCTTGATAGAGACAAAGAGATACGTTGGCATTTCTTGCATTGTTTGCCTATGTATTAGCTAGCTTTTTCTAAGCTTTGTTTTTCACAGTTTACAGATAATATAGCCCTTCACAATTTTACGGATTTCAATTGTTCGTCGACATATCCGCTTTTTTCACACTACTACGGACCCCGTGGATATTGAATGGTTGCCCATAATTTTCTGCTTTGGTTAACGCGATAGATTTAGAGCGAAGTACAACAGAGTTGGCCGATTTCTTCAGTCGATGCAACGTAACCATCTGTTCACTCGATGTTATAGAAGTACTTCCTCAGATATCGCAGTTCCACGTCAAGAATACTTTACAGTGAAGCTGTAAAAAAACTATCCACTGTGCGATCCTGTGCCGTCCCACTGGTAACTGAGTCTCACAGGTAACTGAGTCTCTCAACTAACTCTCACAGGTAACTGAGTCTCGCAGGTAACTGAGTCTCTCAACTAACTCTCACAGGTAACTGAGTCTAACTGATTAAGATTTGACACCTGAAACTTCAATCAACAAGTCGAAGCCACGTCTGAAGAGTCGGACCAGTCGAGCCTGAAAAGCTTACTTAATTTCACTTCCCAATCGAACGCTTCCCTAACTACACTATTAGCGCCCTGTCCGTAGGTCACTCATAATTATTTAAGGACCTAGCGGCAATACTCTTGGTCATTTAAGAAACTGGATTACCAAGACCAGAGAATGGTTTGACAATGTTGGAATGAATACTTGAGCTGCATAAATTTAATATTTCGACTTCTATGGCCATCAGCACTTTGATCGTGTTGACGCTCACTGGTGCGAGCTAACTAAAACGCCCTACTACTTAAAAAAATAACTAATTTTTATAGCTATCGCTTTTACCATTTACTTTCCACATGTTTTCTTTCGCTACAGCCATCTCTTACTATCGTCTAACGCTCAGTAAGATAATTCAATCCTACGCATCGACCACACGATACCTTGACTGTCTATACCGAAATTTGCAAGTGAGGTCCATGAACTATAATGAATAGTTCAAGATATGAAAGAAATGCATGAGATGCCACATGCGGTCAACGCTCCAGCAAACACACCTACACACACAGAGGAAATCTTCAGCTATAATTCAACTAAACATATCTGGTTATAAGGACCACTTCGCATCGTATAGCCCTTGGTACTACATGCAACACAAGCAGAGCCCTTTCTACAGTTGATGCATGAAATGACTCTAAAAGAATGAAGTAGATTTTCAAATGAAAAAAGTTTAGTTTTGTGTACCCTATTTACGTTCGTATTACGAAGAGCTAGGTATTTTCTTCCGTTTTCTCAGTCAAACGCTTGGTTACATAACTTTAGACTTTTCCTTGGGTACGCGAAACACGCGCAGGGTATTTGAGCTACGTGGTTCTAGTATTAATTGGCTGGTTCGAATCATGCAACCACCTCCGATATCGCGAGACACACACAGGCAGAAAGTCTGCAGAACTACACGCAATGTTATAAATATCCCATCAGACACTGACGGAGTTTCGTCATTTATAGCGCTGGCTTGATTACATATACAAGGTCGGACAGCGCATGCGGCTGCTCTAGTTCTGGATTATTAGTACAAGAGCAATCATTAATGTCGTGACAAAAGCCTTTCATTCGGGTGTCTGTCGACGTGATAAGATTAGTGACGATAGTTAGGTAGTTAAAAAATCAGAAGAGCTTGGTGATGACTGGAGCTCGCGCAGGAACTGCCGCCTAGCCAGTGCTTGTTGCAAGAGCAAAATTTGGTTTAACTGACTCAAAGTGACGTGCTTATGAGTGGTTGCAAGTATTGCTATTCTTCTGCGTAAGTAACCTCTTTTATTTCTTGCTTTCCTCAGAAGCCGAGTTAGACAAGAGCTATATTTGCCGTACGTTGATTATGCAAGCAGGGTCGGACACACGCACGAGGGACCCGGGGCAAGATAGGCTATGAAGCCCCCATAGTCATCAATGAATGGCTATGGCTGCATAATGGAACGTGCTCAAATCACATTTTAGTTTACCCGTCATAAACACTAACCTGAAATCCGTGCAAAATACGTCATTACCATAAAGCACCATCGTAGAAATGATACTGTACTAAGCATACTGGTAGTCATGGGAACGTCAAAGGCGTTCGCAAAAACAACTACGTTGTGACTATCCACAATCTCACTCTACAAAGTGCACGGTATATATCATACATGGAAATTGTAAACGCAAGGAACTTTGCGTCAACCTTGAGTGCAAACGGTATCACTGGTTCGTGGAATGGTAGGGAGATGGTTTGGAGCTTTTGAAGATGGACGCACGAATGTTTAAGATGAAGAACAAAAGGAAATTTAAAAACTGCTTATTACGATTTGCTAAATGCCTTAATATTATTGGAAGTTATGCAGAAAAATAGACAGAGGTAAAGGCTTTTATACATAGTAAAAGGGACAAGAATATTATACTTGTCTCTTTTTTATTTCAAAACTGTACAAAATTTCCAGGATTTTTATTTGCAAAAAAAGGCCAGCGGTTACGTGCAATGTGGAGTTTGTTCGCCACTGGCTCTCCCTTTGGGAGCAGGCTGCGACCCAACGGAGCATCGTACCATATACAAAAGTGAGGTGATGTGTGGAACGTCACTTGGTCCTCGTCCAAAGATCCTCCCCGTACTCATGGTAGGTTGGTACTTCAGAGACAATCCTCGTAGTTCTTTCTTTCTTTCTATGGATCCAGTTTTTTCTCTCCTTTCATGAAAACAGTTTATTCTTTCTTGCCATGAAAACAGTGAGTGTTTTCTTTCCTTTAACGATTAAAGTTTCTTTTTTCATTCCTCGACTGTGCAGTAGTTTCTTCTCTTTTCAGAAGAAAAGTGCTGAAGAGTAAACAGCATTAAAATACCTGACGGCAATTGAATAAAAATCAAAGAGAATGAAGGAAAGAAAAAATATGATGAAGGAGAGAAAGAAAAAACAAAATCGAAAAAAAGGAAAAAAAAAAAACAATACAAAAACTCTTATATTTACCTCCGCCAAGGAGGATATGCTTTCGTGTTTGCCTGTCTGTATGTATGTTTGTCTGTCTATCACCAAGATAATTCAAAACGTTCTGAACCGATTTGGACGAAATTTACAGGGATTGTTAGGTATGTTAGGAGGAACAGATGATTAACTTTTGGTGAAGATATGTCCATCCGTTTGTTTGTTTGTCTGGCTCATTTTTCTTAATGCCATCACTCAAAAAGTTCTGGATGGATTTTTATGAAATTAACATGAGTTGTTAGATATACATATAACGAAGAGTAAATGAGAAAATTTTGGTAATGATCCGTTCCTCCGTTTTTTTTTTCACTGTTCTTAATTTTATGCTTGTTAGCACAGTAACTCAAAAAATAATGAATGGATCTTTATGAAATTTATTGGGGTTGTTAATAATGTTAAAAGACATAGACGAATAAATTTTGGTACAGATCGGTTTCTTCGTTTGTATGTTTGACTAATGTTTGTAATAACGTTTGTTAGCAGTTTGGATCAAATAGTTATAAACGGATCTTGAAGAAAATTGTACAAGCTCTTATCACTATCAAAAAGCAATATCATTAGATTTTGGAGTTTATATAAAAAAATTATGATTTCAAAGCCAATTTGAATTTTTTGCTACCGTTAATTGCCTCACTTAGCAGTGGCATGCGCTCACAGAGTTCTCTGGTTTTCTATTTCCTAGAGAACAGATTTTCATTTCTTAACCATTTGCCTGGCGGCTGAAGAACTCAATCGTTTAACGGGGGAACCTGCATTGGGCACACTACCTGGCCATAGAAAATACAGAGCTCGAATCGTTAATAAGTCCTTTAGCACAGTCACAATTTTTTATATTGATATTGCTTTACCTTATGACGTACAGTCATAATAAGATAAATAAACAAAGTGTTATAATAATAATAATATAGTAAGTAAAAGTTATACAATAAAAAGAAACAACTTACCGGTAATAATGTTATTAAAACTATACTCTTGGGAATCAATGGAATGGTTAGAAAACCGAGCTAAAGCATCAAAGAGTCCAAGGCTGCCCAAAGCGCTGCTGAAAATATTCACTCAGAAAGCCATTCCCGGCTGACTTGAAGGCTGGCAGACCTGCTCGGCTGAACACTGATCCCTTCAAGGAAGCCAGATTTAATTCAGATACGTGGACGAAACACTGCGTGAATACGATACGAATTATAATTTACTACCCTAACCAATCCCATCATACTAATCATGTGTGGTATCATTTCGTGGCGTATAAAATGATCCTCATCCCCATTCTTAACCCTTTCCCCCCATTATTGCTTCTTAACCATGACTCTTAACACTGAACCTTTCACCAATAACCCTTCAGCCTTAACCCCTAGCATTTAAATCTTGACCCTTAACCTTCGCCACTTATGTTTCTCAATCCTTAACCTTGGCATTTTATTCCTTAGCCCTTAAATGCGAAGTCTTTCTCAACTTCTAACTTTGATCCCTTCACCCTTATGCCGTAAGTGTTAACCCTTAACTCTTCTCCCTTAACAGTTCACTCTCAACCGTTATCCTTAAGCCTCCTTACTCATAACTCGGGGCCATTACTTTTTAACCCTCAATGCTTATTTCGTAATACTTTATACTTAGTACATAATCCAAAATTACCAAGTTTTAATCCGTTACCGAAATAATAAGCACAGCATTGTTATTAAAGCAATATATTTTCTAGTAATATTTTCAAGAGTAAAACACGTTACTCAGATACAGAGCAGACTAACTCCTCAATTTCATAATGCTGTGTAATTCTTTGATTCAAATAATGAAGTGGAAATACTGAGCACAGCAATTATGTAGAACTCCCAAGTAATGAATAAATAGAGTGCAATAATTACACAGTACGCTATGCCAGGAATGCCCTAAGGAATCCGAGGTATCTGTAGAATAATATTTTATCTCGTTAACCATTTCACTCATCAGATGCAAACCTTCAGTAACTCAATGTCTTTTTATCTAAAGCTTGTATCTATTATTGTGTTAGTTATATATAAAAACACACGTTAATCGAGGCCACAACGTCAAACTGTGGCGCTAATCGAGGTCACCGCATCAAAAACAGCGGCTGTGCATGGTAATCATACTGTATGTAGAAAGACAGGTTAAGACTATTCGTTAACGGGAGTTTCCTAGTATTTAGCCCATTCGGTTGGATTCAAATTAGCTATCTAGAAATTAACAGAAAATTCATGCGAAATATCATACTATTGAATGCTAAATATCCTTACTTTGCACGCTAGTATCATGCATTACTTGCACGTTGACTACAAGTTAGCACGCATATATTCCGAACCGTGCATTTTGTTCAGCATGTAGGTATACATACTCAAATGAAAAACTGTTCCTCCCGGTGTAGCCTATGTATGTCTGATGAACATGTCGGTGTTTATACAGAAATGGCGATTGGGCAAAACTTGTCAGGTCGCCAACATTATCGCCATGTTGGCCACCTGATGCCAAAACAGATGCTTGAGAATTAGATTCTATAGCTTGACATATTATGTAATAGACGCATAACTGCGTAATATCGGAACCACACTGGGTAATCGTACTTTTAACTTTATAGGTGAAAGTGTAGCTCGCCTGTCTGGCTGATACGCAGTAAAACTCTATAGCATAGATACGGTATCACTGCACGTCCGCTCATCAAGTTGAGCGTACGATTGCCAAGTGTGGCCCAGTGCAGCAAATACATGTTCAGTAGAATAGCACCTCTCATGGCAAACAAAATATTCATAACATATTATATATTTTCTGTGAGAGTAATTCTGAAAAACCAGGCTGGAATGTCAATCTGTGCTGAAACATCTAGTTTTAAACAATTCCTGCCTAGCATTATTCCTTTTCAACTGTCAACCTGACCCAAGCCACTGGAATAATTCACAAATGCTTTTTACTTTGCAGAACAAAGCTTTCAGGAATGGGTGTTCCAGAGAAACATATTTAACTCCTGCGTGCCTATACTGTTCCTATGAGGAGACGTTACAAGCAGTGCTACGCCTGCTAAAAGTAGTATTTAATTCATGCGTTATTAATGAGTCTCGATTCAGATGCTGGAAGCGACAGTGTCCTTTGTGCAATTGCATCCATGAGTTTATTCGATGCATTGTAATAATTTTCGCTTATGTTCGTCCTTCAAAAGTTCACACGTATCTGCAGTAGATCATTTATGCTTGCTATCTGTCTAGCGAACAAGCGGACGTGTCTTTGTGATCTTATTCATTGCGAATTTATGATACGTGCTTAGCTTCAGTTATGCACTGCTGCTGATATTTCATGCAGCGGATCTATGCATAGCCAGGCTACCGCAGACATGCAGGGGCGTTAATCGCCGCATTACCATTGCGAATATCCACTCTTCGCAACGTTATATAACGGTACTCGACAGAATAGTTTTTCATATTCATAGGTTACAACGCAGGCATGGGCGACAATGGTGGGACCGAAACGATTATTATAACAAGTTCGCCATTTTATGCTATATTTCTACAACGGGTATCGCTGCACTACAATTTGCTACTTTGGGATCGTTTTCCGCTCAAGATCTACGCATTTTTGTGCATCAATGAAATGTTCTTGACTTTGTTACAACAGACTGTGAAATTACCGATAGCGTCCAGTCAGATGATTCGAAATGGATTACAGTAAAAGTTGAGCTGCAGAACACATGATACTCAAGGTTTTCGAGCTTGCAAAAATAAAGGTAAAGTCAACTTTGACTGTACTCTCCCCTGGGAAACCCACACACACTGGTTCGTGTTGCAGACATAAGCCAACTGGCCTCAGGGGAGTAAGTAAAGCCGCAGCCTACAACGGGTCGCTAAGAACTATGGCGCCGAAACGGAAGTTTCAACGACCCGAGCAGCGACCCACCCACGCTTAGACTTGGTAAGATAATTCGGCCGAGTTCCAATGATGTTATTGTTACGCCAAGTTATGTTTGTTGATGAAGATATAGGGTTACTTAACCCTACACCGCCGAGTATAAACTCTCCTTTCGGTTTCAAATAATGCCATGCTACAACTCAGCTGATTTTTGTCCGTCGACTTAGGATTGAGCCACAAATTTACAAAATTACCCTCTTTTCCAGTAGCAACAGCATTGCTAACAGTGTCAAAAATTTGGACGGTGTCCATTAATGGGTTAAAAAAAACTCTACCTATTTTACTCGAAGCCATTAAACGCATCGAGATAAAAAAACTATAATGAATAGTTCGAGTTATGGCCGAACGAATAGTTCGAGTTGTGACCGAACGAATAGTTCGAGTTGTGACCGAACGAATAGTTCGAGTTGTGACCGAACGAATAGTTCGAGTTATGGCCGAACGAATAGTTCGAGTTGTGACCGAACGAATAGTTCGAGTTGTGACCGAACGAATAGTTCGAGTTGTGACCGAACGAATAGTTCGAGTTATGACTGAACGAGTAGTTCGAGTTAAAAGCAGATTTTATGTTGTTGGGCAAGTGATCAAACAAACAAATAGCTATATATATAAAGCTACGACTGCTAGAAAGAAATGATAAAACAGTTGTAAATCTACGCTACGGCATTATTTTTAACCGACCATATTTAATATACTTCCTTACACAACTCCCCCCCCTCATAATGTCACTAAATAAGCAGATTGGCAGTAAGGACCGATAATACAGCTCTTCGTACTACACATAATACAGACGTACGTACAGAGCACTTGCCAGGTGCTAAACTATAGTTATTGTTAAATTCTTTCCGTATACGGCCAGTAACTTATATATTATACAGTTTATTAATTTATACGGACCGTCGCATGTATTTCCCCTTTGACCCTTTGTGTCGGTTCCGTGCTTGTCTCTGCTGCATTCA
>LQNS02278076.1:2202424-2224963 GCA_001587735.2 Parhyale hawaiensis | reverse complement strand
CCCGATCCTCGGCCTGGAACAGTGTGTGTGTCGGAACCGGGTAGAGGGAGCAAACTTTCCGTACACACTTCCCTCCTTTAATGACCAGGAAGCCCTCTCCTTCATAGCGGAAATTGAGCCCTTTAAGGTGGCCCAGGTCGGGTTTAGAGACAAACCAACCTGGCGCATACCAGTTTCAACGTTTTGCCCCGGCACTCAATACCAACAAAAAAGACAGACTCACGCCCCTTATTATTAAGAACTCTCATCACGGATAACGTCAAAAACCAACATAGTGACTCTACCCACATCTATACCGATGGCTCTAAAACGGGAGACCGAGTTGGATGCGCAGGCTCTGCGACTGGTGATACTAGAGCATGCCGGCTATTACCGGAGACATCTATTATCACCGCCGAGCTGCCTCTTGGCGTGTGCGCAGCGCTGCTCCTAATTTGAGACAGCGATAAGAACAACTTTACCACATTCTCCGACTCACTAAGTGTAGTATAGGCCATTCGAGCATAGTACAGCATCCACCTAGTCATAAACCGAATAGTAAGTAAACATGATAGAAAGATTGCAAGAGTATGGAAAATCCGGGTGTATTTGTTGGGTACCTGGTCATGTTCACATCGCGGGCAATGAGCTCGCTGATGAGGAATCGAGGCCTAGGGTCCATTGGTCCATTTGGCCTATTGGTCCATTTGAAGTGGCAGAAGGAGTTAAACTGAATAGAGTAAGGTACTACCAGTTTTCTAAAGCCAACTTGATTCCATGGCTTGATGAACAGACTATCGCACGTAAACCCAAATTGGTATTTCTGCACGATAACACTCCCTCACACCGAACACGTTACATTGCTAACTGGCTTGCGGATGGAGAATTCAAATCAAAATGGATTATAACCTGGCCAGCGAATAGCCCCGATTTAAATCCCATTGAGAACCTCTGGGCAATGATCAAAAGGAAGGTCTATGAAGGTGATCGGCAGTTTTCGAGCAAAGTAAGCCTGTGGAATGCATTAAAAACAGCAGCAGATTCTATTCCACCATCTGAAATATCAAACCTGACAAAGTATGTTGATAATCGCCTTAAAAATCATGAAAAATGGAGGTTGCCATGTTCAAAATTAACTTGTTATGTTTGCCTCTACTGAACACTTATTTCAGTGTTTATTGAATTGTTTTGGTTGTAATTTCTTGGTTTTGGACGTTTAATAACAATATTCCTGTTCATTTGTATTTATTTCCTCTTGATGACGTTTTTATTAGCTTGTTGCATTATCTGAGGTAACAGTAAAATATTCGCAACTAAACAAATTGCATGAAAAACTTAACCAATAGCTAAATATTTACTTTACAAGTGCTGTTTATATTGGCAACATAGCCATACATTTAGTTAATATTGATATATCAAAGTTAGACATTCATCTTGAAATTTTAAGTAAAAATATTCTCTTTGCATAATCAGAGGTAACGCACTGTACTACTACTACTACTACTACAACAACAGCCAATTGTTATTTTTATGAACCATCGTACTTCTTCAACGTTACTTTAAACAACATTAATTCTACAAAAAAAAACGATATTTTAGACGATCCTTACAGCACTAACGTTGGGAACTTACAGGTCGTCCACGTGGTAGGCAATCTTTGAGTTGCGCGTATACGCGTATGCGTCCAGACGCGTGGCGTAGGACTCGCGGCCCACGTGGAAGCGACAGCGCTGATTTCTGCGTTCGTAAAGCATGTACCTCCCGGCGGCCGAAGAGAAAGTATCTGAAATTCACATTTAGCGACAACTGATGCAGTAAAGTACAGCCAGGCATTCACCTAGCTCTACTGACACATGCATAATATTACTCTCGAGATTACGGTAAACTTTCCTGCAGAACAGTTTAAATATCAGCCAGGGTGTGAATTTAGACAAGCCTGTCCAACAAATACGAAGTATATTCGTTACTTTCTGTAAAGGCTACCCTCACACTATGTATACTCTGCAAATATATTGAGAAAGAAATTTTAAATATCTCTAAAAGTACCCCCTCCCCCCTCAAAACAATAATAATGATGATAATTTCGAAAAGTGATTGCAACGCCAAACAGGTATTTGGTTTTGAACAAAAATTTTACGTGAACAAAACCACAAACGAAAGTGCAGCAGGTAAACTGTAGTATACCAATTTAATTTTTTTCAATTAGGTAAACCTAGGCCTTTCATTACATCTATCTATTTAAAAAGTAAACAGTAATAAAAAATTATTCTTTCGAAATTATTACCTACGCAAGGGATAATATATTTTCGTCGGGTTTGTTTATTTGTTTGTCTCTCTGTCTGTCTGTATGCTTATCTGCCACAAGATAACTCAAAAAGTTATGGACGAATTTTGACGAAATTTACAGGGATTGTTAAGTATGTTAGGAGGAATAGATGATTAAGTTTTAGTAAAGATCCGTTCATCCGTTTGTTTGTCTGCCTCATTTATCTTGATACCATAATTTAAAAAATTATAGACGTATTTTTATGAAATTTACACAAGCTGTAAGGTATATCACGAGGAGTAAGTGACCAAATTTTTATGATGATCTGTTAGTTCGTTCGCTTGTCGCGGTTTTTTATTTACGATTGTTAGCAAAATAACTCAAAAAGTTTTGAATGGATCCTTATGAAATTGACTGGAGTTTTTAGTAATATTAAAAGACATAAATGACTAAATTTTGGTGATGATCGGTTGGTCTCTATGCGAGTTTGACTTATGTTTGTCAGAATTTTTGCTAGCAGCGTAACTCAAAAAGTTATGAATTGATCTTCAAGAAAATTACTGAAAATGTTAACACAGTTAAAAGGCGCTAGTTATTAGATTTTGGTGTTGATGGAAAGAAAATCATGGTTCAGAATCAATTTGAATTTTTCATTACCGTTGCCTTGCTTGGCGGTGGTATGCGTTCTCGGAAAGCTCTAGTTGAAATTTCTCCCAACATTGTCTGAGAGATGAACGACGCGTTGGTTGACAGGTATTACTAAATTGTGTGAATGATTGTAATACTCACATGCACGCACCAAGTAGGTTATTCATTTGGCGCCGAGTGCACCCATTGGAGACCCTTACATGTTTATAGTGCCGTTCCAAACTAGAGCACTCTGAAAGCGCATACCTCCGAAAAGTAAGATTACGGCAAGGAAGAATTCAAATTGGTTCTAAGACCATGATTTTCTTTGTATCAGCACCATTACCTATATTCATTTGGGCCTTTTGACAGTATTAATAGTTTTTGTAAATGTCTTGAAGATCCGCTCATAACTTTTTCAGTTATGTTGCTGACAAACATTCCGCCAAACATTAGTCAAACACACAAACATACCAATCAATCATCACGAAAAGTTAATTTATCTCTAATAATGCTATCAATTCTTGTAAATTTCATCAAAACCCATTTATAACTTTTTGAGTTATTGTGCTAACAAGCATAAAATCAAACACAGCTACTAACAAACGAACGAACTAACAGATCATCACAAAAATTTGGTCATTTACGCTTCATGATGTACTTCACAACTCATGCAAATTTCATGAAAATTCTTTTATAATTTATCGAGTTATAGCACTAAGAGAAAAAGGCAAAAAGCAAATAAACAAACAAACAAACAAACGGATGAACGGATCTTTACCAAAAGTTATTAATCTGTTACTGTTAACATGACTAACAATACCAGTAAATTTCGTAAATATCCGTCCATAACTTTTTGAGTTATCTTGGTAACAGGCAAAGAGAACAACAGACAAACAGAATAACAAACAGACTGAATGACAGACAGACAATCACGATAAAAACATTACCTCCTTGGCGGAGGAAAAATGTGAAGTTTTCTTATATAGGCATGGGAAATTCAAGTCTCCTAAATAACCGGTGCAATGGTATATTTAAATTGATATAATTATTAGTGGTTAAGCCTCCGTTTCCGCATGGAGACGATGTCACCAAGGGAGAAAGAAGTGACACACTATGTTGATAGATACGTGGAACCCATGCACGAGGGTGTTCCCAGGTAGGATCAACGCGCAGGGAAACGGTAAGTCGGGAAAGAAGAGAAAGAATAGGAGACTGTAAATGCAGAAGTACGAAAACGGAAGGAAGTAAAAGAGGCTCGAAGGGCAGACATCCCGAAGGCCGAGCTAATGGTTAGGGTGACCTACACAAACCCCTTGGGTTCGCTGCTCCTCAAACAAAAGATAAGCGTGAAACGGTAGGCTATATCAAGAGGCAAAACCAAAAGAACAAACGGTTAGCCAATAGAAACATGGAATACCACCAAGCACGTAGAAATACTGGCAACAGAAGCATTGCTTAATAACCAGTGCAAAGTTATCATTCAGTTAAAGGAGGTTCATGAATTAATTTTTTGCTCTAGAGTCATGCAGCCGTCACAGCGTTCGAATGCGTTGCTGCGTCATTTTTTTATTATTAAACTACAGAATAACGCTCCGATTTTTCAGTTGTAATTCATTCCAAATTTGAAGAGACACCGAAAATTTTGCGGGTGACAGTTGCTACACAAACTGACGTGACGACGTACGTATAAACCGGCTAAAAGATTCACTTTAGGCCAGTACTATATCAATTACCTTCGCCACGGAGGCTATGTTTCTGTCGGAGTTTGCCTGTCTGTTTGTCCGTCACCCAGATAACGGAAAAAGTTAAGAATGCATCTTAATGAAATTTATATGGACTGTTGAGCATGTTAGCAGGAACGGATAACTTAATTTGGGTGAAGATCCGTTCAACCGTTTATTTGTTTTTACCTATCTTTTCTTGGCAATGTACCTCAAGAAATTATTAAGGGATGTCCATGAAATTTGTAGGAAACGTTTGGAACGTTAACGGGAGTAAGTACCCAAATTTTGAACAAATTGCAGATATGCCACTTCTCTATTTTTGGTATTTCTGATGGAAATTGCAATGGAATTTGAATGTAGGCGTGTTTAGAATGATATTTAGATGAGCGGAAAACCGAAACTGTGGAAATTTAATTAAAGAAAATTTAATTGTATACGGCGATACGCAATATCATGCTGCTTCGCTCTACCTGGCCCTGCAGCCATCAATCTTATCGCCAAGGTTGCAGATTGGTCTTTTTAATGCTAGGTTAGATTAGGAATTTTCGGTATTTCTGGTGGAAATTGCCATGGAAGTTGACTGCAGGTGTATTAGAATGATATTTAGAGGAGCGGCAACTAACCTAACCAGGTTAGATTGGGTTTTTTAGGTTGGTTTATTTTCCGCTCCTCTAAATATCAATCTAAACACGATTCAATTCAAATTCCATGACTATTTCCACCAGAAATGCCGAAAATAGAAAAATTGCACTTATACAAATTGACCCAAATATTTGTGACCGCCTGTTCGTCTGTCTCTAATTGCCACTATGTTGCAGACAAAATTAAATGATCCTAAATCCAGAATTTTCTATTATCACCATCACTCGCAAGGGTATGAACGCATCTTCATAAAATTTGTTCGAACTGTTAGGAATGCTAAGAGGAACAAATCATCAAAGTTTGGTAATGATCTGTTGGTCCGTTTGTGAGTGTATGTGTGTCTTTTTGTCTTAGTCTTTTGATTTTCCAGAATATAGGTAACTGAAAAAGTTACGGACAGATCTTCAAAAAATTTACAGGAGCTGCTAGGAATATTACGACACAGGTGATAAAATTTTGGTGATGCCTTACCTTGGATACCTTTGATGATACTTCGGACGAGGTCCAGGTGACGTTACGCACGGCACCCATCTGGTGCAGAGGTGATGCTGCATTCCGTAACCAGCGGGGTGGTTAACAGCGAGCTATCCCCACAGTTCACGTAGCCGCTTACAGCAGGTTTATCTGGCACTTTCAGAAAGCATTCGTCCAGTGAGTTTTTAAATTTTGCAGTCTCTGTACTGGTGACATTTCGCATGTGACGAGGCATTTTGTTGAATAATCTCGCCCCTCGGACCAGTATACTTTGTGGCTATCGCATCACCACCAGTTTCGATTGGAATTCGCACTTCACTAGTGCGATCAATATGGTTTGAGTGTCTGGCCTGGATTCGCCCATTGACGTTGACAGTAATCCCTTCTAGAATTTTCCAAATATATATGATCGTAAAGCGCTCAAATCTCCTTTGAATTGAGTACATTTGCAGTTGAGCCAGTCTTTCGCAATAGTTTAAAATTTTCATGCCTCGGATTTTGGCAGTGAACGATCTCTGGATAGCCTCGAGGTGCTCTAAGTCTTTCCGTTTGCTTGGCATCCAAAGAGGTGAACAGTATTCAAATCTTTGGCAGTATCAGTACTTTCCATAAGGTGAGCATAGTGTCTGCCCCTCGTGAAGAGAAAGTTCGAAGCACCCATCCGCTCCACGTCTTGCCTATTGAAACAACTCGAACCACATGATCTTCAAAACTGGCATTATCTTGTATTCTCACCCCAAGATCCCTTAAAATTTACTTTCTCTCGATTTTACTCCCATCTTTCGTGGTGTAGGACGTAGATTCAGTGAGGGAGAAGTGTTTTCCGTATCGTAAAAGTTCAAATTTTGATTCGTTGAAGGTCATGTTGTTAACTGATGTCCAGTACAAGATCTTGGTTAGATCTAAATGCACATTCTGCACGTCTGCCATTGATTGTAAAGCTACTAACATCCACGTGTCATCAGCGAACGATGAGGGAACGGCAAACTTGCATTGGTGCCCCATATCATTTATCATGATAAGGAAGAATATTGGACCAAGCACGGTGCCTTGTTGGACTCCACTGAGTACCTGCTGTCGTTTGGACAGTTTATTATTTATAATTACACTTTGGGTTGGGTTTGTCAGAAAATTTTCGATCCATCTAAAACAGTTTCCACTGGTGATGGTAAAAATTCTGTATTCAGTACCATTGAAAATTTTTCTTCAACATTGCGTTAGTTGATGGAGATATACGCCTTCAGAGAAATCTTCAATTACGAGTGTGCTATTGAAGCTTACTCAATTTTGACTTGGGGTAGTGGGCTTAATCGATTGGCTGGTCGTAGCCGAGCTAAGCCAAACCATTCTGCCTGTTGTGTCTCGAACTCCAGACAGAAATGTTGGTGGAGTCACTTGTCAAGGCTGCTACACACGCTAGTTAAAATTGAGTTTCCTTGGCTAGCCGTCCGATCGTTATGTTGAGCCCACGCAAACACAGCTCTGAGTTTCCAAAAATGTGTAAATATATTTGCCGTCGTTGAGTTTCCTGGTACATATTTTCAAACATCTATGAAGTTACAACTCAAAACCATTAGTTACTGTGAGCTATTTACAGTAAATGGACACATCAGTGCATTCGAATGCGGAGGGGAGAGGACGGTGCTCGTTCTTTTGACTAGCTTGTGCACAGGCTATTACAATAATCTATACCATAATAAGAAAGCTGTCTGCCCGTCCGTCAGTCCGAAGTTTTATTTTTCCCCTATCTAATACTGAAGAAAAAAATTCCAAGGTACCCAAGTTTTTTTTTGCCAAAAGGAGCAAGTGGACTAATTCTATGTTTCCCCTATGTAATAGTAAAGAAAAAATTCTAAGGTACCCACCTTTTTTCTTACCAAAAATTCCAAGGTACCCAACTTTTTTTTGCCAAAAGGGGCAAATTTTTCGATGGGATGGTAAGATGTTTTCAAATATATTATTTCACGACTTGTTCAACAATAGGTTTGACTTTGGTGGTCTAGTAGATAATATTTCCTTATTATCTCGGATACAGTGGATACACCTAACGATGTTTTTTACCTTAATTTTTGAATTTAAAGGTCTAGTGTACTGTGAAGAACAAGAGAAGGAATCATAGGTGAGAGTCAATTTGAGGATCCCTCGCCGTCTTTTAATAACAAATAGATTTGCGGTTGAGACGGCCAGACACTCATTTTAAGAAGTAAGACTAATTTTTGGGAAGTTTCAAGGGTAATCGGTTGAGAAGTAACACCTAAAGTCATCCGACTCTGTAAAGAGGAACCAGCTTACTCGCACAAATTTTATGATAAAGCTAATCTCGATAGCACAGCTCCGCCGCAAAATCGAAGGTACCTAATCTTACCAATAACAGCTGCGGTGCCTTCAGCCACAGAATCATAGAATGTTTCGTCAAATTCATCACCTTCGCCACCCACAAGCTTGTCTTTGATGACACTCAACGGCGGATGATTCTGCATCTGATTGCAAAAAGTTAAGTTACTTCTAAGCTAATGACTGTTTTATGTTATGATAATATTCGGGTTGAAGCTTTGCAACACACTGAGGCCATCTCAGCAGTATAAATTTATATTGCACTAAACAACGTCATTTCTCATACATAACATTTGCTCATATATAGATAGGAAATAGTGACTTCAGCATACGACTTTTTTACACAATAGAAAAAAAGACAACCTCGATCACTGCTCCAGAAGAGTGGAGTCGTTCAGATCTCATTACCAGCAAAATATGCAGGAAATGATGACGAACATGTGTTTTTTCAAAGCTCTTACCATACGACGAATCATTTTTGCAAAGGCCAGGTACGGTAATGTGTAAAGATAAGAATAAGTCATACACTTAATTTACGCTAGGTACCGTGATGTGTAAAGACAAGAATAAGTCATGCACTTAATTTACAGACGGGATCGTTGAAGAGGTGGCAACCAGGAATATTGTAGTAATTGCATTCATTGGACTGTATATAACTACGACAAAATGCTTATTAATATTGTGCTAATGTTTGTTTTTTCCCTATACCTAGTTTTGTAAAAACAACCATTATTTTTTTTTTAGCGGTATTGCATGCTGCATGTTTCCATCAGTACCACACAAAGAGAAGAAAGAGCTGATTTTACTTGCACCTTTCATAGTTATGGCAGCAATGATAACAACAAGAACAAAATTGTTTCACTGAGCAGTTATGAACTGAAGAATTATTTTCTATTGATCTTGCAGGCACAATTACAAACAACTGCTGTGACTGTGAAACTGTAACGTGTTTGAGCGAAACCGGCGAAATAGGACTCTAATCGAATCCGTGTATGCGCCAACGCAACCTGAAGAGTAAATATTCGCAATTCGAATTTCCAAACGTAAAATAACTACAAAAAATTACTCGTTTCATACGCTCAGGTTGAACTTTTAAGCGTGAAACAAATATCACAAAATAATATTTACATATGCACATGCCGAACTCTTAAAGATAAAATAAATGTCACAAAATCATCTTTCCATACGGGTAAGTCAAGCTTTTTATTGTAAAATAAGTATCACAGAATTTGCTTAACACAACCGATGTCCCTATAGTTTTTACTCTCGTGCATCCCTTCGCAAATTAAGACAACAATTCATTAAATAACTAGTGACACCGTTCAAGTAAAAAATTTAATTTTAAGAAAATTAATATAAAAGCACCATGTGAGGTAATTCAATATTCGTTTGTTTGATTTTGTTGAAGGGTCTGCGCTAGTTTCTAAATCTATAACATTTTTCGATGGGGATTCACATAGATTTAATTTTGATACTACTACGTATAAGAAATTGTACATTATTTTTTATTTTATAGTATTATTAATGCTTATTTGACTTGGCCCACTATATCTACTATATCTACTCCTCCTCTTCCATCTACGGCCAGTTGCGGCCCAACCGCTACAGTGAACAGGACCGGATGTCTACCTTCATTACTCTCGGCCGCACGTGCCCAGGTCGGGTCAAACGTACTTACCATACCATCCAAAGTACTTACCATAAAGAAAGGATAAGTGTAGGTGCTGCGGCGAGTGTGCGGGACGACACTGGAGTAAGCGAGATCTTCTGCTGTGTCCATGGTCTTAGACCTGAAATTTTAAAAATCTTTATTACTATTGCTTTATTGTTGAAACTCAAATCACTGTCACAGATATTTTTATTCGTGTATTCGTATGCTGGAACCTTTCGCGTCAATAAGGGGTAATAATATTGAGAATAAGGTATAATAGTATTAAGCAAAGAACATAAATTTTTTTGTTTACATAAGGTGAAACAGTATCAAGTCAGGGCCACCTCCCGTCAGTGGAAAAATAAATTATATCAATCCAAGTAGGGAACTGTACGGCTCCGTAGAAAAATAATTTTTGCTGTGACCCTTGGATTATTTAGTTGCCTTCCATTTCATAGCATTTTTCTTCAGTTTTTACTTGTGTAACTCACTATCAACAATGGCGGCAAAGAATTTACGATGATACTTCTTTATTTGTCATATTGGAGGCGCTGATTATAGGTTATGAAGGGTGCACCGCAATCTTCTAATGATCAGCAGAGGTGAGCGAGGCCAATATGAACTCTAATGAGCGGCACGCAGTCGTCGCATCCTTTCGGTACATGCAGCGAAATAATCCTTTTTCAGAAGGCAGTCAAGTATTGCACCTCCGGACTTTTGTATTCATGGGTATTAATCCAAGAACTTTTGGCTACATCAGGATTCGTAAAGTTTAACATTCTTCTGCCTTCATTAGAGCGTAACACGAAAAGTACTGGTAAATAAATTAATCTATGGAGAAATATATTATTCAGAGAAGCACTCAGAGAGCCCATACCTCCGCCATGGCAAGGCAATGGTAACGAAACATTCAAATTGGTCCTGAAACCAGGTCTCCCTGCGTTCACGAAAAGCTCACCGTCACATGCCATACTTAGAACTGGCCAATAGCCGTCGTCGGTAAAATACTCCGTGTTACGGCGAGAGGCGGGCTGAGCCCTATAGAGGCCTATAGGCACCTGAGACTTTGGTGTCCCATATAACATATATAGATATATGTTATTCAATAAAAAACATAATAAAACAAAGAAACTTTTATCCATCGAAAATAAACGAAACTATCAGTAAGAAAGAAAAAGTTTAAATTTGTATACTTTCCCTTACATTTCCTAAAGATTTTTTTTTTAGCTGCAAAGCCCTTGATGACATCTTCAGCACTGATCTAATGTAATACATCCGCCTCTATATTGAATTGAAATGAGGCATCTAACCTGCCTTGTTGCATAGCTGTTCTGACGGAATTTTTAAAATGCTTCAAATGAGCACTGAATAATTTGCAACAGTCAATGCTAAAAATATACGAATGCCTATGACTACACATGGAAAGGCGGCATACTCATTGCACATGATATATATTGTACATACAGTATACCTCATTTCCTACAACTCAGAGTATTTTATAAAATTCAGCATGACTAAATCGACCACACTGACACATCGCCAGCACCGCTTTAGTCTCGCTAGAACGGGCTATAGGAAACTAATCAACAGATAAATGCACATCTATCTTTAAAATAATATTTATAAAAGATCCTGCAGCATCTCCTACAGGAGTCAGTACCACTGCGGCAGAGCGAGGAAGGCCGTGATGGACCCGCTGTAGGTCGCTGCGATGATGAGGTAGAGGAGAAGACAAGAGATGAAGATCAGACGGCCCTTAAAGTCACGCGGTGCTTGTCTGTCAGCCACTCCTGGACATTTAAAAGAAACAATATATATGTACTCAGGCTCTACCTCTTTGTGAAACATCCTGTAAAACAGTTGGTGGAATCATGCCATGTGTACGTTTAATCTCAACTGTCACTCTATCTTCTTCAGCACTAAGCTCTAAGCTCTTATTCGTTGAGGTCTTATTGCCTGCATACATTCATATAAATGGAATGGCTGCATACTGTACATTCCGCTTAGCGTAGTAAATGTAAGGGAGTGAATTTAACTTTTCCTTCAACAAAATTATCCCAAATTTCCTCAAATTGCCGACTGCTGCTAGTGGCAGACTATACCGTACGTCCCACTTCTCAGTGTTAAGGACATTTGTTCAAATGACCCATTAAAGCATACAGCATTTTCCCCAGTGGTTCTTAAATTCTTCATACTCGCGGCGCACCTCTGCAGCGGTTAAATCTTTCGGTGTGCTGCACATTGAAATCTACAATATTAACTCAGCAATCTTACACCAAAAGTGCCGGCAAACAAATCTTTACACTTAAATAGCAAGAAAAAACTTTACACGCGATATGTGAGTGAGTATTCCGGTTGCCCTACCCGACATATAAAGCGAGAAGATGTTAGTGATGATGCATTCCCTCCGCCCACTCATAGCAAACGTCCACCACATAGCCAACCCTCAGCGAGGGTTGTGTGCTGCTGCAGTGAGGTTGATAGTGGGTCGCTCGTGCCAACGTGTTATTTTGTCTTTGTTATAAGTTTGAAGTCATATAACCTTACACCTACTGCACAAAATGGGTAAAAAAAATGCTTCAAATGAAGGGGTAAGCCCTTGCGTTCACTATGCTAGAAGAAGGAGACTGAAACGTGAAGAGCATGAGTTTCTTTCCGGCACGCCAACTTTGAAGACCCAGGTCCTTCTGCAAGTGATCGTGAACAGTCCTAGTTGCGACGTTCTGGAGGAGCTCAGGGTGTTTGTTTTTGAGTTCAATGACAATTAAAGCATGATTTGGGATAACCTCACGCTTCAAAAGCTTATTTGTTCTCAGTGTAGAATGCTTAGGTGTGCCAGAGCCTGACTTCTTCTGTGGTACCGTCCCTGTTGGTAATTTTGTCCCCACCGCTTCAGCTGATAGATTGTCTCTCTTGACATCCCAGATCTTTGGTTAGGGCAATCATAGAGTCTCCCTTTCCTAGTGAAGTTAACGCAAGAGTTTACTCCTTCATTTGAAGCATTTTTTGACCCATTGTATGCAGTAGGTGTAAAGTTATATGACTTCAAACTTATAACAAAGACAAAATAACACGTTGGCACGAGTGACCCACTATCAACCTCAGTGCAGCAGCACACAACCCTCGCTCAGGGTTGGCTGACTGATGGACGTTTGCTATGAGTGGGCGGTGGGAATGCATTATCACTAACATCTTCTCGCTTTATTATGTCGAGTATGGCAACCGGAATACTAACTCACATTTCTTGTGTCTTGCCATTGACGTGTCAATATTTTTTTGCCGACACTGTATGGTACCACAGTCGCAGAACATCTTGGAATGTTATCTTAAAATCAAAGTAGGTATTTGATATTCTAATAATAATCCCGAGGCACACCTAGCCACTCCACGCGGCTCACAAGTGCGCCGAAGAGAAGCATGGTCCATTTTCCAAAAATAGCGCTAGCCCCAAATAACAAATGCTTAACATAGACGCGTAAAGTGAACCCTTCAGTGCATAAAACAAGAAGCATGACGCGCTCCGAACCATACCATTCACGTGTGCAAGGTAACGTTAAAGCTTACACCAATCAGTTTACGCAGAAAAAAAAAAAATTCTAGAAGTCTTAGCGCCGGATGTACCTAATGGACTTGTCAAGGTGAATCTCAGTGTCTCGAAATATTTTTTTAATTGCCTTGGGCTTTTCCAAGACATCCATGCACGTTAATGTGATCGATGCGTGCGCGCCGGGAGGTGGTTTCTCCTGTTAGTTTCAGAAGATATCTCGTGTGCACTGCAAGACTTCATGCATGGCGAGTACGAAAATAACTAAGCGAGACAACAATCTTATTTGGATCTTAATTTACAGATATATTAATTTCTAGCCTAGCAATTATAGTGTACATCAAACCTGGGGCTGCATTGCCCACTGAAATCAATGATTGAAGATGAGCCAAGGCTTTATGCTGGAAATGAGCACGAAATCATTCATTTATTTCCTAAGCAACTAATAGAGAAATTTCATAACAGCTTTAGAAGAGAATCCGAGTCAATTCCGACTGCGAGGGACATTTCACGGGCTGCTCATCAGGATCCACCATACGAGATGGGCTATGCGGTCACTCAATGGCTGTCCGTCCTAAGAATTCGATTAACGTCACTAGTTACCCTATAAACAATTTACACTCTCAGTCGCTCATGTGTTACACTGCCCCAGCCCAGATATGGAGCCAACACAGAAGGATAGATTTCGAAAGACTTCAAAAAATTTAAGCCAACCGGCCACTCCAGCTAGAGGGGCGGTTTTCTTATGGTTTGTATGTGCAGCGGACCGAGAGTACGCTGTTAATGCTCCTCATCTGCCTTAATTAATGCAGCTGATCTACTTTACAATATCTTGTCCCTCTAACGCATATGTGCAGCATCTGTGGACCTGTCCAGCGTCTATGGATTGGCCTGTCGAGTGTTTGTTCACAAATTGACAAAACCGAAAGAAAGTTTTGACAGCTCAATTATTATTCTATCAAATAAAAGTGGATAAAATTTGACCCATAATTATGCTGATATTCTACTTATAGTAACACTAAAACAGATGCAAACTTAACAAGAAATATAGTTACGAGTACCTTGGCCGAATGAGATCTTGAAAATTGTCAGCAGCGCCGCAGAAATGCTGTTACGCAGAGAGGTTGTAAACTTAATGTTACGCTCGGTAGATTTCAGGTGCGGCGTGTTTGACCTCAAGTGCGGCATCGTTGACCTCAACTTCCGTGAAGTTGACCTCAAATTTGGCGTAGTTGATTTCAAGCTGGGGTTACTTAGCTTCAGGTTGGGGTTATTTAGCTTCAAGTTTCGTGTAGTTGGCTTCACGTTGGGCACAGACAGGTAGGATGAGATCCCCAGCAGTAGCCCGAGCACGAGGATCGTCGCTGAGATCAAACCCACCACCTGAAACGCAGTACAAAACGAAACAAAAGATACTTGCGAAACCCATAAGCAAGATCAGCAAGATATTTATCTTGTATTTAGATAAACCCACTTGTTACTCAAGTAGCAGAACAAAATTCTGTTCATTCACTGCAATGCAACCCAGAAGCATGCAAAAGAGTTCATAACATTTTCTTGCAATATTCGCACCGTATACAAATGAGCATACTAGCTCATGTAAGCGGTGGAGTATAATACATATAATCTATTCTGGAAATGCCAAAAATGGTTTAAACACCACTATAACTTTCAGAAATTTGCGAATTTTAGGTAAAGAAATTAAGCAATACAAGTGGTAACTGTGAGATATATGTATGGGTTGGGCTTAAGAATGAAATTTGTATCTCCCGTAATAAATCTCAGACCTAATCAACAGCTATTTCCTAGACGCTCTTATAAATGATGCGTAATGCTAAGCTGCTAAACTTGTGAGCCATTTAACGCTCTTCTTACGAAGAAATATGGAGGGTGGCCTATACCTTTGATGATACTTCGGACGATGTCCAGGTTGCGTTATGCACGCCACCGATCTTGTGCAGAGGTTATGCTGCAGTCCGTGACCAGCGGGATGGCTAACAGCGAGTTATCCCCACAGTTCACATAGCCGCTTACAACAGGCTTATCTGGCACTTTCAGTAGGTATGCGTCCAGTAAGTTTTTAAATTTCACAGTCTTTATACCGGTGACCTTTCGGATGTGACGTGGCATTTTGTTGAATAGTTTCGCCCCCCCAACCAAGAAACTATTAGAATACTTTGTGGCCATTGCATCACCACCAGTTTTGATCAGTGGCGTCACCAGGAAATTTTCCGTAGGAGGGGGGGGGCGTGACCAGAACTGTAGCAAAGTAGCCCCAGCAGCGTCTAGCTGCATTACCTTCTCTCGAACTACTTAGCTACTATGCTCAAATTGAGATCTAGAGACAGCTTAATGGAGTCCTAGTCGACAGTCAGCGCAGAAAGGCTGTCACCGTATGTGTGTGTGTGTGCAAATTTAAAAGAATCTCTGAAGTGCACCATTCTCATGGCTTATCTCCCTTCTTGATACTTTAACTGTCGAGAGTGCATATTGAGCCTGCCCTGACTGTTAATGATGAACCATAACTTGCTCTTCCTAGTGAAACAATGACGAGATTAGACAGCTGGCACTACTCGGTCCCAAACAGCAGCCAGAACTGACGCTCTGGCCCTCTATTTGCCCATTGCTGCTATATCAGTTGACATTCATATCTGAGGTTAACAAGAAGAAGAAGAAGAGAAAAAATACTGAAGAAAATGCCATGCCTCGCCCAGGAGGCGACAGTGCAAGCGCGATCAATAGCAGCAGACTGTTGGGACTCAGAGACGTTCGGTTAGATGGGTTCTGACACATAATGGTTTAAGGTGGCCTCTGAATTTTTGGCCGTTTAGGGTTTGTCACTCCAAAAAAAGTTCGTTGCTGTGGAGGGTGTAGCTCTCAATGTTTATTCAGACTTTGTAAACGCGGTGATTGTCTGCACCGACAACTTCGGAAGGCAGTCCACTCCAAACGTTCACTATGAAGCACGTGAAAACTGCTGGCTCAGAGTAGTTCTTTGAGCTTTCGGCCGTTGTTTCGGAGATGATCATCGACTTCTCTACTACCTACGGGTTACGTGCTTGGTGCGGCGCGGCTGCTCTTGCTGTACCGACGAGCAGTACTGCCTCCTCTTTCGACTTTCATGAATGTGGCTGGATGCTGCAAATAACAATCACATCCGTCGGATGGTGAAGCAAAATGGCGGTCTCGGCAGCAGGATGAGATAGATAACACCTCTTCCTCGTTATCATCTGAGCCCCAATCGGAGAAGAGGAGGTGACCTATTGGCGAGCTCATCCACGATAACACTGGCCAGGGCTCTTCGTATGGGCGCGAGTGGCGTCCTGGATCCTTGGTTCAAATCAATCAAAACTAAACTCACTCGGCCATATACCAGAGACTTGAGGGTAAACAATCGAGCCACATTCAAATCCCTAAACTTTATGAAGATTCTCCACGCAGTGCAAGGAGACTGGATGAGGGGGGACACCGACTAGTTATTTTTCTTTTCAACTGCAAAACTTGTTGTACATTATACATACAAGAGCTAGGCAATGCATGCACAAATATTTCACTTTTGGCTCTCTCCTAGTGACACTCAAATAATCCTTTGTAATAGAATGATGGACGCTGCAGCCAATTATCTATACTCACTATTGAACAATGTAATTTTTTTTTCTCTCTCTACAAAAGATTTCAAAGTAGGATTAAGTGGAATATGTTTGAGACAAGTGAGTTTTAGAAACTGCTTAGCCCCTAGGCAAGTAAGTTTAAAAATTACTACTGAGCCCTGCGTAGGTTAGAGATAGTTATAGGTAATTCAGTACGGTACGGACTATTCTGACAAGGTTGCATAGTCAAGCTCTATACACGTTTGATCCGATTGTTCTTATTAGCCGTCACGAATATGTCGACGAACTCTTCAAAGTTCCTAATTTCTGCTCCTTTTCCCTCAATGGACAGGTCACCATTGTCGCTCAGTCGATCACGTCCCATCGAGTTTCTCAGGTAAGCTTTGATGAATTTCACTGCAGAAAAACTTTGCTCACCCGGTGCAAATGTACCTGGTATGATTGCTGCCGCTTTGGAGAGTCGGTAGCGCTCAGAGAAGGCATCCTTTTGTATGGTGCTACAAGTACAAGGAGGTTTTGTAGACGCGCTGGGTCTACCTCTCCTCTCAAACTCTCTTGCAGCATCTTCAATCCATGCACATCATGAAGTCCTCCAGGCTGGCTCCAAGAATCTTCTGCTGAACCATCAGGGGGTTAAAGGCCAGAAAATTCTTGCTACATGGTGACGGAGTTTCAACACCTCCATTAGATCCTGGTTATGGTTTATAAGTATCCGTTTCAGTTCAAGGAGCACTCTGTCGAAGACAAGGAGCATTGAAGTTTACCCTGAACTCCACTTTTGGCGTGGCGCGCTCTATATGCTACCCAGTCGCCTTCAGCAGATGGTATTCTTCCATATGCCGTGAAGGTTAGGGTGCTGTCCCTGGTCTGGGAACTGGTGATAAGTATTCTTCACAGTTTTCAACAACTTAACTGATTTTCTCCCAGATCTGGTCAATGGCCTCTTCTTTGCTGCGCTTGCCTTCTAGCTTGCTTCGGAGAGATCAATTGTCTCAGGCAGAATTCTGCTAGTGCTACACTGCAACTGCGAGAAGTAGATACACTGTCAATGTGTCGAAACATGAAGCTGCGTAAGTGCTATGCTCGGCCGCCGCTGTGAACAAAGCAAATAACGAATCACATTTTGTAAGGGGGGGAGGGTGGTTAGCTCACATTTTAAAATATGAGATACTATTGTTCCAGGTGCTATCAGACTAAAAAAGTCATGCAGAAAAAAACAACGAAAAACCTAAGCCTTATGCCATACAACTTTTTTTTTTCAAGGCCAAATTTCCATTGAGAAGGGGAAGGGCGACTGGAGGGGTGGAGCGTGAATTTTTTTTTTTTTTTTTTTTGAGAGGGCGTGCGAGCCATTCCCTTGTCTCGTGCTCCCCTGTAGCTATGCCACTGTTTTTGATAGGAATTCGTACTTCGTAAGTGCGCCCAATACGGGTTGAGTGTCTGGCCTGGATTCACCCATTGACGTTGACAGTAAATCCATCTGGAATTTTTCAAACTTACATAAAAAAAAACAAACAAAAAAAACAAACCTCATTTATTATCTCGTATACAGGGTACAGTGGATACACCTATCGAGGTTTTCTTTTAGCTTTAATTCTAGAATTTTGAAGAACTGTTAGTGTGAAGAGCAGGAGAAGCAGTCCGTGATGAGAGTCAATTTGGGATCCCTCCCCATGCATCGCCTGGCCTTCTCGACGCTGGAGTGCTCCACGCAGTGTAAATCCATAGCGTGCCGTCCGGGGAATCGAACCCGGGCCTCCGTTGGTGCGATGCAGAGTCGTAGTCACTTCACCACCGAGAGGGTGGTAAAGCGCTCGAATCTCCTTTGAACTGAGTACGTTTGAAGTTGAGCAAGTCTTTCATGACAGTTTAAATCTTGTATGTCCCGGGGTTTGGCAGTGAACGATCTCTGGATAGCCTCGAGGCGCTTTCAGTCTTTCCGTTTGCTTGGCATCCAAAAAGGTGAACAACACTGCTCCATGTTTTCATATGTGAGCATTGTTTCTGCCTCTCGTGATGAGAAAGTTCGAAGCACCCATCCGCTCCACTTCTTGCTTATAGTAACAACTCGAGCCACGTGATCTTCAAAGTGGCATTATCTTGTATTCTCACCCTAAGATCCCTTAGAATAGCTTTCTCTCGATTTATTTCCATCTCTCGTAGATGGATTCAGTAAGGAAAAAGTTTTTTGAGTCTCGTAAAAGTTCAATTTTGATTCGTTGAAGGTCATGTTGCTAACCGATGCCCAGTAAAAGATGTTGGTTAGATCTAGTTGTACATTTCGTACGTCTGCCATTGATTGTACCGTTGCTAATATCCGTGTGTCATCAGCGAACGATGAGGCAACGGCATACTTGCATACTTGCATTGGTGTCTCCTATCATTTATCATGATGACTCCACTGAGTGCCGGCGGTCGTTTGGACACTTTATTATTTATAATTACACTTTGGGTTCGGTTTTGCCTTGTCATAGCAGGTCGAGAATAGAGTCATAATGCTCAAGCAGCTGCGAAGTGGTTAAACGTTTATGGCGAAAGTCATGTTGATTTGATGCAAGCAGGTTACTCCGCGCGGTGGACAGGCGAATCGCGTGCCGCACGATCATTCAAAAAACGTGTCGCTTCCATCCCCGGGTATGAAGCTCCCGTAGTTAAACTGCGAATAGAAAATACTGCGACTCCGGTTTATGTGGACAGTGGATCATCAGTAAGTTTAATCAAACGCTCCGCACTTGATCGATTAAAAGTAGACACCTCTCGAATTAAACGTTGTAACAAAAACTCCAATCAGTCAATGGATTCCCTCTGGAAGTAAAAGGAGCAATAGATGTCACTTTCAATGTATCAGAAGGCATTGCTCTTTGTCGGAACAGTCCTTGTAGAGCGTGATTTCCTTCATCAAACTAAATCTGAGCTAAAATTCACCTCTGATCATAAAGGCTTTGTTAGTTTCGGGAACATACAGTTCCCGTTTCAGAGAATCGAGATAACCACTTGTCCATCTGTGGACCTGATCAAAGAAGAAAAGACCGGATTTACAATAGCCAGATCCCCTTGCGACACCGAAATCGGCAGAGGTTCTGTGGAACAATTCTATGTAAAGGTACCAACGCACTTAGACGGCAAGACAGTAATTTTAAAACAGAACAAATCACTGAAATTGGTCGTTGTACCGCGTGTCATTGCAACTGTCAACGAGGGAAAGGTACCGATCACCTACATATATCAGTATCGATGATCGCAAGGCGCGGATCATAAAACACCAGATTATAGCAACCGTCGATTTAGTACTGGAGGAAGACGAACCTCACGAACTAAGCCGGCGAGACGGAGAGGTCTGTACACAAACCGCTATCGCAGCTGCGTACGGAACAAGGGAGGCATGCAGTGTGAGCGGGGACTCGCGGGCGATAAGAGCGATAGTGGCGGCCGTCGATGAAGGTCCAGACGCTGTTTGGCCCGGCTCTCACGTACCGAAATGGCCAAAGGAATCCGTCAGTAAAGACGGCGAGTGTAAAAATGCCGCATTAATAAACCACGAATTTGAGACCCGCGAACCCCAGTTCGAAGAGGCCCTAAATAAAGTAGATCTGCGTCATTTACCACTCGAGCAGCGGGGCGTGATAGTTAATCTGCTAGCGATGTATCGAGGTGCTGTGGCAGTAGGAGACGAAATTGGCCACGTCATGGGGACTGCCCAACACATCGATGTTGGAAATGCCGAGCCTATCAGCACGCCGCAATACTGGGTCACGTTCGCGACTAAACGGTTTATCGTAGAACATGTGCAGCAAATGCTTCAAGCCGGCGTTATTAAGTGAAACACCGCCCCCCCCCCTGCCTGGAACTTGCAGGTAATTCTACTACGAAAGAAAGGACATAAAGACAAGCCGCTAGCGGAACTCACAAAGGAGTCATTCAGACTTTGTATAGACTTCAGGAAGATTAACGCGGTCACTTAAAAAAGATGTATTCCCAGTGCCGCTAATGGTCAACTCGCTAGAAAGCTTAGGAGGAGCTGCAGTGTTCCTTCCAACAGATAGATCTGGACGAAGCGAGCAGAGAGCTTACAAGCTTGGAAACGGCGACCGGTTGTTTTTCGTACCTTCGCAATAGCTACGGTCTGGAAAACAGAGACCATCTCTATCTCGACGGCCTCGGAAAAACTCACCTGCCGTTCACCAACGGGCACTGACGATGTGGTTCAGTGAATTTTTACATAAATTTTACGAAAATTACAGAAACTGTTAATACTATCGAAAGGTAAAAATGATTAGATTTTGGCACTGATGCAAAAAAAAAAAATCGTGGTTTCATCCATGTTTGACCTGTTGATAGATAAAAAATTATGAAGTTTTCAGATTTTGCCCCTTAGTTTTGGACGCAACTGTAAGAAACCGACTGAAGTGATAAGTTTACCAGCGAAACAGCCATCATTGTAGAGGGATTTTTTTTCCATGTAGGAAATTTCGATTAAACAAATAGAAGTCAAGAAAATCACGACGGATACACAATATATAACAAAGTGGGATAAAAAATGAATAACACATAAGGGGTAAAAAATGGACGCTCTCTCTTGCAGATTTTGTACTACATGAATGGGCATCAATTTTTCCCCCTAATAAGGGTAATTAATTAATTTTTTACCCCACTTTACTATATCACGTTTAAACGCAAATCTTCTTGCATCCTAGCTGTCAAGCGTTAGGAAATATTAACATCTCTTCAATTGTAAATTATATACAAGCATAAGAAGTTACTGTTCTTATTAATGTGTCTAATAATCCCGGTTTGAGGCAAGCAACCACAGAGATAGGGTAACAAAACACTTGCACTACACGAGCAAAATAATGAATCTGTACAAATGACGATAGAAGAGGGAAGCGCCAAAGAAGGATAATCGCTAGGGGTAAGAAGAAAACCCACCAACGGGGTGAATATCTGCAAGAGCAGGAAGGGCCTGGGAACCTCCGAGGCCGCGCCCGTCACCATCACGAGCTGCTCGGCGCCCAGCACCTCACTGAAGTCCGCCACGGTCCTCCGACTCAGTGAGGGAGTGAAGTCCAGAGGGGCGACTTCAGCTTTCTGTGTGGTATTCAAATTGGCGGCATTATTTGGATAATAAAATATTGTATGCAGCAATTAAAGAAAAAGAAACGAAAACAGCAGTTGTATAGGCGCGCCTCCGCCATCTAGGCGGCAATTAATTTAGATAGCTGGCATAATAATTCGACTTCAAAGTCTCATCATCCTTGGTCGAGTGCAGTCTAATCTAATTTTAGCAACGGAATTTTGATTGAAGCCTAAACAACGGAAGCGTGTTGTTACATGGTGTCTACTGAAGATTGTTAGGAAAATTTTATGACTTTTTATGATTTTTCAGGATAAATATTTATGACTTTTTTATGACCTTATTTTATGTATCCAAAAATACGATTTTATATTCTTAGGTGAGAGTTATCTCTCTTATAACCGTTATTAATGTAAAACTCAATATATATTGTTTTTATATTTCATAGGGTCCCTCAAAATTACATGATTTCTCATGACATATTTTCCAGAAGACAATAATTAGGAACAAGTACAACCTACAAGACTTGGAACCGGGGGAGTGTCCAATTTCCCGAAGTAGGATCATTTCTCCTACTGCATGCAGTAGGTTATGATGATAAAATATCCATTAA
>LQNS02278076.1:2125015-2135076 GCA_001587735.2 Parhyale hawaiensis | reverse complement strand
ACTGGCAAACGGCTCATGGGACGGCATGATTGGATTGCTGCATAGACGCGTAAGCCAAAAATGCATTTAAACACTGTCGTTCCTGATGGTGTCTCTTGAGACGCGTTAGTGGATGATCCCTCTGGATTGTGTTTTCAGCCAGCGCCAGTGTAATCGGTGCTCGATTGACACTTGAAAGTCGATCCAGTGCGATCAGCTCAACGCTCTCGTCAGTTCGAAGTTTGACTTAGCTAAAGCTAAGCTGTTCAGATTATTTTGATAGATGTGGGCCAATGTGTGAAACGCGCCCAAGATGCACAGCCTCATTAGGAAATCATTTTACGTTTCTGCAGCAAACCACAACTTTCGAAGTCGAGCGCATGCAAACTGAGTTTAAGGAATAGATACAAAGCAGCTGTTTATTGCCTTACCTTTTTGCTTCGCGGGAGGCATCAAAACTGTGAACGCCTAAATAAATGCTCAAAGGTTTTTATTACTACATTTGCCAGTAATGTATTCCTAATGAAGATTATTCATTGTATTTTTACTAAGCATGTGAATTTATCGCCCATCCTGTGGTAAATTTTTACCCCTACCCGCACTCAAGCCTCGACATCATCCAGGACCTCTCGATCAGGCAGTAGAGGATGCATGAGGCTTGTATAAAGTAAGGTCAGTTAGGTCCTCAAGCCCTCTGTTGTGACGAGTCACGCCCCTCGGACCCTTCTATATAGGACGCTTAAGCCTAAACTTGATCTTCGGGATTATTTTTTTTTTTCGCTCTGTATTTTTTTTATTTTTTTTTACATTTACTGACGAATTTTTTAAAGATTAAGTTGAATAAAGAAACTTGTACAATAATCAGCAATATGGGAAATAATGCAAAAATATGAGCCTCATGGACAACGCCGTCTAAAAACCCGATGTTGGACTGTGATGCTGTACTCATGCGAAGTTGAAGTTCATATATCACTATCTCGAAAATAAAAATTGCGACGGCTGTAACCTATAAATTCTCATTCACTATGTCCAATATTGGTCTAAAATGTCGAGGCTTGAGTGCGGGTAGGGGTAAAAATTTACCAAAACATATTTCTTAGAAGGGAACACAAGCGTAAGAGATGACACAATAAATATTTGCTTGAAGCAGTTGCTTCTTCATTTTATGACGACACTTGCCACTTGTTTTTACAGTATTCTTTGAATAGAATAGTATTGTATCCGGTAGTCAGAAACAAGGAAAAACGGTTGTAACAACGCGCTTCCGATGTTTAGGCTTCAATCAAAATTCTGTTGCTAATATTAGATTAGATTGGATTGTAGTCGACCAAGGATGATGAAACTTTAAAGTGGGGCTTTTATGCCACCTATCTAAATTAATTGCATAATGTTGGCTGCCGCCTAAACGGTGGGCGCGTGCCTATGCAATTGCTACTTTCATTTCTTTTTCTTTAATTGCTGCATACAATATTTTATTATCCAAATAATACAGCCAATTTGAATTCCACACAGAAAGCAGAAATCGCCCCTCTGGACTTCACTCCCTCACTGAGTCGGAGGACCGTGGCGGACTTCAGTGAGGTGCTGGGCGCCGAGCAGCTTGTGATGGTGACGGGTGCGGCCTCGGAGGTTGCCAGGCCCTTCCTGCTTTTACAGATATTCACCCCGTTGGTGGGTTTTCTTCATACCCCTAACGATTATCCTTCTTTGGCGCTTCCCCCTTCTATCGTCATTTGTACAGATTCATTATTTTGCTTCGTGTAGTGCAAGTATTTTGTTTCCCTTTCTCTTTGGTAGCTCGCCTCAAACCGGGATTATTAAACACATTATTAAGAGCAGTAACTTATTGTGCTTGTATATAATTTACGATTGAAGAGATGTTAATATTCCCTAATGCTTGACAGCTAGAATGCAAGAAGATTTGCAATTGAACGGGATGCACAGTAGTGAAGTGGAGTAAAAAATTAATTACCCATATTAGGGGAAAAAATTGGTGCAGTACAAAATCTGCAAGAGAGGGAGTCCATTTTTTACCCCTAATGTGGGTAATTTATTTTTATCCCACTTTGCTGTATATTGTGCATCCGTCGTGATTTCTTGACTTCTATTTGTTTGATCGAAACTTCCTACATGGAGAAAAAACCCTCTACAATTATGGCTGTTTCGCTGGTAAACTTATCACTTCAGTTGGTTTCTTACAGTTGCGTCCAAAACTAATGGGCAATATCTGAAAACTTCATATCTTTTGATTTATCAAAAGGTCAAACATGATGAAACCATGATTTTCTTTGCATCGGTACCAAAATCTAATCATTTTTACCTTTCGATAGTATTAACAGTTTCTGTAATTTTCGTAAAAGTTTTGTAAAAAATTCACTGAACCACATCTTCAGTGCCCGTTGGTAAACGGCAGGTCAGTGTTTCAGACCGTAGCTATTGCGAAGATATGAAAAACTTCCGGTCGCCGTTTGCAAGCTTGTAATGTCTCTGCTCGCTTCGTCCAGATCTATCTGATGGAAGGAAACACTGCAGCTCCTCCTAAGCTTGCTAGCGAATCGACAATTAGCGGCCTTGGGAATACATCTTTTTTTCGTGACCGCGTTAATCTTCCTGAAGTCTATGCAAAGTCTGAATGACTCCTTGGTGAGTTCCGCTAGCGACTTGTCTCTATGTACTTTCGTTCGTACTAGAATTTCCTGCGAGTTCCAGGCGGGGAGGGCGGTGTTTCACTTAATAACGCCGGCTTGAAGCATTTACTGCACGTGTTCTTCGATAATCCATTTAGTCGCGAACGTGACTCTATATCGCGGCGCGGTGACAGGCTCGGCATTTCCAACGTCGATGTGTTGGGCAGTCCCCTTGACGTGGCTTATTTCGTCGCCTACTGCCACCGCACCTCGATACATCGCTAGCAGATTGGCTATCACGCCCCGCTGCTCGAGTGGTAAATGTCGCATATCTACTTTATTTAGGGCCTCTTCGAACTGGGGTTCACGGGTGTCAAATTCGGGTTTTATTAATGAGGCATTTTTACACTCGCCGTCTTTACTGACGGATTCCTTTGGCCGTTCCGGTACTCGAGAGCCGTGCCAAACAGCGTCTGAACCTTCATCGACGGCCGCCACTATCACTCCTATCGCCCGCGAGTCCCCGCTCACACTGCATGCCTCGGATTGCCTCCCTTGTTCCGTACGCAGCTGCGATAGCGGTTTGTGTACAGACCTCTCCGTCTCGCCGCGGCCTAGTTCGTGAGGTTCGTCTTCCTCCAGTACTAAATCGCCGGTTACTATAATCTGTTGTTTTCTGATCCGCGCCTTGCGATCATCGAGACTGATGTAGGTGATCGGTACCTTGCCCTCGTTGACAGTTGCAATGACACGCGGTACAACGACCAATTTTAGTGATTTGTTCTGTTTTAAAATTACTGTCTTGCCGTCTAAGTGCGTTGGTACCTTTAGATAAAATTCCTTTAGATAGAATTGTTCCACAGAACCTCTGCCGATTTCGGTGTCGCAAGGGGATCTGGCTACGGTAAATCCGGTCTTTTCTTCTTTGATCAGGTCTACAGATGGACAAGTGGTTATCTCGATTCTCTGAAACGGGTACTGAATGTTCCCGAAACTAACAAAGTCTTTATGATCAGAGGTGAATTTAAGCTCAGCTTTAGTTCGATTAAGGAAATCACGCTCTACAAGGACTGTTCCGACAAAAGAGACGTTGTCACAAATGATGAGTGTGTACAATGCCTTCTGATACATTGAAAGTGACATCTATTGCTCCTTCTACTTCCAGAGGGAATCCATTGACTGACTGGAGTTTTTTGTTACAACGTTGAATTCGAGAAGTGTCTACTTTTAATTGATCAAGTGCGGAGCGTTTGATTAAACTTAGTGATGATCCACTGTCCACATAAACCGGAGTCGCAGTATTTTCTACTCGCAGTTTAACTACGGGGGCTTCATACCCGGGGATGGAAGCGACACGTTTTTTGAATGATCGTGCGGCACGCGATTCGCCTGTCCACCGCGCGGAGTAACCTTCTTGCATCAAATCAACATGACTTTCGCCATAAACGTTCAACAACTTCGCAGCTGCTTGAGCATTATGACTCTATTCTCGACCTGCTATGCCAAGGCAAAAGTGTGGACGTAATATATATAGATTTTACCAAAGCATTCAACAAAGTAGACCATGTAATACTGCTACTCAAACTCTTCAACATGGGCATCAGTGGAAAATGTCTTGGATGGATCGAAGCTTCCTTGACAAACCGAACCCAAAGTGTAATTATAAATAATAAAGTGTCCAAACGACAGCCGGTACTCAGTCCCACAAGGCACCGTGCTTGGTCCAATACTCTTCCTCATCTTGATAAATGATATGGGGCACCAATGCAAGTGTGCCGTTCCCACATCGTTCGCTGATGACACACGGATATTAGCAGCGGTACAATCAACGGCAGACGTACGAAATGTACAACAAGATCTAACCAACATCTTTTACTGGGCATCGGTTGACAACATGACCTTCAACGAATCAAAATTTGAACTTTTACGATACTCAAAAAAACTTTTCCCTTAGTGAATCTACGTCCTACACGACGAGAGATGGAAGCAAATCGAGAAAAAGCTATTTTAAGGGATCTTGGGGTGAGGATACAAGATAATGCCACATTGAAGATCACGTGGCTCGAGTTGTTACTATAAGCAAGAAGTGGAGCGGATGGGTGCTTCGAACTTTCTCATCACGAGAGGCAGAAACAATGCTCACCTATGGAAACACAGAGCAGTTTTGTTCACCTTTTTGGATGCCAAGCAAACGGAAAGACTGAGATCGCCTCGAGGCAATCCAGAGATCGTTCACTACCAAAATCCGGGACATACAAGATTTAAACTATCATGAAAGACTTGCTCAACTTCAAACGTACTCAGTTCAAAGGAGATTCGAGCGCTTTACGATCATGTATGTTTGAAAAATTCCAGAAGGATTTACTGTCAACGTCAATGGGTGAATCCAGGCCAGACACTCAATCCGTATTGGGCGCACTTATGAAGTGCGAATTCCTATCAAAACCAGGGGCATAGCTAGAGGGGGAGCACGGGGGGGAGGGGGTCGCACGCCCTCTCAAAAAAGTTTCACGCCCCACCCCTCCAGCCGCCCCCCTTCCCAATGGAAATCTGGCCTTGAAAAAAAAAAGTTGTATAGCATAAAGATAAGGTTTTTCGTTGTTTTTTCTGCATGACTTTTTTAGTCTCATAGCTCCTGGAACAATAGTATCTCATATTTTAAAATATGAAGAGAGAACAAACGGTCCTAAGGACAACCTCCCCCCCCCCTTACATAATGTGATTTGTTATTTGCTGCAACTTTGTTCACTGCGGCCGAGCATAGCACTTACGCAGCTTCATCTTTCGACACATTGACAGTGTTTCTACTTCTCGCAGTTGCAGTGTAGCACTAGCAGAATTCTGCCTGAGACAATTGATCTCTCCGATGCAAGCTATAAGGCAAGCGCAGCAAAGAAAAGGCCATTGGCCTGTTCTGGGAGAAAATCAGTTAAGTTGTTGAAAACTGTGAGGGATACTTGTCACCAGTTCCCAGACCAGGGACAGCACCCTAACCTTCACGGCATATGGAAGAATACCATCTGCTGAAGGCGACTGGGTAGCTGTAGAGCGCGCCACGCCAAAAGTGGAGTTCAGGGTAAACTTCATGCTCTTTGTCTTCGACAGAGTGCTCCTTGAACTGAAACGGATACTTATAAACCATAACCAGGATCTAATGGAGGTGTTGAAACTCCGTCACCATGTAGCAAGAATTTTCTAGCCTTTAACCACCTGATGGCTCTGATAAAAGATTCTTGGAGCCAGCATGGAGGACCTCATGATGTGCATGGATTGAAGATGATGCCAGAAAATTTAAGAGAGGAGAGGGAGACCCAGCGCGTCTGCAAAACTTTTACGTACTTGTAGCACCATAGATGATAGAAGGATGCCTTCTCTGAGCGCTACCGACTCACCAAAGCGCCAGCAGTCATACCAGGTACATTTGCATCGGGTGAGCAAAGTTTTTCTGCAGTGAAACTCATCCAAATTTACCTGAGAATCTCGATGGGACGTGATCGACTGAGCGACAATGGTGACCTGTCCATTGAGGGAAAGAGAACAGAAATTAGGAACTTGGAAGAGTTCATCGACAAATTCGTGACGGCTGATAAGAACAATCGGATCAAACGTGTACAGAGCTTGACTATGCAACCTTGTCAGAATAGTACTTACCGTACTGAATTACCTATAACCATCTCTAACCTACGCAGGGCTCAGTAGTAATTTTTAAACTTACTTGCCAAGGGGCTAAGCAGCTTCCAAAACTCACTTGCCTCAAACATATTCCACTTAATCCTACTTTGAAATCTTTTGTAGACAGCGAAAAAATAATACATTGTTCAATAGTGAGTATAGATAATTGGCAATCCAATTGGTCATTCGAAAGGATAGCTGCACTCAGGTGAACTGCACTCTCACGTCAATTGTCATTTCAACATTTAGTTTTTCTATGAAGAGAAAGAAACCTCTTGAAATAAGGGACTATTTTCCCTACAGAATTTGTACTTGCCTGGTGGTGGGGATGTAGCGCCAAATTGCGAGTTCCATTGGGAAGATTCTTCGGAGGGAGCCGGTGAAGAGAAGGGAGATAGTCAAAGGAAGGTTGAGAAGCAAGATAGACGGGGACACCGAGAAGGTACTTTCAGAAATGCACGGGAGTTGAGGCTGTCGGAAACACATTGCCCGATGTGAGACTATTTGCACACCTGCTCACAGATATAGGCTCGACGGAGAGGCTGTAATCCCAATCCTGAGCCTGTAGGAGGTGAGGGCCGCAGCTGCGAGAGTGCAGTGCGATAGGGCCAGGGCAGCGTTGTCTCAGTAACGGAGACGGCGGGTAACACGTGCCGAGCACCTCGTTTTCCTTCAGTTTCGCAGTGGAAGCGCTGTGGACTGACGCCAAGACCACCGACAAAGTGGCGGCCGGACGACATGCTAACCAACAAGTGAGACACCGAAGGCCGGTACTCTGACGCTAGGGTGTTTGTTTCGACGTCCACTGTCTGTGGTGACCGCGTCATGCCGCTCATGCGATGGATGACCTGGAACCAGAGCTTATATAGAAGATACTGCCTTCTTAGAGAGTCAAGGATGTCTCCGACTGGGAGCATTTGATGTTCGTGGTGGAGGTGATTGATTGATTGAAAGACGCCATACGGTGTGAAACTGTGGTGTGGCCACTCACAGCACAGCATTTTGGGCTTGCAGTTTCTTCTAGATGATATTCAGATGTTAGGATACCAGCACCGGAGCAGCGTAAGGGATGACGTAGCGGATGAGGGTCCCACGGATAAAAATCAACGTTCTTTCTCCTGGTCTCAGCTACTGCCAACCAGGGCATTCAGGATCTATTATCCTGAGGATGCACGGTTATGAATTTCCTCTGCTTCCACGCTCGCCTGCGGAAGCAATGGAAGGAGGGGCGGGCGATTGAGCGCCGTCTCAGCCTCCGCTCGATAGGAAGGAATCCCAGTCCGCTTTGTGATAGTGGGGAAAAATTGGGACCGAAGAGTGCTCAGGAAAAGCTCAGTTAAGTGAGATTATGATAGAGAAGTGAGCAATTAAGAGGAGACAGAGGTATGCCACTCAAAATCGAGCGCCGGTCGGTCTTTGAAATGGAGAGGTCAGGAGACGAAGGGGGATAGCAGGTGAAAGATGTGTGGGAGACTCACCATTGACGACAAGTTTAAGTGCATATTACTTCATGAAGCGTCACAACTCTACTGATGGAGAGCGGAAAATCAGATGGGGACTAAGAGGGATGGTGGGCGTTTAAGTCCCCATGCACCAGCAGATCGGAGGTCTGGAGAAAGTTGAGGAGAAGAGAGTCTCGTGGGTAGTCGGCGGGGTAAGAAGTCGGAGGAAGATAAAAATTTTAGATACGTAGAATTCTGTTATCATTGACTAAACTTATTCCCTGGATTTCGAACTCTGCATCATCGGGGAGAAAGCTGCTTGAGTCAAGTGGGATGTAGGACATTTTATGGTAAACATGGGTGATGAAGCCTCTGCCACTACACGGAGCGCGTCCGTCCCGCCATGATGACAGAGTACTGGGACAGATTTCGCAGCAGTGAGCGAGCAGATAGCTTGGTCTCCTGAATGCTGGAGACCGAAATACGTTACGTTCGCGTGAGAGGAAGTTCTCCAGCTCTACTATGTAATGTTGCATTGCGTTGTAGTTTAGCTGGAGAACCCTCCCTACATAGGCAGGGACAGCGGGTCGGAGAAGACATGATAGAAGCGGGCGCATTAGAGGGAGAAAGAATTGGCGACGCGAGATGGGAAGTGGGTGAGCGCGTGAAAAGTGGAACGGGGGGAGGAGACAGGGATGAGAAGCTTGGTTGGCACTGGGAGAAGAACAACAGGCCGGGCAGGTCCTATCGGCGGACCAGCTGGACACCCAACGAAATCCCAGGAACCACCGGTAGACCCAGCTACCGCAGTCACCGCGCCGGAAAGATGAGCTGTTCCGCTCCCTCCACACGGTGGACACACTGCAGGGCCCTGGTTCTGATGAATAACGGCCCTTAACTGCACCAAAGCTAGGAGGCGCTCCCGGAGCGCTCTACAGTTGGAGAGAGGTCGACTCAGAGTGAGTGGAGGACTGGATGAGCCACCCCGGCTCTCCCATAGAAGAAAACAGAGAGGTGGAGGATGGAAGAAAAGCAAAGACCAGGAGGAAGAAGAGAAACGGAGGAGGCCGGAGGGTAGAGGAGTTGAGCCTCGTTTGCCTCGCGCAAACTGACAAGATTACCGTCGAGTCCTGCTAGGGTGCTCAATCATGGACTTGGAATATTAATGGGTCATTTTTGAAATACTTCTTTTTGCTTGAGGAATATTTTCATAGGACCTGGAATTCCGTTATAGGGGTGGGCGTATCACGGTTGTAAGCTTGCTAAATGTCTTTCGAAGAATTACGAGACGAGCGTTGTGACCCAGTCGGAAATTATGGTTGTGATTATAGTAGAATATAGTGGTGTATGAGAGATTAAAGTCGATTATGGATGATGAAACAATATGGTAGATATGTCGACCATAACATCACGTTGAATTTAGTATATTTAGGTCGATATTGGTGGAGGCAATATTGGTTGTTTATGGTTTGTCAGAAACGTAGGTCTATGGTCGTAAATGGATGTTTGACGACTACATATGGTAGATGGTTGTACAATGATGTCTAAAGACTATATATGGTAGAGCATATGTTAGAGCATAACTATGGTAGCTTATCAACGGATTTCCGTACGTACGATCATGAGGGGAATTCCTCCATTATATGGGGCAGAATATGTATAGATTGCCATGGATTTTAATGATATGGCTAGAATTCCCAATATTATCGACCAAAATAATATTGTATGACTATAAGCTTGAATGCGAAACATCTGAAAATTCATATCATAGTGCAAAAATTGTGTATATTTACAGTTTTTTCTTTCCTGTCGATGAAATGTAAACATTGCACGGTATATATGGACACTAGCGGCCTTGACGTTATTTTGATCAATTGCTTCCCGATTTTTTACGCTTAGCCCCTTTAGCGTAGCTACCCATCATATCCATTTTTATTTGTTGTACTTCTTACTAAATAGTATTGCAATCATTGATCAAATATTGCCATCTATTTTTATGTTCATTCAGTTTATATCTGTAAAGATTCATCAAAAAATTCTTCCTATTAGCTTTATATGAAAGATGTCAAGTTTTATGAGATGTTTAACCTTTCGCACCCAGACATCGAGTACCACCCGAAAATTGTCGATTGTGTAGTGGCTTCCTCTAAACTAGGTAGAGTAGCTCTATACCGACTTAGAGTTTATGAAGTTATATATATTAACGAGCGTTAACGGCACCGACTGGTTCAAGCTCCTGCTCTAGCATCGTTCTGAAGCTTAGAGCCTTAGACCATTCTGAGCTGCAGGCCTAACACGCACGTAATAATTAAACTATTATTATAAGCAACTAATCATCAGC
>LQNS02278076.1:2100787-2110946 GCA_001587735.2 Parhyale hawaiensis | reverse complement strand
ACCCTCGTGCATGGGTTCCACGTATCTATCGTCACACTATGTGTCCCTTGCTTCTTCCTCTGTTAGATCGCCGTTGCTGTGGAGACGGAGACTTAAACTACTCAATATAATAATAATAATAAACAAGAGTCCGGAGGTGCAGTACTTAACTGCCTTCTGAAAAAGGCTTATTTCGCCGCATATACCGAACGGATGTAACGACTGCGTGCCGCTCATCAGAGTTCTATTGGCCCAGCTCACCTCTGCTGATCATTAGAAGGTTGCGGTGCACCTTTCATAACCTAATCAGCGCCTCCAGTATGACAAATAAAGAAGTATCATCGTAAATTTATTGCCGCCATTGTTGATAGTCAGTTACACATGTAAAAAAACTGAAGCAAAATTCCATGAAATGGTAAGCAATTAAATAAATCCAAGGGTCACAGTCAAAAAATGATTTTTCTACGGGGCCGTACAGTTCCCGACTTGGATTGATATCATTTATTTATCCACTGACGGGAGGTGGCCCTGACTTAATACTGTTTCAGCTTATGTAAAAAAAATAATTTATGTACTTTTCTTGATATTCTTATACCTTATTAATATTATTAACCTTTATTGACACGAAAGGTTCCAGCATACGAATACACAAACAGATATTTTTTTTTGTGACAGTGATTTGAGTTTTACTAATGAAGCAATAGTAATAAAAATTTTCAAACTTCAGGTCTAAGACCTTGGACACCGCAGAAGATCTCGCTTACTCCGCTGTTGTCCCGCACATTCGCCGCAGCACCTACACTTATCCTTTCTTTATGGTAATTACTTTCGATGGTATGGTAATTACTTTCGGTGGTATGGTAATTACTTTCGATGGTATGGTAATTACTTTCGATGGTATGGTAAGTACTTTCGATGGTATGGTAAGTACTTTCGATGGTATGGTAATTACTTTCGATGGTATGGTAATTACTTTCGATGGTATGGTAAGTACTTTCGATGGTATGGTAATTACTTTCGATGGTATGGTAATTACTTTCTATGGTATGGTAATTACTTTCGATGGTATGGTAATTACTTTCGATGGTATGGTAATTACTTTCGATGGTATGGTAATTACTTTCGATGGTATGGTAAGTACTTTCGATGGTATGGTAAGTACTTTGGATGGTATGGTAATTACTTTTGATCCGACCTGGGCACGTGCGGCTGAGACTAACGAAGGTAGACATCCGGTCCTGTTCACTGTAGCGGTTGGGCCGCAACTGGCCGTAGATGGAGGAGGAGTGCAGTAGATATAGTGGGCCAAGTCAAATAAACATTAATAATACTATAAAACGAAAAATAATTTACAATTTCTTATACGTAATAGTATCAAGATTAAATCTGTATGAATCCCCATCGGAAAATGTCATAGCTTTAGAAACCATTCAACAAAATCAAACAAACGAATATTGAATTACCTCACATGGTGCTTTTAATTAATTTTCTTAAAATTAAATTTTTTAACTTGAACGCCGTCACTATTTATTTAATGAATTGTTGTCCTAGTTTGCGAAGGGATGCACGAGAGTAAAAACTATAGGGACATCGGTTGTGTAAAGTTAATTCTGTGATACTTATTTTACATTAAAAAGCTTGACTTACCCGTATGTAAAGATTACTTTGTTACATTTATTTTATGTTTAAGAGTTCGACATGTGCATTTGTAAAGATTATTTGATGACATTTACTTCACGCTTAAAAGTTCAACCTCACCGTATGAAACGGGTAATTTTCTGTAGTTATTATACGTTTGGAAATTCGAATTGTGAATATTTACTCTTCAAGTTACGTAGCGCATACACGGATTCGAACAGAGTTCTATTTCGCCGGTTTCGCTCTAACACGTTACCGTTTCACAGACACAGTAGTTATGCTTGTAATTGTGCCTGCAGAATTATTTTCTTGAGTTTCGTTGTTGTTGCCATAACTATGAAAGGTGCAAGTAAAATCAGCTCTTTCTTCTCTTGGTGTGGTACTGATGTAAACATGCAACAATACCGCTGAAAAAAATTCTTGAAGTTTGTTTCTACAAAACTAGGTATATTGAAAAACATTAGCACAATATTAATAAACATTTTGTCGTAGTTATATACTGTCCAATGAATGCAATAATGTCGCAAAAAGGTTAGAATCTGAGAGCTCATTTGAAGTAAAGTAATTTTAACTATAAAATTCAATGTAACTATATCAAATGGCCAATTCTCATGCCTGCCTGATGGCAATATCGAAAATTCCGGAAGTGACTAGGCGCGCGAAGCGTGGCGAAGTTACTGGCTCGTTGTGCCGCGGTCCGGACAGTTTTTGTAATGTGTTCCTAAAAGTGAAAAATGAAGTTCGTTAAAGCGTGCATCATTTATTCGAACACCCGCTTAACGAATCTAAAACCCATCATATACAAGCTTTGAAGGTAAGCATGCAGAAGCAGAAGTTGTCGTTTATCTTTTGTTTTACTTTTAATTTGTTCCTGTTTTGCCACAATAATTACAATGTTCCTGGTTGCCACCTCTACAACGATCCCGTCCGTAAATTAATTAAGTGCATGACTTATTCTTGTCGTTGCATTACGGTACCTGGCTTTTGAAGAAATGATTCGTTGTATGGTAAGAGCTTTGAAAAAATACATGTTCGTCATCATTTCCTTCATATTTTGCTGGTAATAAGATCTGAACGACTCCACTCGAGGTTGCTTTTTTTTTCTATTGTGTAAAAAAGTCGTATGCTGAAGTCACTCTTTGTTATCTATATCATGACTATATGTGAGCAAATGTTTGTATGTGAAATGACATTCTTGAGTGCTATATAAATTTATAGTGCTGAGATTGCCTCAGTGTGTTGGAAAGCTTCAACCCGAATATTATCATAATATAAAACAGTCATTAGCTTAAAAGTAACTTATCTTTTTGCGATCAGATGCAGAGTCATCCGCCATTGAGTATCATCAAAGACAAGCTTGTGGTTGGCGAAGATGATGAACTTGACGAAACCTTCTATGATTCTCTGGCTGAAGGCACCGCAGCTGTTATTGGTAAGATTAAGTACCTTCAATTTGCCGGTGGAGCTGTGCCATCGAGATTAGCTGTGTCATAAAATTCGTGCGAGTGAGCTGGTTCCTCTTTGCAGAGTGGGGTGACTTTAGGTGTTACTTCTCTACCGATTACTCTTGAAACTTCCCAAAAATCAGACTTACTTCGTAAAAGGGAGTGTCCGCCGTCCGGCCGTCTCAATCGCAAATTTATTTGTTATTAAGAGACGGCGAGGGATCCTCAACTTGACTCTCACCTATGATTCCTTCTCTAGTTCTTCACAGTATACCAGGCCTTTAAATTCTAAAATTAAGGCAAAAGAAAACCTCGTTAGGTGTATCCACTGTATCCGAGAAAATAAGTGATTATTATTATCTACTAAACCACCAAAGTCAACCCTTTTGTTGAATAAGTCGTGAAAATATGTACTTGAAAACATCTTACAATATCATCGAAAAGTTTGCCCCTTTTGGCAAAAAAAAGTTGGGCACCTTGGAATTTTTTTATTCGTTATAACATAGGGGAAAAATAGAACTTGGTCTGCTTGCTCCTGGCAAAAAAAGTTGGGTACCTAGGAATTTTTTTCTTCAGTATTAGATGGGGGGAAAATAAGGCTTCAGACTGAAGGACGGACAGACAACTATCTTATTATGGTGTAGATTATTGTAATAGCCTGTGCACAAGCTAGTCAAAAGAACGAGCACCGTCCTCTCCGCATTCGAATGCACTGATGTGTCTATTTAAATAGCACACAGTAACTAATAGTTTTGAGTTGTAACTTCAATGATGTTTGAAAAAATGTACGAGCAAACTCAACGACGGCAAATATTTTTACACATCTTTATAAACTCGGAGTTGTGTTTGCGTGGGCTCAACAAAACGTTCGGATGGCTAGCTAAGGAAACTCAATTTAACTGCCGTGCGTAACAGCCTTGACAAGATTCAGAGTGACTCCAGCAGCATTTCTGTCTGTAGTTCGAGACACAACAGGCCGAATGGTTTGGCTTCGGTCGACTACGACGAGTCAATCGATGAAGCCCACTGCCCTATGTCAAAATTGAGTAAGCTACAATAGCACACTCATAATTGATGATTTCTCTGAAGTAGTATATCTCCATTAAGCAAGCAATGTTGAAGAAAAATTTAAATGGTCCTGAATCCAGAATTTTTATCATCACCCGTGGAAAATGTCTTAGATGGATCGAAGATATCCTGACAAACTATAAATAATGAAGTGTCCAAACGACCGCCGGTACTCAGTGGAGTCCCACAAGGCACCGTGCTTGGTCCAATACTCTTCCTCATCATGGTAAATGATATGGGGCACCAATGCAAGTTTGCCGTTCCCTCATCGTTCGCTGATGACACACGGATATTAGCAGAGGTACAATCAATGGCAGTCGTACGGAATGTGCAATTAGATCTAACCTACATCTTTCACTGGACATCGGTTAACAACATGACCTTCAACGAAGCAAAATTTGAATTTTTACGATACGGAAAAAAAAAAAACTTCTCCCTTACTGAATCTACGTCCTACACGACGAGAGATAGGAGCAATATCGAGAGAAAGCAAATTTTAAAAGATTTTCAGGTAAGAATTCAAGATAATGTCAGTTTTGAAGATCATGTGGCTCGAGTTGTCACCATAGACAAGAAGTGGATTGGATGGGTGCTTCGAATTTTCTCTTCACGAGAGGCAGACACAATGCTCACCTTATGGAAACAACTGATACTGCCAAGGATTGCATACTGTTCACCTCTTAGGATGCCAAGCAAACGGAAAGACTTAGAGTGCCTCGAGGCTATCCAGAGATCGTTCACTGGCAAAATCCGAGGCATCAAAGATTTAAACTATCACGAAAGACTTGCTCAACTTCAAATGTACTCAATTCAAAGGAGATTCGAGCGCTTTACGATCATATATATTTGGAAAATTCTAGAAGGGATTACTGTCAATGTCAATAGGCGAATCCAGACCAGACACTCAAACCGTATTGATCGCACTTGTAAAGTGCGAATTCCGATCAAAACTGGTGGTGATGCAATAGCAACAAAGTATTTTAATAGTTTTGTGGTCCGAGGGGCGAGATTATTCAACAAAATGCTTCGTCGCATTCGAAATGTCACCGGTACAGAGACTGCGAAATTTAAAATATCACTGGACGAATGCTTTCTAAAAGTGCCAGATAAACCTGCTGTAATCGGCTACGTGAACTGTGGGGATAACTCGCTGTTAGCCACCCCGCTGGTCACGGACTTCAGCATCACCTCTGCACAAGATGGGTGGCGTGCGTAACGTTACCTAGACCTCATCCGAAGTATCATCAAAGGTATCCAAGGAAAGGTATCACCAAAATTTTATCACCTGTATCGTAATATTCCTAGCAGCTCCTGTAAATTTCTTGAAGATCCGTCCGTAACTTTTTCAGTTACCTATATTCTAACAAATCAAAAGACTAAGAGAGAAAGACACACATACACACACAAACGGACCAACAGATCATCAGCAAACTTTGATGATTTGTTCCTCTTAGCATTCCTAACGGTTCGAACAAATTTCATGAAGATGCGTTCATAGCTTTGCGAGTGATAGGGATGATAGAATATTTTGGATTTAGGACCATTTAAATTTCTCTTCAACGTACTGGCAATTAGAGACTGACGAACAGACGTCACAAATATTTGTGTCAATTTGATTTAAGTGCCACCTCTCTATTTTCGGTATTTCTGGTGAAAATTGTTGTGGAATTTGAATGTAGGCGTGTTTAGAATATTTAGAGGTGCGGAAACTAAACCAACCTAAAAATCTAACCTGGTTAGGTTGGCTGCCGCTCCTCTATACATCATTCTAACACGCCTGCAGTCAAATTCCATGGCAATTTCCACCAGAAATACCGAAAATACCTAACCTAACCTAACCTAACCTAACCTAACCTGGCATTAAAAAGGCCAATCTGCAACCTTGGAGACAATATGGCGGCAGTGCGGCAGGTAGAGCAAAGCATCATGATATTGCGTATCGCCGTAGACAATTGAATTTCCATTGTTTCGGTTTTCCGCTCCTCAAAATATCATTCTAAACACACCTACATTCAAATTCCATTGCAATTTCCATCAGAAATATCGAAAATAGAGAAGTAACATATCTGAAATTTGTCCAAAATTTGGGTACTTACTCCCGTTTACGTTCCAAACGTTTCCTGCAAATTTCATGGACTTCCTTTAATAATTTTATGAGGTACAGCGACAAGAAAAGACAAGTAAAAACAAATAAACAGTTGAACGGATCTTCACCAAAATTTAATTATCTGTTCCTGCTAACATTCTCTACAGTCCATGTAAATTTCATTAAGATGCATTCGTAACTTTTTCCGTTATCTGGGTGACGGACAAACAGACAGGCAAACTCCGACAGAAACATAGCCTCCGTGGCGAAGGTAATTAATATAGTACTGGCCTAAAGTGAATCTTTTAGCCGGTTTACACGTCGTCACGTCAGTTTGTGTAGCAACTGTCACCCGCAAAATTTTAGGTGTCTCTTCAAATTTGGAATGAATTACAACTGAAAAATAGGAGCGTTATTTTGTAGTTTAATAATAAAAAAAAAATGCCGCAGCAACGCATTCGAACGCTGTGACGGCTGCATGACTCTAGAGCAAAAAATTAATTTATGAACTTCCTTTAACTGAATGATAACTTTGCACTGGTTATTAATCAATGCTTCTGTTGCCAGTATTTCTACGTGCTTGGTGGTATTCCATGTTTCTATAGACTAACCGTTTATTCCTTTGGTTTTGCCTCTTGATACACCGTTTCACGCTTATCCTTTGTTTGAGGAGCAGCGACCCCAAGGGGTTTGTGTAGGTCACCCTAACCATTAGCTCGGCCTTCGGGATGTCTGCCCTTAGAGCCCCCTTTACTTCCTTCCGTTTTCGTACTTCTGCATTTACTGTCTTCTGTTCTTTCTCTTCTTTCCTGACTTACTGTTTCCCTGAGCGTTGATCCTACCTGGGAACACCCTCGTGCATGGGTTCCACGTGTCTATCGACATAGTGTGTCACTTCTTTCTCCCTCGATGACATAGTCTCCGTGCGTAAACGGAGGCTTAACCACTGATTATAACAATTTAAATATACCATTGCACCGGTTATTTGGAAGACTTAAATTTCCCATGCCTATATAACAAAACTTCATATTTTTCCTCCGCCTAGGAAGTAATGTTTTTATCGTGATTGTCTGTCTGTTATTCAGTCTGTTTGTTATTCTGTTTGTCTGTTGTTCTTTTTGCCTGTTACCAAGATAACTCAAAAAGTTATGGTCGGATATTTATGAAATTTACTGGTATTGTTAGTCATGTTAAGAGTAACAGATTGATAACTTTTGATAAAGATCCGTTCATCTGTTTGTTTGTTTGTTTGTTTTTTTTTGCTTTTTTTGCCTTCTTCTCTTAGTGCTATAACACGAAAATTATAAAGGATTTTCATGAAATTTACATGAGTTGTGAAGTATATCTTGAAGAGTAACTAACCAAATTTTTGTGATGATCTGTTAGTTTGTTCGTTTGTTAGTAGCCTAGCTGTGTTTGATTTTATGCTTGTTAGCACAATAACTCAAAAAGTTATAAATGGGTTTTGATGAAATTTATAAGAATTGATAGCATTATTAGACATAAATTATTAACTTTTCGTGATGATTGGTTGGTATGTTTGTGTGTTTGGCAGAATGTTTGTTAGCAACATAACTGAAAAAGTTATGAGCGGATCTTCATGACATTTACAGAAACTGTTAATACTGTCAAAAGGCACAAATGATTAGGTAATGGATGGTGCTGATACAAAGAAAATCATGGTCTTAGAACCAATTTGAATTCTTCCTTGCCGTTGTCTTGCTTGGCAGAGGTATGTGCTCTCAGAATGCTCTAGTTGGGAAGGGCACTATAAACATGTAAGGGTCTCCAATGGGTGCACTAGGCGCCAAATGAATAACCTGCTGGGTGCGTGCATGTGGGTAATACAATCATTCACATAATTTAGTTATACCTGTCAACCAACGCGTCGTTTCTGTCTCTGACAATGTGGAGCGAAATTTCATCTAGAGTTTTCCGAGAACGCATACAACCGCCAAGCAAGGCAACGGTACTGAAAAATTAAAATTTATTCTGAACCATGATTTTCTTTGCATCAACACCAAAATCTGATAATTTGCGCATTTTAACTGTATTAACAGTTTCAGTAATTTTCTTGAAGATCACTTCATAACTTTTTGAGTTATGCTGCTAACAAACATTCTGACAAACGTAAGTCAAACTCACATGCAGACCAACCAATCATCACCAAAATTTAATCATTTATGTCTTTTATTATTACTAAAAACTCTAGTCAATTTCATAAAGATCCATTCATAACTTTTTGTGTTATTTTGCTAACAATCATAAAATTAAAAACTGCGACAAGCGAACGAACAAACAATTCATCATAAAAATTTGGTCACTCATTCCTCGTGATATACCTAATAACTCATGGAAATTCATAAAAAATACGTCCATAATTTTTTGAGTTATAGTATCAAGATAAATGAGGCAGACAAACAAACGGATGAACGGATCTTTACCAATAGTTAATCGTCTGTTCCTCCTAACACACTTAATAATCCTTGTAAATTTCGTCAAAATTTGTCCATTACTTTTTGAGCTATCTTGTGGCAAATAAACAGACAGACAGAGAGACCAACTAATAAACAAACCCGATAAAAATATATTATTTCTTGAGTAGGTAATAATTCTTGAAAGAATGATCTTTTATTACTTGCTTACTTTTTAAATGGATAGTTAGATGTAATGAAAGGCCTAGGTTTACGTAATTGAAAAAAATTTTAAATGGCCTACGTTAACGGTATACTACTGTTTACGTGCTGCACTTTCGTTTGTAGTTTTGCCCTTGTAAAATTTTTGTTCAAAGCCAAACACCTGTCTGGCCTTGCAATCAATTTTCGAAATTATTATCATTATCATTTTTTTTTTTTTTTTTGAGGGGGGAAAGTGAGTGGGTACTTTTAGAGATATTTCCATTTTCTTTCTCAATATGTTTACAAAGTCTACATAGTGTGAGGGTAGCCTTTACTGAGAGCAACGAATATACTTCATATTAGTTAGACAGGCTTGTCTAGATTTACACCCTGGCCGGTATTTAAACTGTTCTGCATGAAAGTTTACCGTAATCTCGAGAGTAACGTTATACATGTGTCAGTAGAGCTAGGTGAATGCCTGGCTGTACTTTACTGCATCAGTTGTCGCTAACTGTGCATTTCAGACACTTTCTCTTCGGCTGCCGGGAGGTACATGCTTTACGAACGCCGAAATCAGCGCTGTCGCTTCCACGTGGGCCGTGAGCCCTACGCCATGCGTCTGGACGCATACGCGTATACGCGCAACTCCAAGATTGCCTACCACGTGGACGACCTGTAAGTTCCCAACCTTAATGCTGTAAGGATCGTCTAAAATATCGTTTTTTTTTGTAGAATTAATGTTGTTTAAAGAAACGTTGAAGAAGTACGATGGTTCATAAAAATAACAATTGGCTGTTGTTGTAGTAGTAGTAGTAGTAGTAGTAGTAGTAGTAGTAGTAGTAGTAGTAGTACAGTGCGTTACCTCTGATTATGCAAAGAGAATATTTTTACTTAAAATTTCAAGATGAACGTCTAACTTTGAAGTATCAATATTAACTAAATGTATGGCTATGTTGCCATTATAAACAGCACTTGTAAAATAAATATTTAGCTATTGGTTAAGTTTATCATACAATTTGTTTAGTTGCGAATATTTTACTGTTACCTCAGATAATGCAACAAGCTAATAAAAACGTCATAAAGAGGAAATAAATACAAGTGAACAGGAATATTGTTATTAAACGTCCAAAACCAAGAAATTACAACCAAAACAATTCAATAAACCCTGAAATAAGTGTTCAGTAGTGGTAAACATAATAAGTTAATTTTGAACATGGCAACCTCCATTTTTCATGATTTTTAAGGCGATTATCAACAGACTTTGTCAGGTTTGATATTTCAGATGGTGGAATAGAATCTGCTGCTGTTTTTACTGCATTCCACAG
>LQNS02278076.1:2051845-2087085 GCA_001587735.2 Parhyale hawaiensis | reverse complement strand
CTGTTGCGCAACGTATAAACAGCACGGCACTTGTGGGGCCACACACGCACGCACACGCACCGCGCGTACATGTCACCATCACTTACCATCACCGAGAATGTCCAGGGTTCAGACTAGTGCGTCCGGGGGCTGGTATGGCAACATCTCATATTCAGTTCTTCCGCGGTCGGAGCTCGGCGCAGTGCCCGCACCCACACTCGCGGCGGATTGCCGCAACCCGCCGGCTCTGCCGGCTCGGAGGTGCCGTGGTTTATGTCCGAGTCCATCAGAGAGGTCTAGTCTGTCACCCAGAGAGAGGAAATCAGAAGGGGGTGGGGACCGTGAAGGATCTGCCCCTCCACGCGGACGGCTGACTTCTCTTCTATCAGTAGGTCAGAAACTCAAATAAACAAAGGGAAAACCATGGTCCAGTAAGACCGGGCGCTGAGTTGGTTTTATCTACACTTCAGTTTGTGATGGAAAAAGAAAATAAATATCTCTGAAGCATTGAAGAAGAGAGATGATGTCAAGTAGGTATACTAACGGTACCACACTGGAAGATGCAGTTCAGCTTGAATACAATTATACTAATTATATCCCAGAGATCAAGTCCTTGTCGCTAGTAGCAAAACGCCCCTTCACCAGAGATAACACAACACTTCGTACGTACCAGTAAACGGGAGATAAAAGGAATTTTTAAAATCCTATCCTCTGATTTACTTATTCCGGTGTAAGATGCTTATATGTTGCGTATTTGAATGAATTTTGTGCTCTTTATTCAAAATGTACATATGTGCTATGTGACCTACATCGCCGTAACCCGTGTCGCAGTCGTCATTTGAGCTGCGATTGCGACTGGCTGGGTCATCGGTGTAGCACAGGTAACCCAGAATGGGCCAGAAGTGCTGATTACGACACACCCCTGCTGGTGTGGTACCTTGTGACATGGGCTCTGCCTCCCGATGCAATACTAAACGGAAAACAACTCTTGTACCATTAATGGAATAAACTGAGTAATTTAGGAATAAATAACATTGCAAGCCTAGGCATAGCATGAAGCGGTCTTTTATGAAGGAACACTCAGAAACTCACGCTTTTCGTACGTAATTTTCCTTACAGTGTGTCGGTGTGATGTACGTCTACTGCGCATGCGTGGGCGTCTGCTTGCTGTCCCTGGTGCTGGAGGTGCTCTATCATCGCGTCACGCGGATAGTAACCAATTCTCCTGTCACTGTGCTGGATATACCTAGCGTCTGAAGTGGCTAAAGGCCGGTACACACGATCGTCAAACGAACGCGTTTTCTTAACTCCGCGTCTAACCGTTCTGTTGTCTCTTTGTAAACACCAGCTGTACGTCTACCACACGATTCGATAAAATGTTCGCCGTTAGGTCAGTTGGCGAAGCAAGTGCCACTAGGAAGTTTCGATTATTCGCAAGTTGGATGTGAATCAGAACTCAGGGAGCTTTTCACGGACACAGCAACGCATTCAGACGCAGAACTAGGAATACTCGTAAATTGACTCTAGTGTGAACCCACCTCAACTCCAGCATCCTCACATGGAATGTTGATCTTCTCACGCTGGTTTTCCATATGGAGGGCTAATCGCCTCAATCAGGTTCGGCAAGTGGAGGGCTGATCCTCTCGATCACCAGTCCCACGGTCGTTCCGAATGTGCAGTATTGATACCTTGGCGCAGGTGCTACGCATGCAATGTTCATTTTCAATTCATCACCAGAGACCGAAGGTATGCAGATGTGAGGAACCCCTCATTAGTTTTTGAGCATAGTTTACTGGCTACAATCGCACGCCTCTATAAAGGTAAAATGCGATTACTTCGTGAATTGCTCTATAATAAATAATCAATGATTTCTTTTTCACTTCAAATTAAAATAAATAAAGTTTAAATAAGTCTGGTTCACGTTAATATAAGTCATTCAAATTCAAATAAGCTTACTTTAAATTAGAATAAGTTCCACTTTAAACAGATTTAGTTACAATAAAAAGAAGTCAAGTTGAAATAAAAATGATTTTTCAAGTTCAAATTACAATAAATTAATTCCAAATTAAAATAATTGTATTCAGATGACACACAACTGAGTTTGTTTACAAGGGCACAACAAAATATTTGGTCACTGAGTAGTACTTACGGAGGACCACATGACTGTGGTGTGAACCACCGCTTTGTAGTACTTACGGAGGACGACCACAGGACTGTGGTGTGAACCACCGCATAGTAATACTTACAGAGGACGACCACATGACTGTGGTGTGAACCACCGTGTTGTAGTACTTATGGAGGACGACCATATGAATGTGGTGTGACAGCCGCCAGCTGCACGCAACACTCGACGCAATTCCTCACACGACAGCATCGATGGTGCACTGTACTTCATTAAAGTTTCAAGCCATGTTAATCTTACCACAAGCTAACGTTTTAATTAGTCCTTTAAGGATTAAATATGGTCGAATTTTTGCAGCACATTTTACCTTGCTGACGCTGGATGTTTGCGGATGTTCAGGTTATGTTATTAAAACCATGCCGGGCGCGGCAAGCGGCGATACTGACTCCTCTTCGTAGGCCCGCAGCTTGTGACCGACGGGAGAGCCAGCAGCGAGCTCTATGTTGCAGGTTGATAATAAAAGACCCGACGAAGCAACGTTCATTTACGATACTCGAGATACAGAGAAGCAAACAGTAATACGCTAAACACTCTTCAAACGATACCGCAATATTCACGTCTGATGTCCAAACCAATGAAAAAATCGACTCCCTTACAGCAAGTTTATAAAAATGTTGGGAATCAAAGTAATGAAGAGAAAAATACATAGCATGTAGTAGATATTTGTGTGTAAAGTAATGCGCAAATAGTGAAGCCTAACAGCACCGATGATGTAATATTTACATTACAGTCTGTGGAAAAGAATGTCCGTCTTCTACAATGTTTATATAACACATGTATTATTAATAACGTGCACGAAAATGGTACTCGTTTGTGTACATAATCTACGCATAAACTACAACGCCAATAAAAGATGCACCGTTTAGAATACTGCAGAGCGCAGAAAGGTTATAAGGGGAAGCCGTGGCTGCCACTAAGCGTTGCTAAACGCTAGTGGCCTAGAGAACCAAGTCATTACAAAAATAAAACTGTGGAGCGGATCAAAACAACAATGTACTCGTACGTAACCGAGAAAATAATGAACCAGCGAGGTACATATATCAGTAGGCTCACAATGTAGCTTAGTGAGTGAAATGCATGCAGCTCTCACTCTTTTACTAAATTATTACCAGAGTTACTAGACATGAAGCCCCTGTAAAATTTATGATAGGCCTGGTTTGAATCCTGTTCAAAATATCCGTAGAATTAACGGATGCATTTCTTCCCGTAACGCGAGTGCATAGAGAAGACAATCAATACACAAGCGTTAGTAACTAAAGAGCGTTGGAAATATACAGTGACATGCAATTGAATTGGTCACATAATTTTTGTTTGTCCCGCAAGATGTTTGTTTTGGCTTCGCAATGTATGCGATTCAACACAACGATACCAGTCTCCATATGCATGAAAAGAAATCTGAAAGCCAACTCCAATCGTAAATATAATTAACAACAAATAGAAAAATACACAACTCAGAAGTTTGGTCACATCATCCAACATTTCGTTTGAAAGTCTCGATAACGTCAAACAGCTTTTACAATTTTCTACAGTTCTTCAAGAGACTTCAGCAAAGGCTTACGGAATCTTGGCCCATTCTTAAATGCAGAGTTTTCGAGCTATAAGATAGTTTGAGTGTTTCTTGCATGAGGCTTCACCTGGAGGTTCTACAATAAATTTTCATTAGCATTGACCAGAGACCGACTTGTCTATGGCATCACGTCGATTTCTTTGTCGTCCCACCACTTCCGAATTGTCATTCTCTTGGAACAGAATATCTCCGGGACCCAATGACCTGGCAGAATTTAAAATATTTTTTTGCAATACAACGCGAAACATGCGGCCAGCCTCACTCTTGTTGATAGATGATTTCTATTTCATCAATGCCATTTGATGAAAATCACCTCCACATCATGAGGCTGCCAAAAACGAATTTTAGAACACGATCAGTACTTGGACGATTATAAAGGTTTCTTGCTTTCTTCCAAACCAGTGTTTCCGTACTTAGTCCATGAAATTAATTTTCTTTCATCTGACCATGTGATAATGTTTATATTTTCCTAAGTTTCAACATATTTCAAATGGTCTTTAACAAGTTTTGAATTCTGCTGTTTTTAACTGAACTCTCCTAGGTGATCTACACAGCAGGACGGAACGCTTCAGCACGGTGGTTTTCGTCATCTAAGTTTCAGCTTATTTAAGATCCTGACGTATTGTGAAAGACTTGTTTAGGTTCCTAGTAATCCACGCTGACAACTAACGTTATTATTCTTGGTCTGCAGTAGTGTCGTCCGTTAACAAGCATACAACTGTATTAATTTTTCCCACGGTCTCATGTTTCCAACCAAGTTTCCGGCTGCTGATATCGTACGGTATCTATCTGCACTATTATGGTCATAGACGATGTGTTAACGCAAGCGCTGGGGTAATTCCATCAATTTCCTAAAATTTCATCGAAAGACATTGCAGACTGTTGATGTTATTAGTTGGCAGACAACTCTGTCGCCTTTGTTAAGTGCTGTGATCGTTGTTAATACGTCGAACATTATTAGGTAACGGTACATATTATTGGAACAACTTACAAGTAGAAAACGTGAAATTTGCAACGAAAATAAAAACATTGCACAGAAAAAAAAACCGTGGAGCAACGAAGAGTTTTCCGTATTTTTGGCAAATCTTAAAAACGTGTATTTAAAAAACTCTTTTCTCCTCTTCTTCCTTCAAGCGTGTCATAGTAGGTCATTTACATCAATAGTTAAACCAAATTGAAGTCTTACTACAGGACTGACAAAAATTTATACGTATATATGCAATACTTTTGCCTGTTACTACGCATATTACGTGCGGATCTGCCTCAACAAACTTAAAGCACGCAAACCCCTTCTCAAAAATAGGTGAATGCAATGGAAGGCAAAAACTTGACAAAAATACAAAAATATAGTTTAGTGAACTCCGCCAAGTCGCCATGCAGAGCGTTTGACAAAAATGCGAGCATAAATGCTGAATCTTCAGGGCACCAAAAAGACTCCTGAATGATGTGCGTTAGCCGGCAAAGCTGCATCACAATTCACAAGCAAAATGCAATAAGGGAACTGTAGCAGAAACCGATGTAGGAACCTACAGCATTTACCAGCAACAAAAAATCACTATTGGTCCCCAAGATATAAGAGAAGAGTACCAAAATATCTAAGATTGCCTGCAGTTCAGCAGAACCCGCACAATAATTGACCCAAGGTTTGGCAGAATAAAAATCTTCAACCCTTAGGGCCTGAATTACGCGCTACTTTTGGTTGAAACAACACTACTGGCAACGTCAACAAATGTGTGTTGCGGGTACGCAAGTCTAGGTAGGTAGGTCAGTACAACGCCGATTACGAAGGTCCTGTGCCTGTCCTGAAATGAAAAAGGAATCGAATACAGAAAAATCTCGTGCACAAAAGCCGATGCGAGCTCCACCACGTGTATAGGAAGACAGGTAGCAGGCTGGCATTTCTTACCGTTAACAGCACGAGTTCTGTATAGCACCTGGTTCCGTCCTGACGTTGGGTTATAAAGTAATTACCTACCGTATACGTACACAATGTAAGACAATGCCCTACGTTACCTCGACACACGTCTGTTCTGAGGGCACTCATAGTCTCCAGCGGACGCAGGCGCTGCTCTGTACTATCGCACCGTACGCTGCTGCAGCTCAATGAACATTTCAATATTAGTTAATAACGTAAAGTAGTTGCACAATAATCCTATTCCAAAGCTAGGTATTTGTTTTTCGTAGTTGAAATTTGACAAAAAAAAAACAAAGGAGTAGGTCACTAAACTTGTACCAAGTACAAAAAAAAAAACACGAGCAACAAGAGCGCTGCCGATAAGGCCAAAATAGCAGTGCACTTCGCATTTCCGCTCTTGAGTTATAATAGTTCCCAGCCGCTCACGTTAGTTTTATGTATCGTCCTTTAAAAGGGAAAGCTACTGCCGGTAGCAACGGAAAAATAACATAAGCCTAAAGTAATACTACATTTTTTATTATTATTATAACACTTTGTTTAACCTCCGTAGTCGCAGCTCAGGCGTTCCAACAGAGATGCACGTTTAATCAGATTTGTTTCCGGGGAGTACAGTCTCCCATATTTATCTTGTTGGTTCTTTCAAGAACCTATAGANTGCTGGTATTGGCAGCTTTAAACGATCTGTACACAGAGCTATTCTGTGATCTCGGATCTTCTTTTTTTCATTCTTTTGTTTTTCCACCCGCTGGGCTGGTTGCGTGGGGGTTTGTTAACCTAATGGACTTTCTCCGTTCCTACGTCGCCAGCCTTGTGTGATTTAATAATAATAATAATTCAGTCGTCGATGTAGAACTTCCAGATATAGTGAGGAGCATAGTATCAGGTCATCTACGTATAGTAACCCGTACACGTATTGGGGAAGGTCTTGTATGATGTCGTTTATTGCTAGTAGGAATAGGGTACAACTAATGAAGCTCCCCTGCGGAACCCCTCATTCTGCGTCACCACAGGGGAGAAAGCCTGTCCTCTGACCCTGAAACGCCGCACGCTCAAAAATTTCTGCAAGTAGTAGGCTATGTTACCGCGCTGCTCGCTGTATTGCTGACTAAGTTGGGTTAGGTTAGGTTACGTTAGAAGGTTAGGTAAGGAATTAGGTTAGGTTTGCCAAGGTAGTGTTTATTTTAGTGGTGGCGCGCGCAGGAAAGCTTACATGAACGCAAAATCGTCGTGAGAGACGATAGTGCGTCCGGGGGCTGGTACGGCAACATCTCATATTCAGTTCTTCCGTGGTCGGAGATCGGCGCAGTGCCCGCCCGCACCAACACTCGCGGCGGATTGCCGCAACGGGGCCGGCTCTGGCGGCTCGGAGGTGCCGTGGTTTATGTCCGAGTCCATTAGAGAGGTCCAGTCTGTCACCTAGAGAGAGGAAAGCAGTAGTAGTAGAAACCTTTACTAGCGCTTCAGTAGCACACTGCCTATATCGCCGAACTATTCCTGTGTTTAGCAACAGGCTCGTGCGCCGCCAGGGCGCGGAATTTTTTACATTTTATTTATTATAAAGTATTAAAAAGAATATCATTATTAATTTTACATATAATATATGTAATTCACAAAGAAACTGACAGAGCCGTAGTTGACGATAGCATTTATCGTAATGGATTCATCACGTACAGTTTATGATAGAGGTTACATCTGGTAAGAAAAGTCTTGAGGGCATTTCTATTAAATTGGCCGCGAGGTCCCTCAGAAAACATTCCTCGTTGGACGGAGTCGGCCATTATATGCAAGACAGTGAGAGGTACGACGCAGTCATCACAATAAGGTTGCAGACGTCCCATCCGCAGATAGTCGTGAGTTAGTCTCGTGTGCCCAATACGTAGGCGGCACAGTACGACGTCCATTCGGCGATCGTCGCTATTTGACGAGTGCCACTGTCGGACGGTTTCTTTCATTGTTTGTAGTTCATTATTTCTCTGCTCTAGCCATTGGGATTGCCATAGCTCGCGCAGGCTTCGCTTGATTACTGGGTAATAGTCTTGACAGGGGACTGATTGGTTTGCCGCGGGTAGATCCAACAGGGCCACCTGCCTCGACTCCTCGTCGGCGAGCTCATTGCCCGCGACGTGGACATGACCAGGCACCCAACAAATACACACTGACTTTCCGTCCTCTTGTAGTTGTTGTATCTTATTTACTATTCGGGTGATCACAAGGTGGATAGTGTCGTACGATCGGATGGCTTGTACTACACTCAAGGGGTCGGAAAATATTGTGAAGTTCCTTTCATCGCTGTCTCCAATGGGGAGCAACGCCGTGCGCACGCCAAACAACTCGGCGGTGAAAGTCGAGGTCTCCGGTAATAGCCGGCATGCTCTAGTTTCACAAGTCGTAGTGGCTGCGCATCCAACTCTGTCTCCCGCCTTAGAGCCATCAGTATAGATGTGGACAGAGTCGCCGAGTTGGTCTCTCACGTGTTCCGTGAAGAGTGTTTAAATAAGAGGGGGTGTGAGTCTTTCTTTTTTGGGTATTGCGTACCGGGGCAAAAGGTCGAAACTGGTATGCGCCAGGTTGGTTTGTCTCGAAACAGGAGCTGGGCCACCTTGAATGGTTCAATTTCCGCTATGAAGGAGAGGGCTTCGTAGTCGTTGGAGGAGGGAAGTGTGTACGGAAAGTCTGCTCCCTCGGCCCGGTCTCGGCACACACTGTCCCAGGTCGGGGATCGAGTGACTTGTTCTAAGCGGGCTAAGTACTGATGGGTAAGTTGCGCCCTGCGCTGTTGCAGGCAGGGTTCGCCACTCTCAGGGAAGAGACTGGGTATGGGTGATGTAGACCTAGCCTAGGCATAGCATGAAGCGGTCTTTTATGAAGGAACAGTCAGAAACTCACGCTTTTCGTACGTAATTTTCCTTACAGTGTGTCGGTGTGATGTACGTCTACTGCGCATGCGTGGGCGTCTGCTTGCTGTCCCTGGTGCTGGAGGTGCTCTATCATCGCGTCACGCGAATAGTAACTAGTTCTCCTGTCACTGTGCTGGATATACTTAGCGTCTGAAGTGGCTAAAGGCCGGTACACACGATCGTCAAACGAACGCGTTTTCTTAACTCCGCGTCTAACCGTTCTGTTGTCTTTTTGTAAACACCAGCTGTGCGTCTACCACACGATTCGGTAAAATCTTTGCCGTCAGGTCAGTTGGCGTAGCAAGTGCCACAAGGAAGTTTCGATTATTCGCAAGTTGGATGTGAATCAGAACTCAGGGAGCTTTTCACGGACACAACAACGCATTCAGACGCAGAACTAAGAATACTCGTAAATTGACTCTAGTATGAACCCGCCTCAACTCCAGCATCTGCAATTGGAATGTTGATCTTCTCACGCTGTTTTTCCATATGGAGGACTAATCGCCTCAATCAGGTTCGGCAAGTGGAGTGCTGATCCTCTCGATCACCAGTCTCACGGTCGTTCCGAATGTGCAGTATTGATACCTTGGAGCAGGTGCTACGCATGCATTATTTATTTTCAATTCATCACCAGAGACCAAAGGTATGCAGATGCGAGGAACCCCTTATTAGTTTTTGAGCATAGTTTACTGGCTATAATCGCACGCTTCTACAAAGGTAAAATGCGATTACTTCGTGAATTGCTCTATAATATATAGTCAATGATGTCTTTTTGACTTCGAATTATAATAAATCAAGTTTAAATAAGTCTGGTTCACGTTAAAATAAGTAATCCAAATTAAAATAAGCTTACTTTCAGGTCTAGTTCCAATAAAAAAGTCAAGTTGAAATCAAAATGATTTTTCAAGTTCAAATTACAATTAATTCCAAATGGAAATAATTCTATTAAGAAGACACACAACTGAGTTTGTTTACAAGGGCACAACAAAATATTTTGTCACTGAGTAGTACTTACGGAGGACTACATGACTGTGGTGTGAACCACCGCTTTGTAGTACTTACGGAGGATCACATGACTGTGGTGTGAACCACCGCTTTGTAGTACTTACAGAGGACCACATGACTGTGGTGTGAACCACCGCTTTGTAGTACTTACGGAGGACCACATGACTGTGGTGTGAACCACCGCTTTGTAGTACTTACGGAGGACCACATGACTGTGGTGTGAACCACCGCTTCGACAGGCGCCAGCTGCGGTCAACACTCCACGCAATATCTCCTCACACGACGGCGCAGATGGTGTACTGTACCTCATTAACGTTTCCAGCCACGTTAATCTTACCACAAGCCAACGTTTTAATTAGTCCTTGTAGGACTAAATATGCTCGAACTTTCGCAGCACATTTCAGCTTGCTGAGGTTGGATGTCTCCGGATGGCTCAGGTGATGATATTAAAACGCGGCGAGCCGCGATAGTGGCTCCTCTTCGTAGGCTCGCAGCTTGTGACCGACGGAAGAGCCAGCAGCGAGGTCTATGTTGCAGGTTGATAATAAAAGACCCAACGAAGCAACGTTCATTTACGATACTCGAGATACAGAGAAGCAAACAGTAATACGCTAAACACTCTTCAAACGATACCGCAATATTCACGTCTGCTGTCCAAACCAATGAAAAAATCGACTCCCTTACAGCAAGTTTATAAAAATGTTGGGAATCAAAGTCTAGAAGAGAAAAATACATAGCTTGTAGTAGATATTTGTAAAGTAATGCGCAAATAGTGAAGCCTAACAGCACCGATGATGTAATATTTACAGTACAGTCTGTGGAAAAGAATGTCCGTCTTTTACAATGTTTATATAACACATGTATTATTAATAACGTGCACGAAAATGGTACTCGTTTGTGTACATAATCTACGCATAAACTACAACGCCAATAAACGATGCACCGTTTAAGATACTGCAGGGCGCAGAAAGGTTAGAAGGGGAAGCCGTGGCTGCCAGTAAGCGTTGCTAAACGCTAGTGACCTACAGAACCAAGTCATTACAAAAATAGACTGTGGAGCGGGTCAAAACAACAATGTACTCGTACTTAACCGAGAAAATAATGAACAATTATCATCATTATATTGGTATTGTCTCGCTATTTCTGAAACTCAGACGATCAATAGCGATCTAAGATGATACAGCCGGCACCACAACGTTGTGCTCAGGTAGCAAGAGATGAACGAAGAAAAGAGAAGAAGACAGAAGAAAGAAGCGCCCGTGTGGACAGTCCCTTCTGTGGCCCTCCGCACGGGCGAGGTAAGAGCCCGCAGAAAGTCTGTCACCTCGATCAGCGGCCCACCTCGCGGGACAGAAAGGAAATACTGTGCAGAGAACCTACATAACTCTACAAAACTACCTTCTCAGCAGGAACTGCGGCCAAATGCTACATCCCCAAATGCCCAAACATATTGTGGCAGGGAAAGGGCCCGCCACAATATGCCCTTAAGGGCAAATAATGAACCAGTGAGGCCTACATATATCAGTAGGCTCACAATGTAGCTTAGTGAGTGAAATGCATCCAGCTGTCACTCTTTTTACTAGATTATTACCAGAGTTACGAAACATGAAGCACCTATAAAATTTATGATAGGCCTGGTTTGATTTGAATCCTGTTCAAAATATCCGTAGAGTCAACGGATGCATTTCTTCTCGTAACGCGAGTGCATCGAGAAGACAATCAACATACACGCATTAGTAACAAAGGAGCGTTGTGAATATACAGTGACATGCAATTGAATTGGACACATAATTTTAGTCTGTCCTGCAATAAGATATTTGTTTTGGCTTAGCAATGTATGCGATTCAACACAACGATACAAGTTTCCATATGCATGAAAAGAAATCTGAAAGCAAACTTCAACCGTAAATATAATCCACAACAAATACAAAAATACACAACTCAGAAGTATGGTCACATCATCCAACATTTCGTTTGGAAGTCTCGACAACGTCAAACAGCTTTTACAATTTTCTACAGTTCTCCAAGAGACTTCAGCAAAGGCTTACGGAATCTTGGCCCATTCTTAAATCCAGAGCTCCTCGAGCTCTAACATAGTTTGAGTGTTTCTTGCATGAGGCTTCACCTGGAGGTTCTACAATAAATTTTCATTAGCATTGATCAGAGACCGACTTGTCTATGACATCACGTCGATTTCTTCGTCGTCCCACCACTTCCGAATTGTCATTCTGTCGGAACAGAAAATCTCCGGGACCCAATGACCTGGCAGAATTAAAAATATTTTTTTGAAATACAACACGATACATGCGGCCACCCATACTCTTGTCGATGGATGATTTCTATTTCATCAATGCCATTTGATGAAAATCACCTCCACATCATAAGGCTGCCAAAAACGAATTTTAGAACACGATCAGTACTTGGACGATTATAAAGGTTTCTTGCTTTCCTCCAAACCAGTGTTTCCGTGCTTAGTCCATGAAATTAATTTTCTTTCATCTGACCATGTGATTATGTATATATTTTCTCAAGTTTCAACAACTTTCAAATGGTCTTTAACAAGTCTTGAATTCTGCTGTTATTAACTGAACTCTCCTAGGTGATCTACACAGCAGGACGGAACGCTTCAGCACGGTGGTTTTCGTCGTCTAAGTTTCAGCTTATTTTAGATCCTGACGTATTGTGAAAGACTTCTTTAGGTTCCTAGTAATCCACGCTGACAACTAACGTTATTATTCTTGGTCTGCTGTAGTTTCGTCCGTTAACAAGCATACAACTGTATTAATTTTTCCCACGGTCTCATGTTTCCAACCAAGTTTTCGGCCGCTGATATCGTACGGTACCTATCTCCACTATTATGGTCATAGACGATGCGTTAACGCAAGCGCTGGGGTAATTCCATCAATTTCCTAAAATTTCATCGAAAGACATTGCAGACTGTTGATGTTATTAGTTGCAGACAACTCTGTCGCCTTTGTTAAGTGCTGTGATCGTTGTTAATACGTCGAACGTTATTAGGTAACGGTACATATTATTGGAACAACTTACAAGTAGAAAACGTGAAATTTGCAACGAAAATAAAAACATTGCACAGAAAAAAAACTGTGGGCCATCGAAGAGTTTTCCGTATTTTTGGCAAATCTTAAAAACGTGTATTTAAAAAACTCTTTTCTCCTCTTCTTCCTTCAAGCGTGTCATAGTAGGTCATTTGCATCAATAGTTAAACCAAATTGAAGTCTTACTACAGGACTGACAAAAAATTATACGTATATTGCAATACTTTTGCCTGTTACTACGCATATTACGTGCGGATCTGCCTCAACAATTCTGGCCTCAACAAACTTAAAGCACGCAAACCCCTTCTCAAAAATAGATGAATGTAATGGAAGGCAAAAACTTTGACAAAAAATACAAAAATATAGCTTAGTGAACTCCGCCAAGTCGCGATGCAGAGTGCTTGACAAAAATGCGAGCATAAATGCTGGATCTTCAGTGCACCAAAAAGACTCCTGAATGATGTGCGTTAGCCGGCAAAGCTGCATCACAATTCACAAGCAAAATGCAATTAGGGAACTGTAGCAGAAACCGATGTAGGAACCTACAGCATTTACCAGCGACAAAAAATCACTATTGGTCCCTAAGATATAAGAGAAGAATACCAAAATATCTAAGATAGCCTGCAGTTCAGCAGAACCCGCACAATAATTGACCCAAGGTTTGGCAGAATAAAAATCTTCAACCCTTAAGGCATGAATTACGCGTTACTTTTGGTAAAACAACACTACTGACAACGTCAACAAGTGTGTGTTGCGGGTACGCAAGTCTTGGTAGGTAGGTCAGTACAACGCCGATTACGAAGGCCTCTGTGCCTGTCCTGAAATGAGAAAGGAATTCAATACAGAAAAATCTACTGCACAAAAGCCGATGCGAGCTCCACCACATGTATAGGAGGACAGGTAGCAGTCTGGCATTTTTTACTGTAACAGCATGAGTTCGGTATAGCGCCTGGTTCCGTCCAGTCGATGGGTTATAAAGTAATTACCTACCGTATACGTACACAATGTAAGACAATGCCCTACGTTACCTCGACACACGTCTGTTCTCAGGGCACCGATAGTCTCCAGCGGACGCAGGCGCTGCTCTGTATTATCGCACCGTACGCTGCTGCTCAATGAACATTTCAATATTAGTTTATAACGTATAGTAGTTGCACAATAATCCTATTCCAAAGCTAGGTATTTGTTTTTAGTAGTTGAAATTTGACAACAACAAAAAAACAGAGGAGTGGTCACTAAACTTGTACAAAGAACAAAAAAAAAAACACTAGCAACAAGAGCGCTGCCGATAAGGCCAAAGTAGCAGTGCACTTCGCATTTCCGCTACTGAGTTATAATAGTTCCCAGCCGCTCACGCTAGTTTTATATATCGTCCTTTAAAAGGGAAAGCTACTGCCGGTAGCAACGGAAAATTAACATAAGCCTAAAGTAATACTACATTGAACTACAACTGCGTAGAGGTTAAACAAAATAATACAAAAATTCTAACCATAGTAAAGGAGCTCTCCTAAACACGTAAAGCACTGCAATTATTATTGGCACATGGTTTATAATTATGGTCTTTAAACGAATATTTCAAAGTTGTGACGGACATAATACATCGGCATCACAATTTTCCAGTTGCATACATGACAACAAAAGTGACGTGATGCCGACAAGTTGGCCAGTGNACCTACGTCTCAACAATCTAGAAAAAGGAAGTAATTACTGCTGAGAGAAAGAAATAGAGAAGCAGGTAGGTGTACTAACAGTACCACCGCGTGAAGGTGTACAGCGACTTGGCTACAATTATATTTATTGTATCCCAAAAATCAATCCTTGTCCCTAGCAGCAAAAATAAGTCCCTTCACCAAAGATAACAAAACTTCGAACGTACCAGTAAACGGTTGGTAAAGGGGTTATTTGTAAAATCCAGTAATACTACATTGAACTACATCTGCGTAGAGGGTAAACAAAATAATACAAAAATTCTAACCATAGTAAAGGAGCTCTCCTAAAAACGTAAAGCACTGCAATTATTATTGGCACATAGTTTATAATTATGGTCTTTAAACGAATATTTCAAAGTTGTGACGGACATAATACATCGGCATCACAATTTTCCAGTTGCATACATGACAACAAAAGTGACGTGATGCCGACAAGTTGGCCAGTGGNGTTTATAATTATGGTCTTTAAACGAATATTTCAAAGTTGTGACGGACATAATACATCGGCATCACAATTTTCCAGTTGCATACATGACAACAAAAGTGACGTGATGCCGACAAGTTGGCCAGTGGTCACGGCGCTAAAGCGGGCCGCTAGAAAATAGCGCAGAGCGTCTCACCAATGATGAAAGAGACAAAAAAAAATACGATACCCGTACCAAAAATTTGACGACAGTTTGACTGCTCAGTTGGTGCGCCCCAATGTTGGAACAAACGAGACGGAAAGCACAGACATTTGGACCTCCTGCACCGCCCGTGGCAGGAGAAAGAGCAAATTTGGGAAGCTCGTCCAAAGGGTCGGTCAAGGGTACCAAAAAATTACCCAAGAAGACCAAACACTTGGCAGCACGATTGGGAGTCCAGCAGAGTGAGTACTTTGAACAGGCACCGAACAAAACACTAAAACAGCGGCCTGTATGTTTGGCATACAATTCCACACGAGATGTTAGGGAACTGGGGTGGTTCTCTTCTTCCCGAAGTTTAAAGAAGCTTAGAAATGGCGGCTCTGCAGTCTTGTGATAGTTAATAAGCTCGTGCTTCACACGATAATATCAAAATAAATCGCTTAAAATGCTACTAGCTATAGTATCATTTACGAATACTAATACACCACTACCAATTGCTAACAACTAGGCCACATAAAAACGTGAATTAACAAAACCCAAAGGAAAATACCGTACACAAGTTTCGATAAAATAGTTACTATTTTTTCTATTACAGCTACAGTTCAAATTTTGTATAATCTAATACCACACATCCATATGTATCTACATTACACCTACAAGTGAGTGTACATATCACAGCAACACATTTCTATTAACTACTACATAATGTACGTAGGTAGGTACTACATACGAACTACTGACAACCACAGAGCATAGGTCCGAACTAAGTACATGTAACATCACACAGAAGAAATGGTAGGAGGCAACTTCATAGTCCACTTCTAGTACCTCGCAAGACCAATCTTTTCTATAAATTTATCCTAGTCTATCAGTTACGCATGTCCAAAGCTATAGCTCACTTCCACCTGGGTAGAGCTTGCAAGTGAAATAGCATTCGAATAATATTGTATTAGCCATATATACCTACCATACTGTTCATGTTAGCTATATCCCCTTATTTTGATTCTACGACGATTAATAGAGATCTAGGATACAAATCTCGACAGACAGCATTAGAAGTCAGGCTCATGATATTCTATGATAGCATTAGCGCGGCTCCTACCATGTAATGAACCAAATGTGAAGGATTTTATAGGAGATGTCTTTGAGGTCATTTCTTGAGAGCGGCACAAACGATATGCTGACAGCCCTTAAGCCATGCAGACAAACGAGGGCGTATAAAGACTCCGCTCCGAGTGCACTCGCAATCATTACATAGCTAGGTTTTCGGAGCTTGTGATACCTACGGCTTTATGTAAAATACTTTACGACATCTGCGTCTAAACTTGAAATGAAGCATTTAATGCATGAACTAGAAATTTACGAAATAGGCCAATATATCTCAACAAGCTACAAAAAAGTACACCGAGAAAAGTGTTGTCCCCAATCAAAACGCTTTCTTGGGCACAAACAGCGCTAAGTGCGCAGCAGCATCAATTCTGTACGAGTACTTCAAGGTAGACATATCCAGTCGGTGCAGAGGTAGGCGCGCTGCTTCTGGAACAACACTTTGTTCAGTACAGCAACGCTCTGCTGTATGGCCGGAATGTTTCGGCACATGTATAGTTTCCACCTCATGTTCCCCATGACACCAGCTCGACCTCAACTTACCACCCAGTTACACTAATGCGACCTGAGGATCTCTGCTGAAAAATTCAGTATCACTCATATGGCAAGGCAACGCTAGCGTTCACCAATGAGAAAGAGAAAAGCAGGCAGAGCTGACACTGCAGCAAAACATTCTTAATCTATTGACTCAAATCACGTTCGTCTTAAATTTCAGGCAGAAATGAAGCGAAAAAAGACGGCAATGCAAAATTAATTACATACTAAGGACACAAGCGCTCCAAATACCGTTGCAAAGCGTGTAACTGCCTAGCAAAGGCCAAGTCATATACTCTCGTTATTTCAGGACAAAATGTTAGGGACTACAGGCAACAAAAGTTAACTGTACTTTTTCGAAAAACTTTTGATACTGGCTACTTGAAACCAAGACGTGATGGTTTTACTTACGGTAACATGCGGATTCCAAAAGTGTGTTTCTGACTGTGGTTCTTCCACTGAAGCGATGATCACTCGCCTCTCTTCTCGATTCTGGTACACTAACAGTAACGAGCGAGCTCTCACATGTCTAAATAAACCAAAGCCATATGTGACGTCACATTCAAGCGCAGCGCAATGCGGATGGTTCACCGCCATGAGAAACTGACGGCGCTGATTGGTTGTGACGTCACGTATGGCCATATTTTAGTCACGTCACTCGTCTGAGTCTATTCACGACCGGTCATACCAATAGGGCAGCTCAAGAGTGTTATTGCTGAGAGTAGATAATAAGGCAAAATATTTTTAAAACAATAGAAAAAAGAGCAGGCAGATATGGATGGAGAAGGAAACTTCACTGCATTCACAATCTCGTGAGACCTAGTCTGCAAAAGTACTCTAACCCCAGTACACGGACGGGCTGCAGCCAGAGACAACGAACTCAGGGGTTACGCACTCTGGACAACAACTCACGGCTGCGAATAAGCCCAGTCAAGAGAGACGTAAGTGAAATCAAGAGAACATGCTAAACAGTAAATCAGAGAAGCACCGTATACACGAAAAAATTCAGGACCTCAGCGGTCAAGTTCATCGCATTAAAAACAAACAAACACGGAAAAAGAATTAAGAACACGGCAAAGTTTATCACACTGAAACACAGCATGAATCAAGAACTCGGTAAAGTTTCTCATCAAGGAATTCAGATCAAGCTCTACGTTAATGAATAAGAAATCTTACACTCAAGTAAATTTGATGGGAGAAGTAATAATGACTTGAGTTGTTATTTAGTTATACCTTAAATCAAAGGTACCGTAGATCATTATTGTTTTAAATGAGATGTAGAATGTGAAGAGAAAGGAGAAATCGTGCAATGGGCCGTGGAGTGTCGCAGAAATCAAAGAGCAACAGAGCACCTGAAAAGAAATAACAAGTCACCAACTGATCAAAATGGCAAAGCTGTGAGGCACAGAACCGAAATTTTAATGATACTTGGCTTAATAAGAACTTGAAAAGGAACAAATTTTGAAACTTTCATTTGAACTTCTCCTTCCTCATCCTATTAAAGATTCTCGGAAAGATTGGACTTGTACTTTTTTCAATAATCTTCTTGAACACAGAAAAGGAAATTTTGAGCCGACGTAGAAAATGAGGCACAACACCCAGTCACATGTAGGGGCTCCCAATCAGCGTGGTGAGACTTCGGGGGGAGGAGGGGGGAGGGGGTCTAGAAGTCTTGCAAGAAGTAACAAATTCTTGTATAAATTATGAGTCAAATGTTTCCTTGCCGCCCCTGCGCGCAAAATGTAGCATATCATCAAGCCGCTGATAGAGTCAATATTATCTCCACACTTCCATGGTTAAAATGCCCAACCTCACTTTACTATTAGCTTCAGGGGTTAACCAGCACAGCCGTAATTCAAGTAACTCAACAAAGACTCAAATAATTACTTGTATTCACCAATCTACGTCTTTTGTTATGACTTTATGGTTCCTACACCCAGTAAAATGTTCTACTGAATACAGTATATTCTGGCACGTCTACACGCGAATCTCTAGTTGTAGCAGTACCTGCTTTTTAATGAAAATATACTACTCATTATCACTGTGCCACCCACCCTACATGAGTAGTAATTGTGTGAGTAGAGAAGGGCGGTGGTTTTCCGGCGTTACGGGCACTAAGGTAGCCTATCGCCATACACACGACACCCTGTTCGGTTAGGCGGGGACCACACTACACAATCGTACGGTCAACTAATGAGCGGATGTTCAGCTCAAACGTGCCCCCGATCACACAGGGAAGGATTATTATTATTATTATTATTATTATTATTATTTTTTTTTTATATTGGTATTGTCCCGCTATTCCTGAAACTTAGACAATCAATAGCGATCTAAGATTGATTTACTCGGCTTACAGCCGGAACCACAACGTTGTGCTCAGGTGGCAAGAGATGAAGGACGAAAAGAGAAGAAGACAGAAGAAAGANGGAAAGTACAGATCCTACCTAACTTTACAATACTAACCTCGTCAGCAGGAACTGCGGCAAGCTGCAACATCTCCTGCGGATAAGGCACTCGGGAACCTTGGGTGCGTGATGCCCAAACATATTGAGGCAGGGAAAGGGCCACCTTAATTCAAAGGTACCGTAGGTCAGTATTGTTTTAAATGAGATGTAGAATGTGAAGAGAAAGGAGAAATCGTGCAATGGGCTGTGGAGTGTCGCAGAAATCAAAGAGCAACAGAGCACCTGAAAAGAAATAAGTCACCAACTGATCAAAATGGCAAAGCTGTGAGGCACAGAATCGAAATTTTAGTGATACTTGGCTTAATAAGGACTTGAAAAGGAACAAATTTTGAAACTTTCATTTGAACTTCTCTTTCCTTATGCTATAAAAGATTCTCGGAAAGATTGGACTTGTACTTTTTTCAATAATCTTCTTGAACAAAGAAAAGGAAATTTTGAGCAGACGTAGAAAATGAGGCACAACACCTAGTCACGTGTAGGGGCCCCTAATGAGCGTGTTGAGACTTCGGGGGGAGGGGTCTAGAAGTTTAGCTAGAAGTAACTTAAATTCTTGTACAAATTATGAGTTAGATGTTTCTTTGCCGCCCCTGCACGCAAAATGTAGCATATCATCAAGCCGCTGATAGAGTCAATATTATCTTCACACTTCTATGGTTAAATAACCAACCTCATTTTACTATTAGCTTCAGGGGTTAACCAGCACAGTCGTAATTCAAGTAACTTAACAAAGACTCAAATACTTAATTACTTGTATTCACCAATTTACGTCTTTTGTTATGACTTTCTGGTTCCTACACCCAGTAAAATGTTCTGAATATACCCCGGCACGTCTATACGCGAATCTTTAGTTGTAGCAGTACCTGCTTTTTTATGAAAATGTACAAATCATTATCACTGCGCCACCCACCCTACATGAGTAGTAATTGTATGAGTAGAGAAGGGCGGTAGTTTTCTAGCGTTACGGGCACAACGGTAGCCTATCGCCGTACACACGGCACCCTGTTCGGTTAGGCGGGGACCACACTACACAATCGTACGGTCAACTAATGAGCGGGATGTTCAGCTCGAACGTGGCCCCGATCACACAGAGAAGGATAGCGTCCAAGATACCCCCAGGAAGTACTGAAGTTGAACGACAAGAGCGCTGAACGTTCGGTAATTAGTTGAGCGTGCGTTTGTATAGGTACTGTGGCCTAAGCCTTACCACCACTCAAACGAAGCACAAACCTCACTAATAAACTATCAGATCAAAATATATATAAACACCAACACAAGCAAGCAAACTAATATCACTCCAGAACTAGCATTATTACTATGCTCAAAACGAGCAGCTTGCTCGATAGCATGAACGCTCACCAAGTTCGTGCTGAGGTGCACCACACCACAACAGTGCGGGAGAGCGCAGCGCGGTTCTCTACGTTTAATACGTACATCAATGATTTAATTTCTAGTTACGACAGAGTATAATAATGTAGCTAATCAAAATGGGAATCAATAGTAGACAATAAATAATAGGAGAGCTAATGGGCGGAAGTATAAATCATATACCGTAACTAGCAACACTTAGAGTAGAAAATCAGAAATGATTCGTTAAGTGCAGTGTGTGTGTTCTGAACTCGAGGATGCAGCTCTAACGGAACATCCGTATAACAGAACGCTGTGTCGGCTTGTCGTGATTGCACAGAGCTGTTCCCATAGCTGTTGGCATGTTTGTAGTCCAAGCTTTACCGATAGTCCGTGTTAGGAGAGTAGAAGTAGTCGCAGTAGTAGTAGTAGTAGTAGGAGAGCTGTATCTCGATAGAGCAAGAATCAAGTGCAAGTCAAACAAAAGAAGAAATGTACATAAAGGAAAGCAAGCAATACGAGCAACTGATACGCGGCAGAGCCAACCAAGAGCGTTAATACAGCTGAATCGCACTCGCCTCGCCGGCAGCACAGAAGAAAAGAAGGATGCATCAGCTGCACAGGTGTACCGTACCGATTAAAAGCTACATTTACTCAACATCAACAGTCGAGATTTAGCGAAGTAAAATCACACTTTTCCTGGGATATTTTTGCTATGCGTCCATAGAGCAGCAAATAGTGGAAAATTTAAGAAAAGCGTTCATAATAGAGCTGTTATACATGCTAGGAAGAAATTAGACAGAGCGCTGCAGTGTCATGTGAAAGGTGCACAACGGTCGCCCTTCCATGATTTCCCAAACTTTTGAATTGTTAAAATGTTATTGATAACAGAGCTTCTCACATCGGTTGTTATCGCTATCGATCATTGCTCAGTTGTGGGCAATTAATGAGGATTAGTAAAGCAAGGTTACCGCATGAAATATGATCGAAGTTCTGGGTAGGTATGAAATGCGCACCACTGCACCAGCACAGGTGACTACTTTTCTTTACACACACACATCAGTTAGTTACCACATGACGGTCATCAGATCCTGCCGGGTTCATGCACTGCATGCAACATTAACAGTCCGGGAAGTAGGCCTATGTGACCCTTTGGCTTTGAATCTTAGTTGTTGCAACAATATATAACACGTAAATGTTCATCGAAAGAACTTCCTACAAGTGGCAATTACTTACCCACACTATACATAATCTTGAAAGAGTAAATAAAAATGAAAAAAAAAAAACTTTTTGAATGGCTAAAAAATGCAGTACAAATATTTCGGAGAAAGAACCGCGCTGGCTTCGATAATAAGAGAATACTTGGTTTAAGCCTCCCTAAACACAACTACCTACTCTGTTTCAAGTGTGGAAAAGAAAGAGATATGTTATATGTTGGCAGAAACGTGAAACCCAGCCACGAGGGTGTCCCCACCACACGTCCATGAAAAGTGCAAGTCAAGAAAGAAGAAGAATAGAAAAAAAGCTTCGTCAGTAGGAGGAAAAACTGGAACGAAGCAAAGTAGACTCGCAAGACAGACCTACCTAAGGCTAAAGTAACCCATTGAGACCTCCTGGGTGCGCTACTCTCCTTAGTATAAGATACGCGAACCATGCTAACCTAATCCTATGGCTCATCCTATGCAGAGCCTGGTTTCGATAATAAAAATGAAGGGGCTGGTTTCGATAATAAAAATGAGGGGGCTGGTTTCGATAATAAAAATGAAGGGGCTGGTTTCGATAATAAAAATGAGGGAGCTGGTTTCGATAATAAAAATGAAGGGGCTGGTTTCGATAATAAAAAGGAAGGGGCTGGTTTCGATAATAAAAATGAAGGGGCTGGTTTCGATAATAAAAATGAGGGGGCTGATTTCGATAATAAAAATGAAGGGGCTGGTTTCGATAATAAAAATGAAGGGGCTGGTTCCAAAAATAAAAAAATGGAGGACAGGAGCAAGAGACATGATCAGGAGCGGACGGTTCAAGAGCAATACCATAGAAAACATTGTTGCAGCCGGTCCAGCCTCATTCCATACGCTACCCAACTGCCGCGCAGAGGGGAAGTTAAGCTGCTGTAGTACAACAAATGGACCGGCTTCTAATGCCAGCCATTCTATCGCCTTATTATCTGCATCACACGGTGACAAAATGCTATCTAACATTAAGAGTTGTACATCAATGTAAAGGTCTCATCATTACAGTAACAGATAATGTGTTGAGAATAAAGACACACTCCAGCTACCTATACACACACACAACACTACAGCCTACCACGCCACAATACAAAGCTCAATACATACTGTTAAATATTACAAGGTAAATGCACGATGAAGGCAATTGTACTTATGGCGTTACGCAAACCTAAAGCAAGTGACGCATCACTTGAATTGTTATGTTTACAGCGGAGTCAGTTGCTGGCTGTCAACATTTGAAGGATAAAAAGCTTAATAATATTAATTATAATGAGAGTAAAAGTCCCCGTCCAGAACAATGGTGATCCAAAGAGGAGAGTGGAAAACAGGGCGCGTGGTACGGAAAACAAGCCTGGGAAACCAATGCACAGACGAGTGCTGCGCACCGGAACAGCAAGTAAGGAATAAAAAACATAAGATTAACAGTGGGGGTTGGAAAAATGAAGGCAACACTGAAATAGAGAAAGTGGAAGATGTTCGAAGGACTTTTGCCATTCATTTTTCATATCTACCAGCTGGTGCCGAGCGCATTCAAAATTAATTCCGTATCTAGTATATGTTCTTTCTTTATAAGGTCCCCAAGTTGAGGGCACTGAAAACGATGTCACCCCTGAGTAGGGACCTCATATGCTGACCACCAGTGACGTCCCAGCACCAGTCTGCAGCTTCCGGCGCCCTCCTGACGCAGCGCACCTGCTCGGGGCTCGTCCATTGGGGGGCTACAAGACGACAGAGAGACACGCGCCTATGAGCACAGAGATGGTGTTAGCACGGCCAGGGAGTCGGGTGGGCGAAGGTCCATCTCCGACTCCTGAAACCAACATGGTGCTCGACTCCCACTAATTTCCCTTCACGGCATCCACTCTATACGAGTAAAATAATATGACTCTGACTTAAACTAGTGAAACGAGACTGTAAAGAAGCTAATTTTCTCCCGACTCTTGGAACAAGTGGATGTCCGGCTCCAACTCCTTGCATCCACAAACTCAGACTCTTTACGACTCCTACTCTGCGACCTTACTTTTTATTATCACATACACGCACTTCGTGGTACAAATACTACTATGCCCGGATTAGAAATCTGATGTGAATCGAAATCGTGCGAGAAAAAAAAACTTTGTGCAAATGCAAGCAAAATCCCACTGAGGCCAGGAATAGTCACACAATGTTGACACAATTTGCTAACCCTTCGAGACATTTTCACTACAGACCTGACAAAGCCTACCACATTTCACCACCGCACCAACGGCTTGACAATATGTCACAATTGACCACTAGGTTGTCACCCAATTGTCTAAAAGATCACACTCACTAATATCGACATAAACAGTGAGGGGGTGTTCATCACCTGATATTTTAGAAGCTCAAAACACACAGGTGTCTACGTGCACTCTACAGTTCTACTCAGCAACAGACAATACAGATTTTGAGCGGTTATTTACTACAGGAAGACCAACGAACTGTTGACACGGGGCTACAATGAGGTAGCTACATACCTATCATCTCAACACCAACTTGGGCTGTCTGCCGATCGCTGACTTACAGTTTGCGAATGTCACTTGAAAACACAATTACAGACAGGTAACCATCCAAATACATTGTAAAGGAATCACCGTAAACTGTATACATAAATCTCGCAAAAGTGGCAAGTTATCATATCAGTATATAGTACTTCGATATTATCATTCTGAAGTTAAAAGCACTGACAATAGAAGGACAGTACGCCATACGGCACAGCTTGCACACCGATGAGAACTGGCGAGCAATTGTGCACTACCAAAATTTTGGCAAAACATCAGCAATGACCTAAAACAGTTGGCTATTATAGAACTGAGCTGTACAATTGCTGTGGTTATATTCCAAGAGGTAAGGATTGTTTACTACAGCTTCGGGTAATACACTCGCCTCCCTACCCACAGCTAACGCATCGATCTAAAGCGAAGAGGAAATAAGAAGCACCGAGTATAATATCAAGTAAAATAAGGAAGCTGGTCGAGAGAACAGAAACCGCAGATCAAAACATAAGTAAATTAAATGGCAAAACTTCAAATAAATCATCACTCTCACCACGCGACTAATCGTGTACTACTAGCAGCCCCCGTTACTCAATACACAGCAAAGCGTCGAACTGCCAAAGCAGATATACTTCCGCCTTTTGAACTAACCAACTGCACCTTGGAAAAGGAACTCCAGTCCAGGACTAAATTCTAAAGCATTGACTGCACGGCCAAGGAAGTTGCATATTGAACATCTCATATACGTCACCAACCTACAAAAATCATCCAGATAACATCCAACAACGAAACACAAGCCTACATCATTGATAAACAATGAAACATCGACCTAAATGAACATCTAACAGTGAAACACCGAACTAAGTCAACAGCTAACAGAGAAACACAAAACTACACCACCAGCAAACAGTAAAACACAAAATTACACAACCAACAAACAGGGATACACCAACCAAAATCAACATTGAACAATGAAACACAAACCTAGCTAGGCATTTTACGGCGACCTGCACACCAGTGATTTGCGCTCTAACACCAACAAAATTCCAAACAAAACGATAGAATACGAATTTAAACACTCCACTGAAATCAACTGTAAAGTACTAGCTGCCTTTTCATTTAATGTGTAACTAACTGGTACATACTTACACCCAATGTAAACAATGTACAAATATATAGATATCAGAAGTACTCTTGCAAATACTGATCCATGATAGGTAGCTATTTATTGATCGCAATACTGCAGTACAAAGACAACACCATCGATGCTACTTTGGTATGCGATTTACGTGCAATGTTAGGTAATGTAACGGTAGATTATGTGAAGTTAGTACGGGCAGGGCTAAGTCGCATAACGAAGTAGAATCTGACCTGTAGCTGATGTGGGCTTAGTAGATAGATCGCTTGCAAAAGCAGCAGAATAATACCGACAAGATACCATCGGGCTTGATATCGTTAGTGCGCAGCCCTGCACTGAAGGACTGAAAGAAACTCCTACATAAGGAGCTCACCATCACATGTACCGGTAGCGGAGCTCAAATAATAAATGAATCGTACTATAACCTCTGCACAGGAAACATATGTCTGCACCGACCCTGCAATTCCATTACCTTGTTACGGATCACATTAGACACCAATTTACGAGAACACCAGCTCGTGCCAGGATCAGCGGCAGATGGAGGCCCATCAAAGGGAGGGGTGCTGCAGCACTGGTCCACAGTAGCATATATGTAGTTAGGGCACGAACTAGTGGATGGCTGCTATTAGTAATGTAATAATAAACGTAGCCATGCTCTAGTTTAAGAAATAATGACAACTATCCAAGCAAGGCACTGTGCAGTAAAGATGGACCGAATGTCTGTTTTTTATCATTCGCGAATGCGAATATTTTGCTTTGATATTCGCGAATGCAAATAATGTCTGTTTACTCAAAGTTTTCTTTCTCAAGTAATATGGCATTTTATTCGGATATGCTTAGATATTCGCAAAATATTGGCATGTCTACATGCGAATGCGAATATTGGAAAATATACGAATATTCGGTCGACCTCTGCTGTGCAGCACCTCCACTTCAATCAATGGCCACAGATCGCCCCCGCTTACGAGCCGGAGGCGGAAGAATATTTTCAACAAACAGCACAGGGTTTAAGCAGTTGAAGTTTCTAATTGCATGGAGTCGGAGTCAGACATAAGACCGTCCCACTCCGGAACCCGGATTATAAATAACCTCGTCACACACTTCCAAACTGTGACTACAAATACTCTCAAGTGCAAGGAGGTGATACAAATATCGTTCATAGAGCACCCCATTAAAATAGCTACGGCAAATACTAAAGAGAATGTGGGTAACTAGGGGCCTAAGAAAGTTCATGCTCGTTAGCCTACGTGGTTTTCATTTCGTTAGTAAAGGTATATCGACACTTGAAATTACTTCAGCCAAAACTCACCTGGAGTCTGAATACGTCTCTCTTAGCCAACTGATATGAATCTAGAAATTAGGCAGCGTTTCCAAAGATCCTTTGTTCGATGTAGCTTTAAAAAATAATTATATATAACTAAACCTTTACGGTACCTACCTTATCTTTTATCTAGAGCCCCAAACTTTTCCGAGCTCTCAGTTAACACCAGAAACTGAGCACAAACCTTATAATTACCACCAGCAATACGACCCTTGAGCCCAAGTTCACGCCCCCGTCAAGAATAAGATCATTTCAAAACAGAACCGAAATAGCTCGAGCTTCCCCACGGTTGTAGGAGGGACAACCCGATGAGGTCATCCACTGCAGAATTTGTTGGACAGACTCTGGCAATACCACTCGACAAGACTGACAATATCATGAAGCATTATGAGATCTTTGGTAGGTAATATGAATAGGGCAGAGCTAACGAACAGAAGCACACAGCACACAAAAATATATAGCAACCTGATATAACAGTAGTATTAATATTGTATTTATATATATGTCATTGTTTCACTCAGCTACAGCTAATAATATATCTATATAGAATACTCAATTCTTATGTGAATAATAGGCATTACACACGGAACATCACAAAAATTGTCAAAAACAACCACAGTTTGGAGGCAAAAAAAAGACTGCAGGAGATCGCAAAGGCAGCGGCTTAACTAGGGAGGGAGATGAAGGGACACGGATACACATTTTTTGCTGGGTGCGACACTTGGGGAACAATAATGACTCTTCAAATATTAGTTTCATAATATCCAAATCTGAATATAGCGCCTAATTGTCCCTCCTTCTCGCATCCTAGCTACGCCCCTGCGTGGAAGCCAAGTAACGATTTTTCACTTGGCCGCATCGTTCAACTTCCGCACTGACCGTGGCTTTGCTAGGCGACCGATTGACCCGACAACCGATAGGTACGGAACAGAATAACCTCGGCCTTGGTCGAGCAGCAAAAAGGAAATCTGAGCCAAAAGACTGCAGACCAGAAACAGTTACAGGTGCCACGACCATATAGCCTTCTAGATCCAGCTCTTCATAAGCAGCTAAGGGCGCGGTGTGGCAAAGGTAATCAACACCCAAAAATCAATTGGCGCAATATAAATGCCAGGTTTCAAGACTCCATGAAATATTTTCCGCAACAGCATAATGATTCGTAGCAAACCCTCAGAGAAGCATATCAAACAAGGGCAAACTGAGGAGCAAGTTACAAAGTCCCCGTTGTTAATCGTAATGTTTGTGAGAGGACGCGCATTTTTCCGAATTGTTAGCATCTTCGGCGCACAGGTGGTACTGATCCGTCACAAGGAACTCCTCCGTGCAGTCCAGCTGGCCATGCTGCCACACTCCATCGCTACCCACGCGACATATTAGATGTTCTTCTGCGCCCACTTTGAGGCCGTTGCCAGAATTGCGGGGAGTAGCAGCGAGAACAGTAGTACTTGCGGGGCCCACAACCTCGGCGTCATTGTCAGCAAGATTTGTGGAGCCGTTCGCCTTCACAGACGTAAACTTCTTCGTAGCCGCCAGGCCCTGGCTGGGGATCACCCGCACACCATTCCTGGCATGGCCGTTGTAGGCGCTTATGGACACGTCACTGCCAAGAACATCTTTGACCTGAAATGAAGAGAGGGAGCAAGCTCACATCACAGGCACTTTTCAGCAAAGAGAACATGTAAGCTGCGCTTAATGACACGCTAAATACTTTTCTGAGTCGCCTGCTATACTGGCAAGGTATGAGCATGCGTTAAATTTTCTACTAAAAAAAAAAAGAGTCAAGAAGGCCTCCGATATTTTACACTGATAGTCAAGATTCATCACCACCTAAACCCAAGGACAATGTTGTACAGGTCCTGTTCGCTGAAAGGACTCACGCCAAAAGGTCACTAATGGCCTCCTGTTCGTAACGTCACTACACCCCACGTTTCTGGCCAATCATGAGTCAGCTAATATGTTACTGGCATTAGATTACATTAGGTAGGCGGCAGTAGACAAACCAATAGGCCCATTCCCAAAGAGACACCGGAACTTACACCTTGGCCCTCTATGAGCTATTGCCATATTGTTAGCAGGATAGAGAGCACTGGAGAAAAAAGAAAAAAAGGGGGGAAGAATCCCTGCCAAAGAGACGATCATGAATGCACACAAGCACGATCAAGAGCCGATGATATGCGGAGCTTAGTGAGTTAAACTGTGTAGTTGGAGCGGGAGAGAAGAAGACGGATTAAGATAGGCCTTGGAAGCTTTGGCCGTAATGTGCTCGCGACTCCTGGAGGAGGAGTTCTTAGCTGTGGAGGATGTCTCTCCCAATGTAGCTCAAAACGAATTTTAAACGCGTAGACTAACTCCGCACTAACAACATCAGAAGGGAGTCTATTTCAAGTGCTGACTATGAAATAGGGAATAAACTGCTGCTTAAGGTCGTTCTTTGAGCTTTATGCTTGAGTTTTTGACCGTTGTTTCGCAAGCGATCATTGAGGTCTCTTTCAAAAGCCCCGTTGTAGGTACGTCTATTAGTTGCCACATGAGTCGTCTTTGCTCGAGAGAGATCAGACCTAGTTCTTTTAGGTGACATTCATACTGCTTGTTTCACAACTGAGGTATCAATTTCGTTGCTCTGCGTTGGACTCGTCCCATGTTATCGATATCTTTGCAGAGACGTGGCGGCCAGAATTGAACAGCAAATTCTAAGTGTGACCGCACTAATACATTGTACAAGGGAACGATGATGCCCTTGGTCTTGTATTTAAAGTTTCTGGTGTTCCAGTACTCTGCTTGCCATTTTCGCACTCTTGTCAACTTGCTGACTTTTGTAGTTTGTTTGTAATAATGATTCCCAAGTCACGTTGTTGGGTGGCAACAGCCAACAGGTACCGTCCCGTTCATTTTCAATGGGGTTGCAGTGTTCACCAGCCCTATGAGCATTACTGAGCATTTGTCGACATAAAAGCTCATCTGCCACGTTGTGCTCCATTCCATGAGGTGGTCAAGGTCTCGTTGCAGCTCAGCTCATTTCGCGGCAGGATGACATAGTTTAGTATCATCCGCAAAGTAACTGATTTTACTACGGATGTTAAAATCGAGATCATTGATGTAAATTTAGATCAGAAGTGGACCAAGCACGCTATCTTGTGGAACCCCTGATGATACTTGCGTCCAGGGGCTCGTTTTTCCTTCAAGCGTAGCCTAACTCACTGCTGCCGACCCGTAAGCCATGCCCTGATCCATCGTAAATAGTCTCCCTGGATGCCATGGGCTTCCAATTTTTTCATTAGCCGTTGATGGGGGACTGTCTCAAAAGCCTTTTGGAAGTCTATATACACAAGGTCTAAACCCTTTTGTTCATCTTCAATATCGGTAACTTTTGAGAAAATGTCCAGCAGGTTTATTAAGCAGCTTCTTCCATTTCGGAAGCCGTGTCGAGTGCCGGATATGAGCTGCTGCATCCCCAGGTGATTAGTAATGCGCTTTTTCAAGAAGCGTTCGACGGTTTTGCGGACGACCGATGTAAGACTGATCGATAGTTGCTGGGGCTTTTCTTATCCCCTTATGTATCGGTATCACGTTAGCTGAGGCTTAGGCTTAGACACAGGCAGCCTATCTATGTGGAGGAGCTGAAGAGCCACAACAAATCAAAATTTCACTTAATACTACCGACAACAACCAACATAATAGGACTACGTTTTAATTCTTTCTTTGTAGTGGCACAAGGTATAATTTAGAAATCCAACAGATTAGATTATTGAATAGTTTAAGCCTCCATATCCACAACTTATGTGATATGACAGAAGAAGAATACGGGGCAACGGGGCATGTAGCATGTCGATAACAACGGGGAACCCATGCACGAAGGTGTTCCCACACAGCATCAATGCGCATGGGAACAGCAAGTCGGGAAAGAAGAGGGAGAACAGAAAAAAGTAACATCAGTAAGAGTAAGAAATCAGAAGAAAGCAAAGTGGACACGAAAGACAGATGTCCTGAAAGTCTAGCTAATGGCTAAGGTAACCTACAGGGCCCCCTGGGGGAGCTGTTCCCCATAACATAGGATGGACGAACCTAAACTAACTTAACACTATGACCCAACATATGCCCTTTGAAGAGGAGGTCCAACATCAGCAGCTAACCTCTAGTCCATGAAAGAATTCCCAACATCCTAGTAAGGCCCCGTGCAGACTGCAGAGGTCCCCTCGTATATTATTAGCCACGGGCCGCTTCTGTCTCTAGGTAAAGCTTCATGATCTCTACATTCTACCGAGAAAATTAGCAGTTACACTAACCAATTCAAAAGCTGCATTTTGGCCACGCTCGACAAGTCACTTCCCTACATGACAAGTGGCGCTTTCAATTGGAGGCACACTCCAGGCTGCACGGCCACGTGAGTAGTGTAAGCACTGCTATTCATTCACGAGAATAAAATTGCTCGAGACGTCACACTAGTAACACCGCGTTGAAAAGATTGGCTTGAAAGCATCTGCTTTAGCTCTACCAGAGTAGGTACCATCCCACAAACAGGCTCCGTACCACAGAGACATCACCGATGGTAGTATATGCATACCTTGGTTAAAGGAAACGTGGTGATGAAGAAAGTTGCGACAGCGCAGAAAGTCTTGGCTACGAGAGGGATACACAACGTCTGGTGACTCAAAGCAAAGAGACGGTAGTTTGGACCATAGAACGGATCACTAATGGCCGGACACAGCATGTTGTTGAGGTTCACTTCAGACATCTGTAACAGAGGCAATGATGAAGTTAATGTGACCCCACACGCACCGAATGGGAACTCCTCCTGCATTGGTTCGGGATACAGAGAACAACTCACCAAGCATCAGGGGAGTCCACGACATCAGTCGACTACAGATTGTCAAAAGATTTGTGTTGGAGATGGAAGGCTCGTGCGACAATGTGACTCCCACGGCCGCCATCAATTCTGGTTAGGTGAGTACGGTACCTACGCCTACAAAGGAGTGAAAATACCAGGAAAGCTGACGCTTCAATCTGAGAATCACAAAAACTCACCTATCAGGAGCGGAGGCGAACGAGCGACGTTCACGTGCAAACGCAGCAGCCTAGCATCCCGTAACTAAGATATGTAAGAACGATACAGACGACTGAGCGCGCCGGTGAGGTTACCCAAGCAACATGTACTGTTCGTGGAGCGGGACTGTTGACAAAACGTCACTAATGGCCTCTTTTGTGACGTGACTGCACCAATCAACAGTCCTTCCATCCTCTTCCTACACAAGAGCACAGAGACACAATGGAAGGCCGGGAGTAACATTTCGCTTTGCGTTACACCCCGCGAACAGAAGTAGCTATCTGGCAAACGGGGCAGGCACCGTTAGACCATGCCACAGGTTATATTCACAAGGGCCTGTTGCTCACCAGATGGTAGCTAAATGGTAGAAAAAATTACTACAGCAACTGAAAATACCGTAAGCAGCAATGGATATTGAAAGGCAAAACTATAGCATCAAGGCAAGTAGACTACTGGAGCTGAGTAAAATTGAGAATACATAAAACACAGAAATAATAAATAGCAAAGTGATCATCTACTCAACAGGAATAAAAAATAACAAAAAACGTCCTTTAATCATTGAAGTAGTTGTTTAGAGAATTCAATTCAAAGTTCAAGCATCCAAGCCACTAACATGGAGAAGAACGAGGAATATTTAACAAGTTACGCACCGCGAGGAACCCATGTAAAGAAAAGCAGCATTTATCAGAAGAGCTGGCCAAGAAGCACAGCATGAGAAAAACTAGAATGTAATCGGAATATAAAGGGATGTAAACCGGGCATGGGAGGAAAGGCTACACGACGGCTTAACTACGGCATATGTAACCTATGCAGTGCTTCAGAGGGCAGGGCTTGTCTAACGGAAAGATCCTAGAATATTTGTTTACAATTGTATGATTCACAACAAAATCATGATTATAGTATAAGTTAGTTTCAGCTTCCCTAATCCAGCACAAAATACTTGTTCTAAAACAAGAAGAGAAAGAGACATACAATATGCTAAGAGAAATGCGGAACCCACCCAGGTTCCCCCAAATATTACAACTGAAGAACGAGGCATAAGTACGAAGAAGGGATAAAGCAGCGTGATCAATTTCAGTGCAAAACAGTGCTACCAAGTGTACCTGCAGACTATCAGGGATATAGAGCAGATACCAGTACTACAGACCACACACCATTGCAGATGTGAAGCACTCTAGCTTACCTTTGCCTCGTCAGTTGCGAGGTTTAGTAACTCGCTGTGGTGGTGGACTAATAAAACTGCTAGCAACCAACCACCTTAATTCAGTGGAGAGAGTCGTTCACTATTACGACTATGAGGCAGTTTAATGACTATGTACTTGCCATTTTAGTTCAGTGGTCACACAATCCAGCTGTAACAGCTGAAAAATGGCGTAATTCTCGACTACGTAACATGGGTAATCAATGAAGTATACAGTGGAACCTCGGCTTACAACCATGTCCATTATCCATTAATTTTTTCACTCTGATTACACAATGTTTTGGCTTTGACACGTCATAGTACCTACCCTAAACTTCCTTGAAAAAAAAAAGAAAAATTGAGCACTTGATAAAGACCACAAAGTGGAAAACTCCAATTTCTATAGCCTAGATTGCCCTAGAACATTATGAATAGGGGTTTTTCTGAACAGCAATAGCATCTTCCTCCTCAAGCGTACCGCGACATCCACCTTTGTCCTCACTGAGTACCGAACTCTTACACTAAGATAAGGGATTCTGTTGGTAACCATTTTAGCTCTACAAAAGTTATGGAATGGATTAATGTTGTAAGCCGAGGTTCTACTCGGCAGCGACTCGTGTCCCAAATAAGTAAGATTGAAGTGAAGTTCTTTTACATGGACTGTGCAATCACTATTTGATGGATTAGTTGTACATGTCTGTATAGCGAGGTAGCACCTCCCAGTGCAGATAGGATTAGGAATTAGATGATACATACATTACTCGTTTGCAATCAAATGGAAAGACATGTACTGAATAACAGCTACTGATAATATGCTACCTACTCTAACCATAAATAATCTTATATGTAAGTTTAGAACTAAACTTGAGGTGTAAAAAGTAAACATTTCCAGATGAAACTTTCAGAATTTATTTCTTATCAAAGAAAAATTATGAGTTTAACTTTCATTCAAAACGGTTTTTTTTTTGTCTACACAGAACTTTAATTTATCTTGCTTTTCAGCTATTTTACACACAACATCAATTGGAAATTTTTTTCACATTATCTACTAGTGAGCGCTCAAGTGAATCGAGATTTCAGCATGGTTCAGAGTGAGCCAAGTCCTTCACTACAGATCACAGTTCGTAATCAAATGGGTTCAAGTCAGGTCTCCCAGACGGCCAATCATCAGCTTAAGTGAAGTCAGGAATACTTTAGGAGAGCCACAGCTGAGGGACTTCTGCTTTCTATGTTGGGGTTGAATCCTGCTGAAAGCTCCATTTGTTTCCACTGAACAGAGAACTGGTCAAGCACTTAACATTATCTTCACAGTAGCACTGGCCCTTGCATGTTGCATAGCTGTGCCGAAGGTCCCGGGAACGATCCATGAGCTGGTGAGCGGTTTTTGTGGCGCGCTGATTCAGAAAACTTAGAGGTTTCGTGCGCATAACTATCGTAGGGGTAGGCCTAGGCTAATTACACTGGGGTAGGGGGCCGAGGGTCATTGAACTTTCCGCTATTACATCACAAGCCTTAGCTCTTAGCGACCTGTGGTCGCATGCAGCTGTCCTTACTCCTCTGGGGCTAGTGGGCCTATATCGGCAGCACGAATCAGTGAAAGTGGGTTACCCAGTGGATGTTGCAGTTAACGTTGACTTTACCTTTAATGTCATCAATGTACACACGAGCTGTGGTTTTATCCCTTTTCCGCGATTCCCTGATAGACAAGACACACCCCACTAAGCCATCACTTTGGCCGGATGACGGCCCATTTGAATCTTGTAAACGACTTCAGAAGCTTCTTCGACACTATGAGCATACAGTATATGCCAGTAGCATTTCAACAGTTGAAGCTCTCTCCTACACTGAAAATTTCCTCAACCTTGAAAAGAACATTTGCATGAGCTGCTCCTGCGTACTTGATCGTTCACGGTTTGGATCGTTAAATTCGGACTACTCCTAAAGCCGGAGTTCACAGGTAGCCAGTGGGTCTCCCGAAAGGCTCGCACCTTTAGGTCATCTCTCACGAACCTGGACACCGCTCTCTCGGACCACTCTGCCTCAGTCAGCAATTGGGCAGCAAACAAGGGCCTTACCATATCAACCTCCAAATCCAATTCAACTCTATGGGCAACCGACACCCATCAGTCAACACTTGAGCCCGGCATCACTATGAACGACTCTACCTTTCCTCTAGAGCGCCGCCCCAAAATCCTCGGCGTCATTTTTGACACCCACTTCACCTTTACACCGCACATCACTTCCACAGCCGCTCGAGCCTCCAGCCGCCTTAGACTGCTCAAGGCCCTAGCGGGCACTAACTTGGGCCCGTGCAAGGAGACCTTGCTTCTCACATACAGGGCATTTGTCCGACCTCTCATCACCTACGCGGCTCCAGTTTGGTATCCTGGGGCTCGCCAGTCCGCGGTTCGCAAGCTGCAGACGGTTCA
>LQNS02278076.1:2036236-2048237 GCA_001587735.2 Parhyale hawaiensis | reverse complement strand
TTCTGAAAAGGGGAATTTATGCAAATGGTAGGCAGTACAACTCAAAATGTGTCTTGTGGGATGCTGTTGCTACAGCAGCAAGGACAGTTCCACCTTCTGCAATAAAGAAACTAGCTGGCTGCATGGATTCAAGGATTATTGAAGTAATTAAACGTCATGGGGGGTGATATTGGCAAATAAGACTTATCAGTCATTGTAAATTTTTGATTAATGATTTCTTGTTTAATACATATTCTTCTCATTTATGTTTTCATTTTTGCTCCTTTCGTGGTATAATACTGAAAATATTTTGTTTTATACACAAAAAATTAGGTACAGCCGTTCAGTCAAATTAGCAAAATTGACGAAAAAACATGATTTTTCTAGAACCAGCATGATTAGTCGTTTGAAAATTTACAGACACTATAAGCATCATAAGTTCATTTTTCTGTGAGATTTTCACTGAAATTTATAGCCAAATGGTCGCCATGAGGTCAATTCTGTGATAGAGCTATTATTTCCGTCTAAGTGTATGTCTATACTGGGTATGGAGTAAACACATGAAGTAGGTACCTACAGCAGTTCGGCAGTGCGTATACACGAGCCGCCACTGGTTCTACTGTAATGTAACCCAACTACCACGGACACGAAGCAGTGCAACTCTGGAGTACTTACCAGCCCAATTGCTTGTAAAGGCAAAAAATGATAGAGGAATATGATGCCAGTTGACAAGAACGTCCAGCTCATATCAGGCAGATCTTCTATGTTGTACACACCTGGTTAGCAACACAGCGTTACAATCATTTATATTAGCATTATTCCAGAACATGTAAACGTATTCAAAAAAGAATAGGTAACTCGGCACAGCAATATACTACAAGCGTAAGTGAATACCTAGAACGAGGTTCTGACATACAGCTCGTGGTAGAAGCATTGGTATATCTGCAACAATTTCTTTTTTTTATCAAATTGCCAGTCACTGACATGAAACAAAACTCGTGCAAGTAATATTTATTAGAATATGAATGTGGGAAAATTCGCATATTTTCAGAAAATTAACATGTAAGTAAAGATTAGTTTTACGATTCCTCAGAATTTAATGGTAAGACATATAATGTTGGATAGAAAATGGCAAGAATAACGACAAAGACACGTTTGTTTCGTTGGAAAAATTATACTGTAGCAAAGAAATTAGAATTCTACACATTATAAGGCCCCCTGCAGACGATAACCTTTTCGGAAAGACGTCCTGTGTTTTTGCTGCATATGAAAGAAAACTCGGGACATTTGACAGTCACTTCGAGAGGGATCGGTCGCAGGACACGGATCAAGCATATTTTACTTTTGACGAAGGAACGCGAGTCTTCGAGTTGATCGTATCTAGCGTATTTTTGCTGATATTAAGAGTTTCACGCACACTATCACTTAAAAATGGGCACGAGAATAATTGCAGTGATGGCAACCGTATTCTAATTAGTACCGGTATTGAGCCATTTTTTCCCTGAAGTAGCTATACAGAATTTACTTGAGTTACCGTCTTAAAACTTGTGTGGCGGTACTTGGCAGCTGCTCAAGTTATGTGACTAGTAACGTGACTTCCCATTCTCTATGATTGCATTCTTTCTTATATAAAATGCAATTACGACCATGTAGTCGTGACTTCAATAAGCTATTTTGTTTGTTTTGATTTTACTAATTATATTATTATTCTTGATGCCCTTTATTTATCGATTTGTCAATTTATTCGTGAACAAGCCAGGATCAGCTGTGAGGATCAGCTGATCAGCCTCTCGTGTGCGGGGTCGAGACTTTCAAAACTGATGCAAGACATCAGTTGAGACTTTCATTTTTAAGGCAATAAGACTATCGTCTGCAGCGGCCTTAACAGGCACAGCGAACTTGTGTCAGCCATGTTTATTTCGAGCAGCAAAAGATGCAATGAAAACGGGAAACTTACAGAGAACCAACCAATTCTTGCTGCAACTAACCTTACCTAATACCCAAAGTTTTTAGCTTACGAGAAAGTATTATTAAACCAAAGTCTTTACATAATAAAGACAAAATGAAAGGAACACAAGAGACGGTGCGTGGGTCACGCGGTAGCAGCGGTGCACGGTATTGACGTAGTATTAAGGCCATGACACACGCTAGTCAAAAGAACGACTTTCCTCAGCTAATCGTCCGAACGTTTTGTTAAACTCTGATATGCACAGCTTTAAGACTTCCCAGAAAAAGAGTAAAAATGTTTACCGTCAGTTCAGTTTGCACCGCAAGTGGCGTTAGTTAACGTTCAGACATCTCATTATTTTCGGATGGATTTATAACTGAAAATTCTTTGCAAGTGTGTGCTATTTAGACGGGAACATCAACGCATTCCAAAGAAAAGATGATGAAACTCGGTTCTTTTGACTAGCGTGTATACAGTCTCCTACGTCCGACGCATCACAACTAACGTGCAAAAAAATTGGCAGAACCAGCTCCAAACTTCTAACCTATCTAAGGGAAGACGTTGTTGAAGCTTGCGAATGATAAATCCACAAACTTTATAACCAATATGTTTGCTCTCTAACGGCGATGACACACGCTAGTCAAAAGAATGAGTATCGTCATTTTTCGTCCGAACGTTATGTTGAACTCTTGTAAACACAGCTTTGCGATTGCCAAGGATGGTGTAAAAATGTTTACCGTTGTGCAGTTTACTCGGCAAGTGCCGTTAGTAAACTTTCGGACATATCATTTGATCTGAAGAGATTTATAACTAAAAATTTTTTTGCAAGTCTGTGCTATTTAAATGGGCACATCAATGCATTGCATTCGGACGAAAAGACGACGATACTCGTTCTTTTGGCTACCGTGTGGCATTGGCATAAGATTAGGAGCGTAGGACAGGTTCTGCTAATGAAGTCACAGCATTTAGCGGCAAACATTTTACGAACGAGCAGTGCGCAAACTGCGAGTGTCCTCTACTGAAAGTGCGTAAGTTATATTGAAAAATTAAGACAATTTCATCAATAATATACCTATACTCCCCCGAAAAAATGCGGGTATACCGTATATATCTTTTTTTTCCTCGTGGTTTTTTATTAAAGAATTTATCTTCAAACGGTTTATTTTACTATTGGTGCGCGAAATAAACATGGCAGATGCAAGCCCGCGAGCCTATTATAGCTCGTGGAATTCTAGTCTTCTTTACTACAACATAGCTATATAACTTTTCCAAACTAGGCCATCTCTCACTTCTTACCATTTTCTATCCAACATTGTATGTCAAACCCTTATATATATAGACTATATATATACAAGGGAACAATTAAACGAATCTTTACCAAAATACGTCTTGATGTTAACTCAAGCCGCATTAGCCGCTGCAAAAGTGGGTTCAAGAGCGGACGATAAAGGGATATAAGAATGTCAATAGACCTGGGGAACCTAGGCGCGAGGGCGTCCCAATCCCCTCTCTCCCATGCTGGAATAAGGCTCATGAGTAAGGCAAGTAGGAAAAGAAGAAGAAGAATAACAGAACGAAAACATTTTTAGTCGTAATATAAAAACGGAAAGATGTAAAGTGGGTGCAAAAAAAGATGTCTGGAGACCTAGAGTAAGGTAACCTAGAGAGACTCCTAAGGCGCGGCTCCCCATTACATAGGATGGCCGAGCTCAACTAACCTAACTCTGTGGCCTATAGTATGTCTTCTGAGGGGAGAAAAGCTGTCAACATTTAGCTGAGTATCAACTGAGCAATTTGGAGGTACGTAGTACGTTACCAACATTGGGCCTGCTTGTTTACATTTAGTATGGTAAGAGCCACCAAAAGATTTTCATCCAATGATAAAGTGTAATATTTCCCATACTTTCAGACACAATAAAGACGAACGGACATACAGCTTTCTCCAGCAAACTACAGGTGCTTCATTTCAGTTTGAGGCACGCAGAACCTTCAGCGTACCTAAGTTCGTTCAACTAAATTATTTTGGGTAAACCAACCCCTCCGTGCCAACTAAACATCGCTAAGTAAACCTACAAGACATGTATTGGACAAGCTCCACAGCCAACAGAACATGCCGGTATTGCTGTACAAGAGCTGATGAAGGCTGCCCACTAGGGTGAGCTCCACCGCATAACTGATTTTCAGTCATTATTCCAACATGCTTAGAAAACAAACGTGAGCATAAACTCTTAGGTATCTTCCCGACAGATTACTTCAGTCTGGCGAAGACTTTCTCCACAAATAGCACATTTAGTCTTGTAAATCTTGGGGTGTAGACATAACAAGGCTTCTTCCAACCTAGTCAGTAGTGCCTCGAATCACCAAGAGTAAGTAGAACAAAGGGAGCAGCTTGTAGTTGCTTTATACCAAATGAGATTAGGCAGAATATGTACATAAATAAAAAATAATTTAATTCAAATATAAAACCTGCAATGAGCAACAAACGAAATGGTGAAACAAAAAAAAAAGTTGAACTAAGCTCAGCTGTCAATTACGGAAATTAAGCAAAAAAACACGCAAAATGTGACGGCATTTTTTTATTTGGTGCAAAAATCATTGCAAATAATTGGTCACTGGGAAACTACAGGCTGGTCAATTTACAGCATTATACTTACTGAACATTTATACCTCACCTGAAACATACAATAGGTTCTAATATAAGCATAGCTGATGTGCTAAGCAACAATGGCGCTGTCGGCAAGCGAGCAATATTTGGAACCATAACGGGAGAACCAGAAGGATAAATTTCGATCTTTACTATTAATGATCATCAGATTTATTGCATACGTTACTAGCATTACAGTGCACCCTTTATCTCACTATTAAATGTTGTCGTTCTCGTATGAACAGCATCAACTGCAACATGCCATGTCCGCAATAATTAGCAATAAATAGAAAAAGGGTTCGTTGAATATTGTCTTTAGCTACCTATATGGCGACTATGTATTATAACCCACAGCGTTCAACGTGACCCCCAGAGACAGGAAGAGAGAAGGGCTCTATATATACTATTATGTCCAGCAAAATGAGACGCCCGTGTACGGGAAGAGTGAAGGAAAATGGGAAAATAAGAGGAAGAATATAAAGCTCACCAGCACGAGTCCGAATTACGGAAGCAGCAAAGCGAGTATGAGAAGCAAGATGCCTCGAAGGCGCCACTGATGCTACAGGAACCTATGCTCCCAGTCGCATAGAATAGGTAATCGTGTTTAGATTTGTGAACTGATCCAGTGTCAAAATTGATATGGGTATTTCCACGCCAGGAGGATTTGGCATGAGTCTTAAAAGTTATGAGACATTGTTCACTTGTTTAAGCTGTCCAACACACAACTCGCCTAGCACTAGGTACTTCAAGAAGGAGAGGGACATAGTACTACCTATTGAATGCAAAAAAGAGGAACCCCTGAATTGAACAGACGTTCACCTTATCTTTGGGCAAAAATACAGACAAAGAGAGCGTCAGTGTGGATAGGAAAAAATAAAATGAAATCGGCTGAAGCCCCACGGTCCGAACTAAAGTTTACTTACACAGCCTTTCCCGAGCATGTATTGCTGTGACATTAGGCGAGTAAAGCTAACAAACAAAACCCTATGAACTGTGCTATGCTTGCTGTGACGACCACTGATTAGCTTATATATATAATAGTTGTAAATTAGGATATGCTAATTACTACCTAGTTTTCGATGTATAAGATCTTAAAATGCATCTCTGAATAACACTGGCTAGATGGTGTGAGCCAGCAGTGAAGGACTAAGATACGTAGAAAATGTGTAGCATTTCTCCTCAGCATGGAAGTGTTTGGTTTTCGACCCTGTCTCGCAACAATAAATCAGCCTTGCTCGCGGGAATAGCACAAGCTGAAATGTTGTACATGGACCACGCGATGAGACAAAGGGTTAACAACAATTACATACTCAATTATACTGATAAGCTAGCGTAAGCAATAAATATTCCATGCTTTAACAATAAATGAGCAGCAATATTTCACGTGGATGTCTGCAAAACAGACCTCGCCATGAGAAAAAAAAAAGAGTGGTTCTGAGAACTTGCTCTGCGAATGGCATGAGACATTTGCAATTCTCAAGTTAGCACATTTATGCCAAGGTTTTTTGCGTCTGTTAAAATGCAGCAGTAATACAAAGGAGAGGTTGAGTGAGGTCGCCGTACAATAGGGTAACATGTCTAGTACCCGTCCACCGTGCTAGTAAACGTTCACTTGGCTTTAAAAACTTCCTGTGTGAAAACTAGCAGTGCTAGAAAGCCGTACTGGCCCGTGCAGAGGCTTAAACTGTAGGCTAAGTAATACCCTACAGTTTAAGCCTATGTACGGCTCTCTAATACTGTTAGTTTTCACACAGGAAGTTTTTAAACCCAAGTGGACGGCTACTGGCATGGTGGACGGGTACTAGACATGTTACCCTACGGTAGTAAGCACTGTATCTCGGTCAGAAGTCATAATAATCCCTTAACAGACTATTTTGCTCGACAAGTTTCTTGCAAAGAGATCTAGCAGAGAGCTTCCTAGACATTTCATTGCGGCACAGCTCACTGGCGAGTTCCCCCAAGAGTCCTATCATACTTTGCTACAGGGCAACTCACTGGTGGGTTCCTTCGAGTTAGCAATAGGGGATCCTCGTCCAAAACAAAACGTTATAACGAAGGCAATGCAATAGATGTCTACCCCCACTTTCAGCAGTCGCAAGATATGCGTTGAGCGGCATAAAATTAGGGCAGTCTGTCATCACCGCGCAGTAAAACATTAGAATACTGTAGCAAATAGAACAAAAATATTTAAATTACGTTCAATAAAAGTATCTATGGACACTGCGTTGCACAACAGTAGCGTTCCTCGGATGCTTGTAAATGCTCTACAGATAATAGGTAAATTCAGTTTGTTCAACAGCTACCGTCCGGTACCGTAATGTCTTACTGCACAGGAACTGCAGACTCACCCTATGTAAAAACTTGGACTTACCTCCAAGTCTCAGTAGATAGTAGGGTGTGACTAGCATGAGGGTGTGCTGTAACCAGTAAAGCTCTTCTTCAAAGGGTAACTGTAACAAATATCATCAAATTGTTTATAAATTTCATCGCAAGACTAAAATTTACATGTTCAATAATAACCTTGCAGCATTTAGCAATACATCTGGCAATCAACAATAATATAAGGTAGCTACATACATTATATGATAAATTCTAGTATCATACAAAGACTTGACACAATAACGCATACTGTTCATCTTGCTGGGAGGTATCTAGGTAATGATGGTGTTACTCTTAAAAGAAATTGAACTAAACATTGAACAGTTCATACCTCAGCGTACAGTACAAAGGCGATCTAGCAGAAAAAGAATTATTACTATAATGAGGGTTTTTCCGCCGTCTTAGATACGAAGGCTATATAACAGCGATCCAATTTTGAATAATAAGGCCAACAACACAAAATAATACATAGCTATTATTACTAGACAAATTGTTAAAAACCAAGTAATGAATAGTCTATGTCTCTAGCGCAGCAGTTCTTAGCTAATGCTGCGTTGGGTGACAGAGACATAGTCCGTCCCTGCTTTTGTACATTCCTGCCGCCTTTGTTGGAACATTGCACACCAGTTTGTCCGACTACTGCAGCCAGTCACTAGCGTCTGCTGGACCGGCACTTGTCAGCTCAGCCAGTGATCTGTATGCTGAGAGTGATAGCTACATACCTATGTAATACGGTAATTTATAGTGATAAAGCATTATTATTCACGGACAGGTAATGAAACCCAAATGAATCTTTATGAAACACCAGGAAGCCCAAGACGCTGCTAAGAAAAATCCACCGCCAATCCTCCATCAGTTGCCTTAACGCCTGTAGATATATGTAGTTTTATGGTACAACTCAAATCCCGGTAACGAATTCCACCTCAAAACGGACCAGGTTTAAAACACCGACAGAACTGGAAAGTTCGCTACCCAACAGTCTCCAGTGTACGTGCAAGGACACTACACCCACAGTTTGTGCGTTTCTCCCAAAGAATTCAAGTTCGAGAATAGAAGAACACAAGAATATTTCCCGTTGTTGTATACCTTATAAAACATAATCAGGGATGCCGCCCTGCGCCTATGTGACAGTTTCACAAGATCACTCTAAGCATAGCTACAGCACACTGGCTGAGCTAACAAATGCCGGTCCAGCAGACGCAAGTGACTGGCTGCCGTGCACTGAGAAAAATTTTGATGCACGTAGGAGTTTCACTGAGAAGCATCAGGATGCACGTAGGTGTTTCACAGAGAAGCATAGGGATGTACGTAGGTGTTTCATGGCAGAGCCTAGTTTGGTGTGTCATCGCAGCAGACAGAAAAACATATTTCCGCAAAAGAAAGTGAATAAAAGCTTTGTAGTTTTGTTACACACACACAAAACAAGACGCGGTAACTTACTAACAAGCAGATCGCTAATGTAATTCCAAATTTTGTATTTTCAGGTGCATCAATTTTACTCGTTTCTGATGCATCTCGGAGCATCATCAGCTTTGTCACAAAACCGAAACACAGAAGTGCATCAACGTGACCAAGTGCATCATAGGACCCTATATGCATCAACAAGATGCACTTCCTCTTTCTGATGCGCTTGCATGTTTCGGTTTTGAGACAAAAATTCATGTAATTTTGATGCATCTAAGTGCATCAAATTTTCTCTCAGTGTAGTAGAAGAGACTGGTGAGCATTATTCCAACAAAGGCGGCAGGAATACACAAAAGCACTGACGGACTACATCACTGTCACTGAACACACCTTGCGCAGAAGGCCACTCTTACTTAAATCACTTGACATAAGTGCTTCAAACTTATGTTTCTCATCCAAGAGGACACCAAGAATTTCCAATGAACTAGACCAATGAAGCATAGTGTCAACTATTATCAGAGGTAGTTGATGAGGTAAAAGTAACTGAGGCCGACTGACAATTATAGACTCAGTTTTGCCTGCATTCAGTTTCATAATCCAGGCACAACACCATACAGTAATGCGTGAAAAGTCCCAAGTCCCTAAGGAACAAGTCCCTAGTTGATCACTGTGTACTCCAGCAAAGAAAGCATGTCGCTCATGTACAAAACAAATATCAGTGGGCCAAGTACACTACCCCGAGGAACACTCAAAACCACCAAGACAGAAGTACTCTACCATCTAGAGACACACAGTGCGTTCACTCTGAAATAAAATTACAAAAGGTTGACAAAACCCTACCATACAAACCAAACTACTCCAATTTGTCTAACAGGCCTATGCGGCTAACCGTTTTGAAAGCCGCACTAGATTGCAACTGACCATAGCGTGCTTCAGAGAGATGGTCCAGGGCCAACTGTAAATGGTCCAACACAGACAATAAAGCGTCACAGCAACCCAAGTCCTTTCTGTACACAAATTGACAAGGAGGCTGCAATTAAGCAACCTCAGCAAAGCGACTCAATTTACTAGCCACCAACATCTCAACTTCAATAAAATAGGATAGGCGTTAGTGTAATGGGGCACAACTGGTGATATTTTACGACACTGGACCTTTGGGAATAGGAGTATGATTCCAGAGGGCCGCTGCAGACGATAGCCCTACAGCATTAAAAATGAAAGTCTTGACTGCTGCCTTGCCTCAGAATTGCAAGGCTCGACAACGCACACGAGAGTGCCAAACGCATCAGCTGATTTTGAAGCTTGTTCACAAATAAATTCCATAAGTAAAGTGCATTGAGAGTCAAATTATTATTAATGAAAGCAAAAGAAATATTATAGTGTATAGAAGTCCCTATTGTATTGGCGCAATTGCATTCTGTAGCTATAAGAAAATATTCAATCATAGAGAATGTGAAATCACGTGACCTGTGCAGTTGCTTCGCCCCGCCGGAGATTTTGCCCGATGAGGCTGTCCTCTCTCGTGCGGCCCGTTCCACTCTTATAACAGTTGCGCTCAGGTTTCTGCTCTGCCCTAATGTCATACCGCCATAGGATCGGACTGGCGGATTCGGACTCCTGCCCCGAGTGCCACCGCGCCCCCCACACCGTCAACCACCTGTTTGAGTGTCCCGCCCACCCTACCGCCCTCCTTCCTACCTCTCTATGGGACAGTCCTTTATCTGTGACTGACTTCTTGTGCTCCCTACCTTCCTTTTCATACCTTCCGCCACATGCCCCACCCCCTACGTAACTACAACAACAACCCCCACACAAATTGTGAGACGGTGACTGAAATAAATTCTTTATACCTCAGTAAAGAAAACGTTTAAATAGCTACTAATTAAAAGGCGGCTGCCATCGCAAGAATTATTCTTGCATCCATTTTCAAGTGATCGAGTGCGTGAAACTTTCAATATCAGCAAAATTCGCAATACAGTATATAATCAACCCGAAGACTTGAGTTTCTTCATCAAAAGTAAAACATACTGGATCCGTGTCTTGCGACCAATGCCTCTCGAAGTGACTCATATGTCCCAAGTTTTTTTTAATCATATGCAGCGAATACACAGGAAGTCCTGCTGAACGGACTATCATCTGTAGCGGGCCTGATATGCCAACAAAGGGAAAATTTCTCAACCAAATCAAGCATTAGAAAATCACTCCAAGCTTAAGGGTGAGAATAACAGCAAGTTTCTTATAAAATAGAGGAAACATGCCAGCAGGAATCAGGCTCCCAAGTGGATCACGGTCTTCAAGCAGGCCACAACAGACAGTACCTATGTTACCTTTGATTATGCAAATACAATTTTTTTTTTACTCATTTTCAAGATAAGTGTCAAACAGTTAAAATGTTAAAAGTAAGTTAGCTAGTGCACAGGTATGTTGTAACTATAAAAACAATATAAAAAAAGAAAATGGAAGAATTTCCCACGTTTTAGCAACATTTGCTTATCGCACGGGGTTCTGCTGTTACGCCAGATTATGCAACATCACTCTCTAGCCAACATGTACAAGAAACGCCGTCTAACCAGTGAAGAAAAGATCAAAGTGACGTCGTTATTAGCTTCTGGTAAGACAACACTCGAAGTTTCCAAGGAATTACAGCGTGATCACCGAACAATTAAGGCTTATGCAATTGAAGGTAAGGTCAATTGGAAAACTCAGGATAGAGCCTCTATGAGGAAATTGACTGCTTGGGATATAGGTATGCGACATTTGAAGGTTTCTATGGCTAGAAAACAACTTTCTAGTAAGGTGATATTTAAAGACGCTGGAGCACCAATACTAAGCAGAAAGACAAGATGTGAGGTTGTGCAGAAACTAGGAGAAGTGAAAAAGGCAATTCAACGACCAATTCCAACAGAAACTCATAGAGAAAATGGGGTCAAATGGGCTGAAGAGAACATGAAAACTGATTTCTCCAATGTCATATTTACTGACGAATGCAGAGCCATTTTTCATGGTCCAGATGAATGGGCGTCTGGATGGGTCCTCCATGACCAACCTCAACAGACATGGCTTAAGCGTCAACATGGTGGTGGAGGTGTAATATTTTGGGCCGGGATAGTAGGTGACACCCTTATTGGTCCATTTGAAGTGGCAGAAGGAGTTAAACTAAATGCAGAAAGGTACCTACTGCCAGTTTCTTGAAGCCAACTTGATTCCATTGCTTGATGAGCAGACTATCGCACGCAAATCCAAATCGGTACTTCAGCATGATAACGCAACCTCACACCGAGCACGGTACACTGCTAACTGGCTTGCGGATGGAGGATTTAAATCAAAAAGGATTATGACCTAGCCAGAGAATAGCCCCAATTTAAATCCCATTGAGAACCTCTGGGCAATGATCAAAAGGAAGGTCTATGAAGGTGGTCGGCAATTTTTGAGCAAAGTAAGCCTGTGGAATGCAGTAAAAACAGCTGCAGATTCATTTTATTATACCATCTGACATATCAAACCTGATAGAGTCTGTTGATAATCGCCTTATAAAAATCATGAAAATGGATAGAGTGTTGCAACGAATTTTTCTCAGTGGCTCGCGAAGACAGAACACCTTCTGTCGGTAGCACCAGACCCGCGACAGCGCCCAACTCTGGGGCGTC
>LQNS02278076.1:1991643-2010855 GCA_001587735.2 Parhyale hawaiensis | reverse complement strand
GCAAATTTTAGCACTTTTTAGCATATTTTTTAGCACCTCTGCCATTTTAGCACTTTTTAGTACTTTTTAGCACTTTTAGCACCTTGTAGACACCTTGTAATGACGTCACAGCTTTCAGCGGCAAACATTTTACGAACGAGCAGTGCACAAACTGAGAGGGTCTTCTGCTGCAAGTACCTAAGTTATATGTATTGATAAATTAAGACAATTTCATCAATAATATATACCCCCCATAAAATGCGGCTATATATCTATTTTTTCTCGTGGCTTTTTATTAAAGAATTTATCTTCAAACGGTTCATTTCACCATTGTTGCGCGAAATAAACATATCCCATGCAAGCCCGCGGAGCCTGTTATAGCTCGTGGAATTCTAATTTTCTTTGCTACAATATATATAACTTTTCCAAACGAGTCTACCTCTCACTTCTCACCATTTTCTATCCAACATTGTATGCCAAACCCTTATACACAGGGGGAAAATTAAACGAATCTTTACCAAAATACTGTATGTCTTGATGTTAATTCAAGCCGCATTAGCCACTGCAGAAGTATGTTCAAGAGCGGACGATAAAGGGATATAAGAATGTCAATAGACATGTGGAACCTAGGCGCGAGGGCGTCCCAATCCCCTGTCTCCCATGCTAGAATAAGGCTCATGGGTAAGGCAAGTAGGAAAAGAAGAAGAATAACAGAACGAAAACAATTTTTAGTCGTAATGTGAAAACGGAAGGATGCGAAGTGGGTGCAAAAAAAGATGCCCGGAGACCTAGACTAACGTAACCTATATAGACTCCTAGGGCGCGGCTCCCCATAACATAGGATAGCCGAGCTGAACTAACCTAACTCTGTGGCCTATACTATGCCTTCTGAAGGGAGTAAAGCTATCAACATTTAGCTGAATATCAACTGAGCAATATGGGGTAGTACGTTACCAACATTGGGCCTGCTTGTTTACATATAGTATGGTAAGGGCCACCAAAGATTTTCATCCAATGATAAAGTGTAATCAATATTTCCCATACTTTCAGACACAATTAATAAAGACGAACAGACATACAGCATTCTCAAAATAACTACAGGTGCCTGATTTGAGTTTGAGGCACGCAGAACCTTCAGCGTACCAAAATTCGCTCAACTAAATTATTTTGGGTAAACCAACCCCTCTGTGCCAAGTAGAAATCGCTAAGTAAACCGACAGGACATGCATTGGACAAGCTCTACAGCCAACCGAACATTCCGGTATAGCTGTACAAGAGCTGATGAAGGCTGCCCACTAGGGTGAGCTCCACCGCATAAACAGACTTTCAGTCATTATTCCAACAAGCTTAGAAAACAAACGTGAGCATAAACTCTTAGGTATCTTCCCGACAGATTACTGCAGTGTGGCGAAGACTTTCTCCACAAATAGCACCTTTAGTCTTGTAAATCTTGGGGTGTAGACATAACAAGGCTTCTTCCAACCTAGTCAGTAGTGCCTCAAATCACCAAGAGTAAGTAGAACAAAGGGAGCAGCTTGTAGTTGCTTTATACCAAATGAGATATAGGCAGAATATGTACATAAATAAAAAATAACTCAATTCAAATATAAAACCTGCAATGAGCAACAAACGAAATGGTGAAACAAAAAAATAAGTTAAACTAAGCTTAGCAGTCAATTACGGAAATTAAGCAAAAAACACGCAAAATCTGACGGCATTTTTTTATTTGGTGCAAAAATCATTGCAAATAATTGGTCACTGGGAAACTACAGGCTGGTCAACTTGCAGCATCACACTTACTGAATATTTATATCTCACCTGAAACGTAAAATACTAATATAAGCATAGCTGATGTGCTAAGCAACAATGGCGCTGTCGGCATGCGAGCAATATTTGGAACCATAACGGGAGAACCAGAAGGATAAATTTAGATCTTTACTATCAATGATCATCAGATTTATTGCATACATTACTAGCATTACAGTGCACCCTTTACCTCATTATTAAATGTTGCCGTTCTCGTATGAACAGCATCAACTGCAACTTGCCATGTCCGCAATAATTTGCAATAAATAGAAAAAGGGTTCATTGAATATTGTCTTTAGCTACCTATATCACTACTCTGTATTATAACTAACCCACAGCGTTCAACATGAGCAGCCCGTGCACAGGAAGAGTGAAGGAAAATGGGAAAAGAAGAGGAAGAATATAAAGCTCACCAGCACGAGTCCGAATTACGGAAGCAGCAAAGCGAGTATGAGAAGCAAGATACCTCGAAGGCGCCACTGATGCTACAGGAACCTATGCTCGCAGTCGCATAAAATAGGTTGGTGTGTTTAGATTTGTGAACTGATCCAGTGTCAAAATTGATATGGGTATTTCCACGCCAGGAGGGTCAAAATTGATATGGGTATTTCCACGCCAGGAGGATTTGGCATGTGTCTTAAAAGTTATGAGACATTGTTCACTTGTTTAAGCTGTCCAACACACAACTCGCCTAGCACTAGGTACTTCAAGAAGGAGAGGGACATAGTATTACCTATTGAATGCAAAAAAGAGGAACCCCTGAACTGAACAGATGTTCACCTTATCTTTGGGCAAAAGTACAGACAAAGAGAGCGTCAGTGTGGATAGGAAAAAATAAAATGAAATGAAGCCCCATGGGCCAAACTAAAGTTTACTTACACAGCCTTTCCCGAGCATGTATTGCTGTGACATTAGGCGAGCAAATCTAACAAACAAAACCCTATGAACGGTGCCATGCTTCCCGTGACGACCACTGATTAGCTTATATATATAGTAGTTGTAAATTAGGATATGCTAATTACTACTTAGTTTTCGATGTATAACATCTTGAAATGCATCTCTATACAGCACTGGCTAGATGGTGTGAGCCAACAGTGAAGGACTAAGATACGTAGAAAATGTGTAGCATTTCTCCACAGCATGGAAGTGTTTGGTTTTCGACCCTTTCTCGCAACAATAAATCTGCCTTGCTCGCGGGAATAGCACTAGCTGAAATGTTGTACATAGACCACGCGATGAGACAAAGGGTTAACAACAATTTCATACTCAATTATACTGATAAGCTGGCGTAAGCAATAAAGATTCCATGCTTTAACAATAAATGAGCAACAATATTTCACATGGATGTCGGCAAAACAGACCTCACCATGAGGAAAAAAAAGAGTGCTTCTGAGAACTTGCGCTGTGAATAGCACGAGACATTTGCAATTCTCAAGTTAGCACATTTATGCCAAGGTTTTTTGTGTCTGTTAAAGTGCAGCAGTAATACAAAGGAGAAGTTGAGTGAGGTCGCCCTACAATACGGTAGTAAGAACTGTATCTCGGTCAAAAGTCATAACAATCCCTTAACAGACTATTTTGCTCGACAAGTTTCTTGCAAAGGGATCTAGCAGAGAGCTTCCTAGACATTTTATTGCGGCACAGCTCACTGGCGAATTCCCCTAGTCCTATCATACTTTGCTACAGGGCAACTCACTGGTGGGTTCCTTCGATTTAGCAATAGGGGATCCTGTTCCAAAACAAAACGTTATAACGAAGGCACTGCAATAGATGTCTACTCCCACTTTCAGCAGTCGCAAGATATGCGTTGAGCGGCATAAAATTAGGGCAGTCTGTCATCACCGCGCAGTAAAACATTACAATACTGTAGCAAATAGAACAAAAATATTTAAATTACGTTCAATAAAAGTATCTATGGACACTGCGTTGCACAACAGTGGCGTTCCTCGGATGCTTGTAAATGCTCTACAGATAATAGGTATATTCAGTTTGTTCAACAGCTACCGTCCGGTACCGTAATGTCTCACTGCACAGGAACTGCAGACTCACCCTATGTAAAAACTTGGACATACCTCCAAGTCTCAGTAGATAGTAGGGTGTGACTAGCATGAGGGTGTGCTGTAACCAGTAAAGCTCTTCTTCAAAGGGTAACTGTAACAAACATCATCAAATTATTTATAAATTTCATCGTAAGATTAATTTACATGTTCAATAATAACCTTGCAGCATTTAGCAATACATTTGGCAATCAAGAGTAATATAAGGTACATTGTATGATAAATTCTAGTATCATACAAAGACTTGACACAATAACGCATACTGTTCATCATGCAGGGAGGTATATAGGTAATGATGGTGCTACTCTTAGAAGAAATTGAACTGAACATTGAACAGTTCATATCTCAGCCTACAGTACAAAGGCGATCAAGCAGAAAAAGAATTATTATAATGAGGGTTTTCCCGCCGCATTAGATACGAAGGCTATATAACAGCGATCCAATTTTGTAAAATAAAGTTTAGAAGTTGAGCCGAACTCAGAACGGCTCTTTAAGTACAATCTCGGCCAGGTGCACCATGTCTGGCATGAAATAAGGCGCGAGCCTTTCTAACCCGACACTGCTCGGCCGAATGTAATCGCTCAGCCATGCGGCGTAGGCACAGAGACGAAAAACGAAAAGAGAAGAAGACAGAAGAAAGCGAACACTCGTGCGGGGGGGTCCCTTCCGTGGCCCCCCACACGAGAGCAGATAGGAGTCCCATGGGATGGGTCGCTTACCACCATTCGGCGGCCCACCTCGCGGAACAGAAGGGGAAATACAGTATAGAGAGCCTACCTAACTTTACAAAACTAACCTTCTCAGCAGGAACTGCGACAAGCTGCTACATCCCCTGCGGAGAAGGCACTCTGGACCCTTAGGTACGTGATGCCCAAATATATTGCGGCAGGGAAAGGGCCCGCCACGCAGAAAAAGAATTAAGGGACATACAGTAAATCGATTTAGACGTAGACCCACACACAAGTGTGTTCCAATCGACCATCAACATGCATGGGAACAGCAAGTCGGGAAAGAAAGAGGAAGAGCAGAACACAGGTGTAGCCAGGATTTTGTCATGGTAGAACCCGACACAGACGCGTGGGCTTTCTGCCTTGGTGAGGTATAATTCATATCTTCTGAGAATAAAATGGATCCATGCGATATTGAAATGATACCCATATTATCTGAAAAAGTTAATGTCTTATCTAAATTTTTTTTAACAATCCTAAAGGGGGGGGGGGAAGACAAGGCAGCCTCGGAAAGAGCATAATTTAAATGAGAAACTGTCCATTTACAGAACAAACTACAGCACTCTAAAAGCACATACCATCGCCAAACAAAATAACGTTAAACAAAAATTCAAACTGATTCAGCAACTATAATTTCCTTTTTATCAGCACCAAAATATGGTCATTTGTGCTTTTTGACAGTAATAAAATCTCCTGCAATTTTTTTTTTAAATCCGTTCATACTTTTCGAGTTATGTTGCTGACAAACATAAGTCAAACCCATTAACAAATCAGCCGATCATTATTTACTCTTTGTAATATAGCTACCTACCTACCTACCTAACAACTAATGCAAATTTCACAAATCCGTTGGTAACTTCTTGAGTTATTTTGCTGACAAATATAAAATCAAACATTGGGACAAACAAACAAATCGTCACATAAACTTTATCATTTAGCTACTCCTCGTGATATAGCTACCTAACAAGTCCTATAAATTTCATCAAAATCCGTCCATAATTTTTTGAGTTATGGAACTAAGAAAAAAGAAGCAGATAAACAAACTAACAAACGGTTGAACGGAACTTTACCAAAAGTTAATCACCTGTTACTCTTAACAAGCCTAACAATTGCTGAAAATTTCGTTAAGATCTGTCCATAACTTTACGAGTTCAGTTGATGACAGACGAACATGTAGACAAACAGGCTAACAAAGAGACAAACTCGACAATAACATAAACTCATTTGCTGAGATAATGAGCACAGCACTATCGTATGGGCCCATTTTATTCCCAGACGATATAAATTACTACACCTCACCAGGGCAGCAAGCCGATGGGACTATGTTGGCTTTCTATCCTGACAAAATGCTGGACATAGCTACCTACCTACAGAACAGGATAGAAAGTAGTAATAAGAGCACGGAAATAGAAGGAAGCAAAGCGGGCAGAAAGGAAATATGGTTGCAAAGGCCTAGTTTAGGCTAAAGTAACCTATAGCATCCCCATAGGGCGCAGCTCCCTTTACTATAGCATGGTTGAACCTAGTTAGTTATTATAGTCTGAAGTTTAAGCCTCCGTTTCCGAGCGGAACGATGTCACAGAGGAAAGAACAAGGGATATATATATATGTATGTCGATTGAAACAGGAACCCATGCACGAACGTGTTCCCAAACAAAATCAACGCGCACGGGGACAGCAAATCAGGAAAGAAGAGGAAGAACAGAATAAAGCATGAGGAAGTAGGAGTATGAAATCAGAAGGAAGCAAAGTGGGCACGAAAGACAAAGACAGACATCCCGAAGGCCTAGCTATTGGCTAAGATAACCGACTCGAACCCCTGGGATCGCCGCGCCCCCTACCATAGGTTGGACGAACCTAACTAACCTAACCCTAATCCCTTCAGCCTATGGCTCATCCTATGCCCCCCGAGAGGAAAGTTCAGTTCATGCATTAATGGGTCAACATAGCAATGGAAATCAATAAGGACCCAATAACATGTCACTTTATAGTAGGAGCAGCATTACTAGAAACATTGTTTATGATCTGCGCTATCCTCATAGAATCAACACAACTACCAATTGTACAAATAGGCCTAACAACAATACTTTTTAAGCACTTTATTACCCATCAGTAACCCATTACTGGACGGCTAAGAAATGCTTGAATAGAAAAAAATTTTGGAAATAAGCGGATGTGGTCGCTAGCTTGGTACAGGGTCAACACATCAAGGCATGGCAGAAAGGCTTAAAGAAAAAAATATATTTTTTGGAGACTGACGCATTCTCATAGTTTTTAGTCAACGCACATAGAATTGTACAAATATAGGTAGCTAAATGAATAGTCTATGTCTCTTGCGCAGCAGTTCTTAGCTAATGCTGTGTTGGGTGACAGAGACATAGTCCGTCACTGCTTTTGTGCATTCCTGCCGCCTTTGTTGGAATATTGTACACCAGTTTATCCTACTACTGCAGCCAGTCACTTGCGTCTGCTGGACCGGCACTTGTCAGCTCAGCCAGTGGGCTGTATGCTGATAGTGATAGCTACATGGGTACCTATGTAATACGGTAATTTATAGTGATGAAGCATTATTATTCACAGACAGGTAATGAAACCCACATGAAGCTTTATGAAACACCAGGAAGCCCAAGACGCTGCTAAGAAAAATCCACTGCCAATCCATCAGTTGCCTTAAACGCCTGTAGATATAGTTTTATGGTCAAACTCAAATCCCGGTAATGTATTCCACCTCAAAACGGACCAGGGTTAAAACACCGACTGAACTGGAAAGTTCGCTACCCAACAGTCTCCAGTGTACGTGTGAGGACACTACACCCACAGTTTGTGTGTTTCTCCCAAAGACTTCAAGTTCGGGAACAGAAGAACACAAGAATATTTCCCGTTGTTGTATACCTTATAAAACATAAACAGGGAGGCCGCCCTCCGCCTATCAGACAGTTTCACAAGATCACTCTCAGCATAGCTACAGCCCACTGGCTGAGCTAACAAGTGCCGGTCCAGCAGACGCAAGTGACTGGCTGTAGTACACTGAGAAAAATTTTGATGCACGTAGGAGTTTCACTGAGAAGCATCAGGATGCACGTAGGTGTTTCACAGAGAAGCATCAGGATGTACGTAGGTGTTTCATTGCATAGTTTGGTGTGTCATCGCAGCAGACAGAAAAACATAATTCAGCCAGAAAAACATATTTCCGCAAAAAGAAAGTGAACAAAAGCTTTGTAGTTTTGTTACACATACAAAACAAGACGCGGTTACTTACTAACAAGCAGATCGCTAATGTAATTCCAAATTTCGTATTTTCAGGTGCATCAATTTTACTTGTTTCTGATGCATCTTGGTGCATCATCAGCTTTGTCACAAAACCGAAACACAGAAGTGTATCAACGTGACCAAGTGCATCATAGGACCCTATATGCATCAATAAGTTGCACTTTCTCTTTCTGATGCACTTGCATGTTTCGGTTTTGGGACAAAAATTCATGTAATTTTGATGCATCTAAGTGCATCAAACTTTCTCTCAGTGTAGTAGAAGAGACTGGTGAGCAATATTCCAACAAAGGCGGCAGGAATGCACAAAAGCACTGACGGACTACATCACTGTCACTGAACACACCTTGCGCAGAAGGCCACTCTTACTTAAATCACTTGACATAAGACATACCTAGAATAAGCGCTTCAAACTTATGCTTCTCATCCAAGAGGACACCAAGAATTTCCAATGAACTAGACCAATGAAGCATAGTGTCAACTATTATCAGAGGTAGTTGATGAGGTAGAAGTAACTGAGGCCGACTGACAATTATAGACTCAGTTTTGCCTGCATTCAGTTTCATAATCCAGGCACAACACCATACAGTAATGCGTGAGAAGTCCCTAGTCCCTGAGGAACAAGTCCCTAGTTGTTCACTGTGTACTCCAGCGAAGAAAGCATGTCGCTCATGTACAAAACAAATATCAGTGGGCCAAGTACACTACCCCGAGGAACACTCAAAACCACTAAGACAGAAGTACTCTACCATCTAGAGACACACAGTGCGTTCACTCTGAAATAAAATTACAAAAGATTGACAAAACCCTACCATACAAACCAAACTACTCCAATTTGTCTAACAGGCCTATGCGGCTGACCGTTTTGAAAGCCGCACTAGATTGCAACTGAACATAGCGTGCTTTAGAGAGATGGTCCAGGGCCAACTGTAAATGGTCCAACACACAATAAAGCGTCACAGCAACCCAAGTCCTTTCTGTACACAAATTGACAAGGAGGCTGCAGTTAAGTCCCCTCAGCAAAGCGACCCAATTTACTAGCCACCAACATCTCAACTTCAATAGAATAGGATAGGCGTTAATGTAATGGGGCACAACTGGTGATATTTGGTGACATTGGACCTTTGGGAATAGGAGTATGATTCCAGAGGGCCGCTGCAGACGATAGTCCTACCGCCTTAAAAATGAAAGTCGACTGCTGCCTTGCCTCAGAATTGCAAGGCTCGACCACGCACACGAGAGTGCCAAACGCATCAGCTGATTCTGAAGCTTGTTCACAAATAAATTAAAAATTCAATAAATAAAGTGCATCGAGAGTCAAATTATTATTAATAAAAACAAAAGAAATATAATAGTGTATAGAAGTCACTATTGCATTGGCGCAATTGCATTCTGAAGAAAATATTCAATCAAAGAGAATGTGAAATCACGTGACCTGTGCAGTTGCTAAGTACCCCCACACAAATTGTGAGACGGTGGCCGAAATAAATTCTTTATATTGAATTGTTTTGGTTATAATTTCATGGTTTTGGACGTTTAATAAAAATATTTCTGTTCACTTGTATTTATTTCCTCTTTATGACGTTTTCATTAACTTGTTGCATAATCTGAGGTAAGAGTAAAAAACTCGTAAGTAGGCAAATTGTATGATAACTTAACCCATGGCTAATTATTTATTTTACAAGTGCTGTTTATATTTGCAACAAAGCCTTACATTTAGTTAATATTTATATTTCAAAGTTAGACACTTATCTTGAAAAATAAAGTAAAAAAAAATTTTATTTGCATAATCAAAGGTAACATACTGTAGATCATGGTCTTCAGAAAGTGCCTGTCTCGTGCTAAATTTGAATGCCAAAGAGGTTAAAAAAAAAAGTGAGTCACGAAGCGCTCGCCTTAGCCTAGGATCCAACCACCACCTGGGCAAACAATGGACAATAACGACGGCTCAGCAACGAAGACTGAACCCTGCAACTCACTCCAACGATGTGGATTATTGACTCTCATCAGAGACTCCCTGCCCTGGAACGCTGCGTCTGGCGATGTTCCAGATTCACCTCTTAAAATTGTAATCATGCTGCAGAGAAGAGCTTACCACTCCTGTATTGGGGCAAGAATTTTATGGCATTATACAGTTAGGAAATACCATCTCTCAATATTTTAATCATGCGCCAGTGAGGAACCTACCACTCGTGTATTTGTGACAGGGAAGAGAATCGCCAACACAGCGCCGTTGAGGTAGTTCAGGTGGATCCGGAACATGATGGTTACGAAGCGACTAGGAGGTGCAGCCAACAGATAAATCTGTAGGTGTACAAACCCGTTATGGTTAGTTGGTAACAACTGATTAGTAATAAAGAACTGCTAAAACTACAAAAAGCTAATAACTACACCTTATGGCAACATACCTGACTTGGAAGGTACTATATATCATAGGCTTATTTGCAGCAGAAAGGTGATACAAATACAGTACGCTACCTATACAAATAGATACCATAGCTACTATACAAAACAGTAACAGTAGATGCGCAAAACATGCAGTTACTAGAACAACTCCACACTACATTCCTCCACTTGTCTAGTCTAATGTTAAAAAACAATGCCAGGAAGCTAATGCTTCATTAATTGGAGATGGAGTTTAAAAATTAATGGCTAACATGTCGCAAACTGGAGCACTCTGAGAGTGCATACCTACCTCTGCCAAGCAAGGCAAATGTAATGCAAAATTCGAATTCGTTCTGAAACTATGATTTCCTTTGTATCAACAGCAAAATCAAATTATTTGCGCCTATTGACAGTAATAACAGCTTCTGTAATTTTGTTGAAAATCTGTTTTCAACTTTTTGAGTTATAGCTACTGCTAACAAACATTCTGACTAACATTAGTCAAATAGACCAACTGATCGTCACCAATATTTAATCATTTAGACTATGTATTTCAATATTACAGACAATTCCTGTAAAATTAATAAAGATCCATTGATAACTTTTTGAGTTATTTCGCTAACAAGCCTAAAATCAAACATAGACGCAAAGAAATAGATACCATCACAAAAATTTGGTCAAATATGCAAACAAATGGAGGAATGGAGCTTCACCATAAGTGATTCATCTTTTCCTCCTGATACACCTACCTCCTTCTGATAGGCTATATCCTGTGAATTTTGTTAAGATCCGTCCATTACTTTTTGAGTTATCCTGGTAACAGACAAACAAATAGAGAAACAAACACAATGAGAACAACACCTCCTTGGTGAGGAATTAGTGGAGGAAATACAGTAACTGTTACCCTCATTGATGAAAATTGTGCATTAGATTAGGATGTTGCTGAAGATAACAACAATAATACAGTAAAACCTCTCTAATTCGCACAGCACGGGGAGAAGGGGGTGAAGGATGAGCAGGGATTTTGGATTACTGAGGTACTCACAAATCTGAAAAAAAACCTCTGTATTCCACACTAATACGGATTATAGAGATTGTTTGTACCTTCTGCGCTGCATCTCGCGCAGATTTTTCACTCATCACCCCCTTAATTCAAAAAATTATAAGCGCCTTCCACGGATTACAGAGGTATTTATATGAACTCCGTCCTTTACCCTATTAATCCGAAAAATGCTAAGCCTATTTGTTTGGATTGCACTTTGAACTATAACCAGATGTTCGGATTAGGGCGGGGTTTCGATAATTGAGGGCAGATTAGAGGGGTTTTCCTGTACCTACTTATAATGAGTCAAGCCCACCTGCAAAGCTGTGGTGATATGGCAAGGGTTTAGCAGATATATTAACTGCTTGGAGGCAAACTTGAAGCCAACCTCCATACCCATCACCATAGACACAACAACCAGGAGCAATCTTTTGCCACCACGATCTTTTCTGAAAAAGAATAGAGAAGTAAAAGTTTATTCCTACAGAAAACAAGACCAAATTTTAGCCACTGATACTAGTGGAGATGTGGCATTTGCAATTGAACATAGCATGACCCTAGGAGCCCAGTCATAGGCTAAGTATGCTGGCCCTGGGAGGCTGGGCACTGGAACCGGACGCACTATTGTCTCTCGCGACGATTTTGCGTTCACGTAAGCTTTCCTGCGCGCGCCACAACTAAAATATAAACTACCTAACCAAACCTAACCTAGCCAAACCTAACCTAACCTCCTTACCTAACCTTCTAACCTTACCTAACCTAACCCAATCTAACCTCTCTAACCTTACCTACGTTATCTAACGTTACCTAACATTACCAAACCTAACCTAACCTAACCTAACCTAACCCAACTTAATCAGCGATACAGCAGGCAGTGCGGCGCACCAACGTGAACGCCGCTCACGCGCTGACGATCTGCACACGCAAAATCGTCGCGAGAGACGATAGTGCAAACCGGACATGCACTGGCCCTAGGGGTCAGAGCCAGAAACCAGCTGGTAGTGGGAGTTCCATTTGCATGATTCACTGCAAATTCATTGCATGTGGAATCATTATGGAAAATTCATTGAAAATTAAATTCATTGAATGGTAAATTCATGGAATGCTAAATTTGTAGAATGGTAAATAAAAGAAATGCTACAGTGCACACATAACTGATGGAGGGTAACTGGAACAAGCACGACTGGGAAAAGCACAAATTAGAATACAAATGCACAAACTGGAATAAGCAACAAAACATCCAAATGGTACCTATCTAACAAGTAGATACCATACCCAACAACCTAACTAAACCTAGCCCAACATGGCTAACCTAATTCCTAACTTAACCTCACCTAACCTAGAATATCCTTTGCTTACTGGAACAGTACCGAACGTGACCTAACTTCACAAAAATCTCCACACACGCTTATTCTACTTCATGTGTAATCCAGTTGGGCTCAATCAGGTTGGTATCTTCAGTTTTGAGTGTATTCAACTCTTCCAAATGAGATAAAAGTTACCTTCCATTCGTTGCATTAAATAATCAATGAATTTCCGTGGGATGGATTTGCCGTTCGATGGGTTTGTCATAGGCTATTTGTCATTCTAAGAATTTACCGTCCGACAAACTCACCGCCCTGTGAGCTTGTTGCCTGATGAACTTCTAGCACGATGAACTCCCGTCAATGGAATGTCTCATCCAATAAATTTACCACCCAATGGATTCTCTGCTCAATGGACTTACTGTGCGACAGATTAATGCCCAACAAATTTAGTGCTCGATGAACCTGCCACTCAATGAATTCACTTGGATCACTAGCTTACTTGAATTTACAGCTTCATGAATTCACCTTTCAATGAATATAAATTGAATTCAAATTAACCATATGACGGCTTTACAACTTAAAGGATTTACCATTCAATGAATATGCCATTTATTAAATTTCCCCTTCAATGGATTGATTTGCCATTCAATGAATAGCTATAACATTTATTGAATTTCCCCTTCAATAGCTTTCCCATTCAATGAATTTACTGGTCTCTCTAATTGTACAGCCCTTAAAACCTGGAAGTTGGAATAAAATTAGAAGTTTACCATTGTTGTCACAGTCTTATTTTGCTAAAGCAACCAAATTGCAACAGGGGTCAGCCATTTCATGTGCCCTGCTTTCTACCATATCAAAGGATACCCAAGCTAGCCACGGAATCAGTGATAGGTATATAAAATATTTTTGTGATATGGCGAATATTTGCATCCGCACCTTTTTTGACATCCGCACCTGCATCAGCAGATGCTAAGATGGTAACATCCGCAATCGCATCCGCACATGTGAGAACTGTAAAATCCGCATCAAAGGAGGCGTGGATGCGCAGATTAATCACTGTACACTAGGCTCATCCATAGTGCTGAAAACTGCAAATTCTTATCTGGATTGGAATGTGTGCAAGTGCTGTCCCTATCAACAAAGCACCATCTAAGTTCCCCCCCCCCCCACCAATGTTGTATAAACTGCCGTTGTAAGGAGGGGGTGTGTTTGAGGTGGGGCAAATATTCAAACCCGCAACCACGGAACAGATGCAAATTTTTTGACATCAGCATCTGCGGATGTCAAGATGGCAACATCCGAAATTGCATCCGCATCAAAGGATGTCCAAAAAATGACATCCGACCTGACCCATCACTAAAATATATATAGGCCGAGCCTAGGATTAACAGGGGGTTCTGTTGGTCATACTTTAAAGTAACAAAGACAGAATTCATTGAGAACAGTGTTGGTCCAGTGTCACCAAAATCATTAGGCCAGAGTTGCCAAGCTGGCCAGCACCAGGGTTGCCCAACTGGCCAGGGTAGTAAAAACAATGGCCAGGGCCAATCTATCACTGACAAGTGATTATCTAGTCTAACAATGTGCATCATCAGAGATATAGAAATGTACCTACTGAAATTTCACACATAGTGAACAAAATTGATAACTAGCACTGATAGAATGAATAAATTAGTGCAGATAGAGTGAATAAATTGCCCAAGTCAATACAAAATTGAATACAGGTTAAAGCAGTAGCTAGAGAACTTGCTAAGGGTACCAATTGATGGAATTTTTTTAGTTTTAGCTCGATCCAAAAATGTACTTTTTTGGTCTTCTTTCAATGTATTTTTTCATGTAGAATGAGAATCTGAAGTCCACTTTTGTCAGTTGAACCCAGGTTTTGAGTTACAGGGAAATAACCTATCCCATTGTTTTCCTATAGAAGGAAATACCTAAGGATGGCACAATGCACTGGACAACCTTTTAAATAGGATTCTGACTTCCCCTGCCCTGATCAAACATGAAGCATGTTAGGTTAGGTTGGTTAGGCTAAGTTAGAATCCTATTTAAAAGGTTGTCCAGTGCACTGTGCCATCCTAGGGTATGGTATTTTCTAACATAGGAAAACAATGGGATAGGTTTTTTCCCTATAACTCAAAAAACAAAGTCTGACCAACAAAAGCTGACTTCAGATTCTGATTATGCATGAAAAACTGCATAGAAACAAAACAATAAATACCTTTTTGGACCTAGCTAAAACAATAATACCCAATTGATTAGTACCAGCAACACAATTACAAAGTGTGACGTGACTTACCTTACAAAATGCAATGTTGGGGGCATAGAAATGCAGCGGAGTCCCCACCAAGTATATGCAATTGATAGGAGTGATGCAATGATCGTCTCCAGCACTCTTCGTTCCATACTGAGGAACGAAGCACACTGAGGCCCACCATTACCAGGTATGCTACTGTTTACACCACCATAACTCCAATCTAATGCAGTTGATATAGAATAATGAGAAGTTTCTACCATAGTTCAGTAATATGGAGGTCCTGTAAAATACATAGAAAGTAGACATTAACTACAATAAGCCAACCTGCATAACAATTACAAAATATGTAATTCTGCTGAATAAGCTAATGTAAACATTGCAAAGACATATAGGTAATTATTTAATACAGTAAAACCCCTCTAATCTGCACAGCACGGGGGAGGGGTGACGGATTAAATGGGGATTTTGGATTATCGGGGTAGTTACTTACTAATCAGAAAAAACCTCTGTATTCCGCACTAATACGGATTATAGAGAGATTGTTTGTATTAAAACACAACCTGTGTAAGATAACACCCATTCTGTGCCTAAATAATACAAACATAGCATAGCACATTATGTATGTATACCTACAGTAGAGTGCATACATACAGTAGCTATATACGTACAGTACACTGATGTAATGTATGGTGCGTCCATATTTCGGCACGGATATGGGGTGTAGGTCATTTCCCTCGAGATGTGTTAGGCAGTGGAATGCACTGCCGGAGGATGTTGCGTCAGCCAGCTCTTTTGTGGTTTTCAAGAGAAAATCTAGCTCACCATTTGGGTGATGTCTTGTAGGAGTATATGTAGTGCAGATCATTATTCGTTTTGCTTTTCTGTGGTTTCCCTGTTGATTTTCCTGGTAGCCAACCACGCACCTTTGGGGAGCTTGTTTTGAGTACAGTAATTCCTTGTGCTGGCGCGTAGGGCTGAGCTTGCCTCCTTGGTCTGGTGCTCCCTACCTTGGGGTGGCCCTGGCTGCAAAGGTGAGCTACAAAGGTGAGTTACCTTAACAGACTGGATGTAACACAATGTAGCTCCTATATGTATGAAACAGCTGAAAAATAATAATGATGAAATTACTGTACATGATTAACTGCAGAACACAAAAAGAATACAGTACAGTAAATACACATGGACCTACAGTAATACTGTTGATACATAAATGATAAAAAATAAGAAAGAACACTTGACAATGTACCCTAGGCTACACTTCACCTTAAGCACACATGATTGTAGCCTAGGGTTGCAAGCAAATAAATGAACGGGCACATTTTCATGCATAAAATACAACTCAAAACTCACACTGCGGCATGAACAACACTTTATAAACAATACCTAAAAGCAAATTATAGAAATAACATGCACAAAACAACAGTTTATTTTGAAACAAATGGAGCACACACAAACATGTTCATAGCTAATGGGCAGTGAACTGAAGAGTAGGCATGCTTAGCAGTTGAAGATATTTTGACCTGCGCAGCACTATGCGCCGATTTTTTGCACATCACCTTCTAAATCCAAAGAAGAGAATTGTCATGTAAGGATTATGGAGGTATTTGTACAAACTTATTCACCGCAATCTGAACAAACAATCTTTCAGATTAGCCTATATTCCGAATAAATGCTCACTTCCTGCATTACCCCATTATTCTGAAAAAAAAGCTTATTTGTTTGGATTATAGGGTCGATTGGGGCAAATCGTGTGCATTTTTTTTTTCAATTGGTTGTAACACTCTTACTATTGATCTTTGAGAAACGGCTATTTTTACTGTAAGGGCAGTGTTACATGTAGTTACGATACATATAAAGTTCAAAGCAATAAGTGTCATAGTAAAAATTTGAAAAAATAAAAACCAACATTCTTCTGCACCCCCACAAATGGGGCAAATCGTGCGCGGTTCTGGGGCAAATCGTGCACATGGTCGTAAGTCGTAACTTGCAAAATAATAATCGTAGATAAAAAATAAAGTCACCATCGTAAAGAGCATCATTTTTTACCCAAAAAACGATACTAAACATTAGGCTATGCATAAAACTTATTACATTTGCATCGCGCACGATGTGCATCACCTGTAATTTTGTGGCTAAACTGGGAAAACAGGGCGTTTCTTTCGCTTCAATTCGTTGTCACACTATTATTATCGATCTTTGGGAAACGGCTATTGCACTGTAAGATCAGTGTTACATGGAGTTGCGATACACATAACGGCCAACGCAATATGTGGCAGTAAATATGTACTGCAAAAAAATGAAAACTAGCGTTTTGCTGAAAACCGTTCGCTTTACTTCAGTTCACTGTCGCACAGTCGCTAGGTATCGATCTATAGGAAACTGCCATTTCATTAAAAGAGCAGTGTTACATGTAGTTACGGTACATATAACGGCCAAAGCCGTATGTGGTAGTAAAAACGAGAGGAAAACAGCATTTTGTGTCAGTCTGCCAGTGGGAAAATCGTATGCATTTTTATTATAATTTTTTTGTCATACTGTTACTATCAATCTTTGGGAAACGGCCAGTTCATTGTCAGAGCAGTGTTACGTGTAGCTAGTACGGTACACATAACTGCCGAAGCAATATGTGGCAGTAAAAACTGGAAAAAATGAAAACTTGCGTTTTGCTGCCAATGGTGAAAACCGTGCATTTTACTTCAGTTCACTGTCGCACAGTTGCTATCGATAATTGGGGAAACTGCTAATTCATTGAAAGAGCAGTGTTATATGTAGTTACGGTACAAAGAACGGCCAAAGCCGTATGTGGCAGGAAAAATGGAAAATATAGAAGCCAGCATTTTGCTGCCATTTGCAAATTCTCCACAATTGCAAGGACATGGTCGTAGCTTGCAAAATAATCATTGTAGGCAAAAAGTGATGTTATCATAAACAGCATAATTTTTAACCTTAGAAACGATACCTAACATGATTTAATGAACAATTGTTTGCTACGTTGGCGTCGCGCACGATTTGCCCCGCCTGAAATTTTGTAAATGGGGCAAATCGTGCGCACCTCTGTACAAATTTGTCTTTTGGAATTCAGTTAAATATTTTTTTTTGTCATCTTTACAGTCTATTAGAAGCAGGCTTGCAAATTTTCAGGGCCGGTGCGCACCCTTTGGCTCATTAAATAAATAAAAAATGGTTTTGTGGACATGTAAAATGCCATTTAAAGAGCTCTACGTGCGCTCTGGTTGCATACAAATTTTTCTGGTGTACATCATTGTAAAGAGCACCCTTGAAACGTATCAAAAGCATACTTTATCAACACCGATACATCACCTGGTAGTCTGTAGGGTGCACACGTTTTGCCCAAGGTTGTAAAATAATCTGGGGCAAATCATGCGCATTTATAAACCATTAAAAAGCTGGACATGTGTATCACAGCATTACCAAACACTAAACACTAGTAGAAGAAGGGTTAAACATGATACATATTGATTTTCAGGAACGGGCTACAACAAATAAAGGAGTTAGAGCAAATTGATCATTTTTCAAGATCGAAAATGAATTTTCAAATGCTCATATTTCAACCACTTCAAAGTACAATTTTTTAATCATACTAACCTTTCATGGATCCCAATCATATTTGCAGGGTTAATACTAGAAGGATGGGGCTTTCTTTCTGTATTTTTGTAATTTCCCTCTGACACTTCGTTTACGGGGGGGGGGGTGCGCACGGTTTGCCCCGGGTTTCCGACGTGCACGATTTGCCCCAATCGACCCTATTCAAACTATGATGAAATGTAGAGAATAAGGAGGTTTTCGGGTCATCGAGGGTCGGATTAGAAGGGTTTTACTGTATTGGTTATTAGAGAAAATGGCAACATTATTTGGAAATCCAATAATTTAACCAGAGGTGGGTGTTCGGAACAAATGTTCGCGAAGCTTTATTCACCAACTTGCTCGGACCGGCCAAATCCCGGATTTGGGTTTGGAGGTTCGAATCCGGACCTGTAACAGCCCGTCATGGTATGCAATTTTAATAAACTGTGTATCTCACTACCTGACACCAAAAATGTAACAGGTTAGCTCTCTAGCCCACGCATCGACTGGTCACAATGTTCAGGATTTCTACCATCAGGTCAGGATGATGGCACCGAGAGAGAACGGCCAGGTGCATTGATTCTGATACATCCGATACTAAGGAATAATATGTCAGCATGGATCTTGGTGTCAGATCCAATTCCAATTCCATTAGCAGGGCGATGTGCATCAGGTCATGGGCAGACCCGCAACATCATATCTTTGGATCGATATACTTGCGTAGCTCTAAATAATACATGTTTTGCCACCATATGGTAGCCGGTCACAGCAAACACACGGGAGCAAAAGCTGCTTGGGT
>LQNS02278076.1:1816069-1833967 GCA_001587735.2 Parhyale hawaiensis | reverse complement strand
CTGCTGTATAGTTTTCTTAGGAATGCTTCAAGGATTCTAAAACTGTCATTGTTTTTATTGTAGCATGAAAACTCATTGAGTTCTATTCCTTCGAAATTTAGAAAAAATATATGGGTATATATTCACATATATTTCCATTATCTCAAAAACTAAGGCCTCAATAAAAAAAAAAATGTGGGAATAAAATGTGTTTCTTTTTCAAAAATACATATACTATGCAAATTTCTGAACAATCGGTCTAAAATTGCTCATTTTGCCCCCCTCACATTAATGTACAAGGTGAAAAAGTTCTACCCAACATTTTCTCAATGGCCTCATCACTTGGAATAGGAAAATACATGGTAGCTATAGCTGTAAAAGAGAAATGTGCAAAAAATATATCTATCCACATTTCCATTTTTTTTAATTTGTGTCTGAAAATTTAGATTTGAATGATATTTGTTTATAAATGGCATCCCGGAGTCGGAGTCGGACTAAAAATTCAGACTCCTAGAGCAAGTGAGATTCCGACTCCCCCTCAAATCCTCCGACTCCGCAACCCTGATTCTTGTAATTTTTCAGAGAGGCTGTCATTGTTTTAAAGTCATCTTGGATGAAGTGATAGCACATCTTGTATCACTTCTTAATTGGTGATAGGTAGGAAATGTGACATCTTGAATCTCAGCACCAGTTGTTACCACCTGTGGTATGCATAACAGGGTTAAAGAATTGGGAGTTGGTAGGAATTAGACTGATTGGAGATTCAAAAAGTAGAGTTGGAAAGTGGTCGGGCTGAGGAGTCCTGTCAGTCTTTGTCCTTCCAACTCCGCAAGCCTTGGTTGTGTGCCACACGTGGTAGGTATGTGGGGACCTTCAAAGTCCTTGAGCAGATGCTGTATTTCAATATGAGTTGTGTTCTTTATTTTTAGCTCATATTTGCATTATACTTGTGCTAATAGTGGCGTTTGATCTAATTTGATTTCGTAGAACTGATAGGTAGCTAGTGCACTTGAAGATAATGGAGACACCAAGTGTTCCCAGCAAACAGACTGGGAACTATTGGTCTACAATCATGGATGGGTCACTCCAAGCACTGAAATTTCTGACAAGCTCTGCATTGAAATTTAATACTGGAGCAGAATTCCATTACCAAATTCTCTAATGAAAACACCCAGTACCAACCTTCCAATATTGGATTTGAATCGTGAACATTTTGGTTGATGAATCAAGTTCTCAAATGGATTAGGTTGGGAATGCACATTTTCACTACATTCTAGCTCTGTCGAATCTCTTCTAGCTAAATTTGGTACGTGTAGCCTACATTGAATTTCAGTGTCCATTCTCACAGGTGGTAAGTGCAAGGTAGTATGTAGCTCATTCATGCTACAATTTCATCTCATATTCCATGACTCATAAGCTTACTGTTAACTCCAGCTCGAATTAGCCTATTCATGAACCATTGTTCATATAGCAAATACTTGTATAACAAAAACACTTGTATGTTTCTTCTGTATGGTACTTACGGTATTTGTTTTCCCCTTCACTCTGTAACAGTTAGACATGGTGATAGCAATTATTAATTTCCTCTGACCTACTCTCTTTCACTATTTTCCTTACTATTTCAGTTGCACAGTGCCCTTCACTTTTGCAGTAGCCAATTATCTTTTTCTTGCTTCTTTGCCAGTTGCTCTACTCTGAGCTCTATGGTAGGTAAAACTGACTGGGGTCCTGGCTTGTCTATTATGGTACAGAAGTTTCGCAAAAGTTCTGATGTGTGATGAGTAGCAGTTTTATTCAAAATATTGTTCTGCTTTCTTGGTATCTTCTTCTAAGAGTTTACTTGTTTTTCTAGTCTAAAGAGCTATTCAACCTAGACCCTGCTTGTGTCTTTGCCTGTAAATATTTCATCTATTTGTTTCTACAAGTTTTTTTCTCTGCAGATCCTGTGGTAAAAAATCCCAAAGATGCGTCTAAATCCTCATTGTAAGTTGTGCATACTATTCTTATATAATACCATACTTGTAACTGAATTGTCATTTATTTGTAACAGCTATATAGAATTTTGTTATAAGAAGCTATATTCTGCAGTTCATTTGACTAAGCTAACCTGTAGTTAGCTGAATGTTGTGTGGGACTATATATCTCTGGATACTGACGTTGCCGATGTTGTAGCTGTTGCTTATATTCCCTGAAAATCAATTTTCAATTACTATTAATCTAAGGCCTAGTAGGTATAAAGAGATAGAAGTGATGTTCACTAGTACGTTAAAATGACCAGCATCCACATACTGATGTCACTCAAAATGAATTTTCTGTCACAAGTGATCTAAGGCCTCTTACATAGATGGTAAATTTAATAACATCTAGTACTACTAGTCTACTAAAATAGCCAACATCTAGGTCATTACTGATGTCATTCAAGGTTGAGTTCATCGACTTCATCCTATGCATACATTGGACTGAAACTTTTTTTTACCAGGAATATCATTGCTGTGAATGCTCTTTATTGCTTGGAGAATACTGGGTGTTTCAGAACAGGATTGAGAATTGCTACTTTGGTCATTCACCACTAACAGTGTTGTGACACCCATGATACGGTATCATCTTCACGATCAACATTTTGCATATCTAATAAATCTTTGTCAGGGCTCGATTCTTCCCTAATCCTCGAGATGGTTCCCTGTACCGCTACACTCTGGGTAGTCCCGACCACCCTCTCAAGAAGCTCCCCTTCACCATACCCCAACTTGTCGAGAATTCGCCCTGTCGCAGTACTGACGGACTTTTCTATCTTGGTAAGTACCTAATCTTATGGAATATACAGTACTAATTAGATCAAATCAAAAGGTCAATATGTAGTAATACATAACATTTGATACCATTATCTATGTCGCAGCCTTAGTGGACTCTTACCATCTCTCTGAATGTATGTTAGGAAAATAAGTAAATGCTTATTATTCGTCACACTGAATCAGTGGACTGCACATACAGGCAGGCCTCATAACATGGAACAAAATTGGAATGACGTGTTAACTACCTATAAAAGAAGTACGTGTTTCAAGGTCTGTAGCTATTACAGAAAATTGAAGCTCATGAAGGATGCCATATATGATCTTTTGTAGAGAGTATTTGCACATTCACAACAGCAGTAAATGACGCCATCAGCTGTTTAGTTGGTGTTGCCAGTGGCAAAGGTCGTAAGGGTGAATGAGAATTAGCTTAAATGTCAAGGTTACCGCTTGAGCAGTAGCAAATTCAAACACGGGTTGAATGGCAACTTCTGTAATACCAGTTTCTTATATGAAGCAGTTTGTACGGTGAAAATCACTTTTTGATTCTGGAAAAATGTTGCTTGTTTTTATTACACAAAAGGCTCTTGAACCTAGCATTTCCTTGATTTTTTAAGTATGAAAATCTGTAACTATTGCATGTGCTGATGTAGATTAAAAAGAATATCAAATGGCTTTCTAAAGTGATCTAGGAGCATACCACAGTATACCCTAAAATAGAGATCATGTAATGATGTAACGAAGGAACTGTTCAAGTTTTGAGGTAGTATGTTCATTCAAATTTTGAAGTAGTCTGTTCGTACAAGTTTTGAGGTAGTCTGTTCATTCAAGTTTTGAGGTAGTCTGTTCATTCAAATTTTGAAGTAGTCTGTTCGTACAAGTTTTGAGGCAGTCTGTTCATTCAAGTTTTGAGGCAGTCTGTTCATTCAAGTTTTGAGGTAGTCTGTTCATTCAAGTTTTGAGGTAGTCTGTTCATTCAAGTATTGAGCTTGTCTGTTCATTCAAGCTTTGAGAGAGACGAGTTGCAAAGTCCGCCTGTAGTACCTAATGCATAACATTAGTTATCTAAACTTTGCTGAATCACCCATCTTGAAACCTATATGATAAAGTAAAATTTAGTAGCTAGGCTAATCTTAGCAAAAAATTAATGATTAGGCTGTGTTGTGTGCCACGTTGGATAAACACGGTCATAAAGGTAATAGCTACCTACTATCTGAAGATCTAAGATTTACACTCTCTATAAGATCTGTCATTTTTTGTACTGAAAAAGTCAGTGGTATTACGTTGTCAAGTAGCTAGTCACCAAATTAAGAAAACATTGCTACCTACATAACTGTTGGTGCTACCGTACACACCAAACTGATTTCTGTCTTTTTGCGAAGAAAATTTCAAGCACAGATTGGCTTTGCGCCACTGATCTAAAATTGGTTACACTCGCGGACGTACTTGATGTTTCTACAAGTACCTATAAGGGAGTAATATACAGGCTGCCCCTTTTTATAAATACAGAATCATTGTGTCTTGGTGTAGACGCAAAGTTTTGACCAATTCTGTAAAGCACGATTATACATAGCAAGTTTTGGGGACTGTTTGAACGGGTATGGCATTTTATGACTTTGTAGATCTGATTTCTAATATGGGTTTCTTCATAGAATTTGTGAATTTAATTTACTTTTGTTCACAGTATGGTATTCAATTTTTACCTAGCTATTGAAATGAAATGGCTGATCCACAGTTGATGCATAATTTTTATAGGACTACGAAAGCAGCAATACGTAGTTTTTTGTTCACAATTATTAATTTTCTGCTGGAACTGATTAGCTTGCTACATTTTATCCACAAGTGTAGCTTTAAAGCAGAAAATGGTCAACTTACACCCTTACGTTTACAATTGCAAAATTTCCTACAGGGAAAAAGGTTGACTCGTTTGTCGTGGTTGATCGCTCAACTGGAGAGAAGCAGCTGGTGCTGGGCATGCAGAACATATTCGAGCAGTGCAGTCAGAGCGCCGCCATACCTCGCGGTGATATGCTCTTCATTGGCCGCACCATGTACAACGTCATGCTGTACGAGCAGGATACCGGCAACCGCTGGAACGTCAGCTTCTATGACTACACGACGCAGGGTGTCCTTGAAGAGAGTGATTACAGTGAGTCTGATAAATAACGTCAGTTATTATGGTTATAGTTACCGTACACTACCTAGGGTGTCCTTTAGGAAAGTGATAACGGTGAGTCTCATTTATAGCTAATATCAGTTATTATGATTACACTATGCAGGGTGTCCTTTGGAGAATGAGTAGGTGCAGTGAGTCTGATACTTGTAGTAGCGAGACGTCTTCGACTTCCTTTTAATGCATAGCTCTTTTAACTTACGTAACAAGCGTACTTTTATTTATAATTTTTGTTGGCGTCTGTGCTAGCAGTGTAGTGAACGTACGGTATCAAGTGGTGTCTGTGCTAGCAGTACCTATAAAATACCAATGACTTGTTTGCCATGTGTGTGTTAGCAGGGCGTCCAGTGATCTTACGGATCGTTGGAACTAGCACAGTACCTGTGGTAACAATACTCAACATATTAGAGACTTGCACTGCCCATATCGGCTTAATGCTGATAATCTTGTGCCGGCAGTAGCAAAAAAACTGTGTGTAGATACTTGATGTAAGCTTGTTACTACTACTCCTAGTGAAGGCATAATCCTGTCCTGTAGGTGATACTTGCATCAGTATTAGCAAAGTAACATATTGTGGAATAGTTTACTATCCGAATGTTATCAACGAAAGCGATGCGTTATGGAGACAAGGGAAATAATAGCTATAATTCTAACGCAACACGCCAGAACTGATGCGGCTTTTCGTCGTTTTCCAGACTCATATTTCAATACAGTATAGCCATTTCCGTTCCAAAGTTCTAATTTATTAGCCAGTTGCCAATTTCCTAACTGTGCAGCCATGGTGCACTACGCTGCTGCTGGCGGCAGCATGCTGATGACCCTGGACAAGGGCACCGAGTCCCTTGTGTGGACCGTTCACCTGAGCTCCCCCATTGTGGCGCTCTTTTCTCTTACAAATGATGGTGAGTGGCACTGACTTTTCCTCTGTAGCAGTTTCCCTACTGATGATGCTTCTCTGGCGGCAAAATGGTAGGATGGTTTGGGTTACCGTCATGTATTAAGTGAGTAAACTAGACCTTCGAAATTTTTTTCATGCACGCTTAATTTCCATTGTTTGTCGTACCATATTTCTGCTGGCAGTTTTTGGATCTGATTTTGTCTTGCTTTGACTCATTATTCCCTGTTGCACCGTTCCTTGATGCTACAATTTCTGTTGTTTCTGGCTTGAGTGTATCTTCATTTTCTACTCTGAAAACAACATAGCAGTCCTTAGCGAGGCTTAATCCTATCGTGCATACTGTACACATCCGTGGACATTGCAAATAGCGCTGTTATTGCGAAAAGTGATGTTTTATTCAGACACGCGAGGATAAAGTGAGTTTTGTGTGCATGTACTAATAATATGTGGAAGCCCATGGTATCCATGATGGTTATTCTCGCTAAAGCCGCAATAATGGCACACACTGGTCAGCATCAGCTGGTGAAACTCCAGGGACTGACGAGCGACTAGATACCTGTCTCATATGAGGTTCCATCACGGAGCGTGCTTGGCCCACTATTATTTGCAATCAACGTCAATGATCTTCATCATAACATACGTAGTAAAATCAGTTGTTCCGCTCATTGCCAACTATCCAAACCTCGTAGACCTGGAAAACAGGTGAGAACTGAATGGTGATGTTACGATCAACGCGAGGTAGCTACTAGCGATAACAGAAGAACAATCTGAAACTCAACTGTTATGTGTTATGTTATACACGGACGCTTTTATTTGCCTGAGATTAGTGATGTTCAGTTATAATATGTTCAGGGAAGTTTGATGTCAGTCCTTTTTTGTTATTTACCTCAGCCTTCAGGAAATAGTTTTTTCCAATCTCCTGCACTTGGCAGCCTTTATTTATTTTTTTTGCCATCCTTTCCTGACTTGCTTTACCCCATACATGGAGCTTAACCATGAATGGGATCATTTTTGTTCTTCATCTGTTACACATCCTTCGCTCTTACTGTCGCAAACCAGTGCCATCCTCAGCCGTCATCAAAATTTTAATTGAAATAGCACGTTCCAACACTTCGGCGAGTATTCCTTCTGGGCAGTGGATAATCAAGAGTAGCGTTGATGAGAGTTGTATGGACCAAGTGTGACTCCGACTCTTTGTCCCAAAAAATGTATCCAACTCCGCCTCTGACTCTTACATTATTCCTTTCCAATATTGCAGGTAACCTGATGTCTGTGCCGATGACAGTAGTGGCGGCCCCCACACTGCAGCGGTACCTGCGAGAGATACTGACGAGAGGCAGCTACCTCCTCACTGCCGGCTCTCACCGACCTCTACAACAGCTGAGGTAGTTCGCTTTCTAATTAGTTACTACAATTCTAAAATTCTAAGGCCAGCATTTATGAGCACATTGGCAGTGTATGCCGTAGATGTATGTAGCTACACACAATCTTAGCAATAAAACTACCTATAGCTACTTGGATTTGAGTTACTCGTGTATTTGGTTTAATGTGATGGCAAGCTAGTGTGATGTTGCTGCTGCAACTCCTTCTTAGCAGTGCCTCATAGGTACGTACGTATGTTCTTAATACCCCAAGAATCCGGTCTTGCTGAAGTTTGTTGAAATTACTGTTTTTGTGCAGCTTATGTGCTTTCCACGAGTTACAGCTGTTTCTCTCGTTGACACAAACGATAACCACCAAAAAATTGTAATCGTGGTGAATTTTCAACCTTTTTATATTGAAAATGTGTGATATTTTAACTGCACGGGTGGCATTTTAGACAAAGAGAAAACTTCAAATAATATCGACGGCCCAGTATGAGGCTTGAGCTGTCCAGCTGACATGACCTTGGCAATAGGTCGTAAGGAGTTCTGCGACGTAAACTTGATTCGCACAGATGCAAATTTGTTGCGTGTCCTCTTCGGCAAATTGTACCTAGTGTTGCAAGTAATTATTGCCACCTGTCGGCTACTTGACTCTCATCATTGCTGAAAAATGTAAAAAAAAATCTATAAATCTTTCATTATGATTGGTAGCTGTTTTTTATTTTTGTTAGCTCTCCATTTTCTTGTACCAGTTGTAACCAGTAGTGAGGCGATTGAGATGTTAAAATGGATGCCAAATTACAGTGTTTTACTTGCCTCCACAGTCCGAGTATATACCTCGGAGAGAGCAACACGGGCAGCACGTACGCCATACCGTCGCTTGTGGACGATCAGATGGCCACCATCAAGCGCCGCCTCAACCCTCGCCTGCTGCTGGCTGGCCCCGACAGCTCTAAATCTCACGCCTCTCGAGTTGCCGCCGACGACTCAGAAGATGAAGAGAAAGACTCTCGTCAGCCCTTTGACTTCAGCGACAGATCCGACAGTAAGGAAGCTCTCGCTTGCCTCATATTTAATTTACGTTGTGCCTTGATGCTTTTATCTATGCTGGTAAGATGTACCCACTGCGTCCTCAACTGCTGTTTATAATGCGACTCTCTAGTTTTTTTGATGTTATGTAGCTACTTCCAAGATGGTTGTTGTAATATTAAATTGTGGTGTAGCTACTACAAGGTTATGGCGATTGTCCGATGATTATATCTGAAGTTCCAGACTAAATTTAGTCGAGTGATGCCATACTTAGAAGCATGTTGTAATTGCTGTTACTTCTACGCAGAGTACGGCAGTTCCTCAGCAAACCCCTTCAGCAGCAGCTATAAAACTCCCGACATTGGCAGCAGTCCCACCGCTGCTGGTGACGCAGGCGAGCATGAAGACCTGGAAACTCACGATGAAAATGATGATGATTTTCCCGTCGCCAGCAAACACTACAAGATGGAGGACGGTCTATTTGCTCACTGCAAGGTGGATGATGGTGGCCCTGAGGATGTAGTTGTGCTGGGTAAGTAGGTGTCATGTCGTTGGTAAACGTTATCCCGTTTAAAAAAAGTACAGAATATTCTAGTTCCGATGAACGCTAGCATCTTCGCCTCACTCCTTATAGAGCTACTCGCTTGCTTTGAATTTTGTCCCTATCGACTTGAATTCGTTGAGAATCTGATTAATTAGTAACTATTTTTTTGTAATTTCGATCTTCTTGACCAAAATTGTGTAGTGTCGTTCAAGCGTGGTTTATCGGCTGGGTATTTTCTAGGAGAAAATTTTACAATGATATCAATTAAATTCGTACCTAAGTACAATTTTACAATAAAATGCTGCTATTTAAAAAATAGTAACATATCTCAGTTGGTGTATAAGGTGTTTCATACCAATCTATTCTTTTCATTACGTAACCTCGATTACGTAGTTCAGTAGGTATGTAAGTGTTATTTTCTCTGTACCCCATTCTTACGCCGTCAAATCTCACTTTCCTAATACTGTTTTTATCTCCTGATGGGGCACAGAGTTATTGATGCTCACCCATTTTATGTTGTGGGGAGTAGTGACCCTAGGTGAACTCTCGAGTTCAATTTAGTCCTTGCTAGGCCTTCAGTATGTCTTTCATTCGTTCCCACTTTACTCCTTCCTTTTCTTTGTTCCTACTTATCGCTTTATGTTCCGTTTATCCTCTTCTTTCCTGACTTGCTGTTCCCATGCGCGTTGATCCTATATGGAAACACTGTCGTCCTTTGTTTCCACGTTTCTATGAACACACTTTTATGTCCCGTTGTTTCTTCCTCTGTTCAAGCGCCTCTGTAGTGAAAACAAAGACTCAGCGTCTCAATAATCAATGGCCTCTTTTTCTTCGGAGGTACTCAGTAAACTATTGGTTTCTCTTCCTTCAGGTCACTACACAGAGCCGGAACAGTTGCCGGAGGACATGTTTCCGCTGCCTCCGGACTCTATACCCCTCGGCATCACGTACCTCTCTGCGGATGATCTTGATGACCCCGACGACGATGCGACAGATGACGATTATGTTGAAGATGAGTACAATGACAGTGATGAAGAAACTGGTGGGGCAAAAAGCCAGGCTGCTGGCGGCTCTTCAGCTAAATTTGAACCGACATATGGAGGCTCCAAAGTACGCAAAGACGAACGAAGAGATGGTGGCTTCAGCATGCCGAGTGAGTTCAACACTAAAGGAAGGACGCGCACCACTGGTGTTACGCTCAAGAATGGAACACAAATACTCATTCCTGGTACCGAGTTCGAGAATAGAACGCCGAATCTCACAACTGGTGTGGAGTTGAGACATAAAACGCAGATTTGTACTACGGGTGTTGAATTGAAGAATGGAACTGTAATTGATGCTGCTAGTGTTGAATGTCTACACATGTGCAGAGATTTCATCCTTGCTATGATGGAGATTAGCGAGGAGAGGCAAGCCCCTGGTGTTACTGGTAACCACAGAAGCAAGAGTAGCTAGTTGTTGTGGGCATGGTTCAGTAGTTTGGTGAGACCTTGTATCTTGCTGTGGTGAAACTCCGTAGCTACTACCTATTTGCTCACTCGTCTCTGTACCAATTCTGTAATTGCGACTGTCTGCTTTTTAAGCTATGAATCATGGTCGCTCTTGTACTGGGAGTTGCTTCGTAGCTACTGTAGGTATTCTCTAACCTCTTTGTAGTTACTGTATCGTTACTAATAAATACATATCTTATAAGGTAGTCATGAAGGTCTTCATTGCAATTTGAGGAACTCTAGCTCTTGTTTTGCCAGGCCTTTTCTGCAGTAACTCTCGTAGCGAACTGATAGTCCATAAGTTATAGGTGGAGATGTTTCGCCTTTTGATTTGTTTTGTAGTTACTGTTTTGTTACAGCTTTGTAGTGATGATATTCTTTGTCATTCTGTTATTCATAAGTATTTTTGTTTTAGTATCCTGGTGTAGCAGGTACTGTTGTGCAGTGAACAGTAATGGTTCTCATCAAATACGATCACCTCGTGGAGATCAAAAGAAGACTCGAGCTGTAACGGGAACAGTATTAGCCAACGCGCTGTGTTCCAAATAAAAACGTGGACACGTTCCCAATTTCCCACACATGCTATTCTTGTCATCCTTGTTCTATTGTACCCACTGTTGTATTAGCTAGTGCCAGCTAACACTAACTCATAGATACTAGAGAAGCGCGTAGGTACCTTCCCCAAGTAAGGCAATGTTACGAAAATTTCGAATTGAACCTAAAACCAGGACTTTTCCTTTTGTTGCATCACCAAATTATAGTCATTCGTGCCTGTAGACAGGTATAATAGCTTCCGGTCTGTAATTAATTTTTTAGAAGATCCGTCCTTAACTTTTGAATTATGTACCAACCAGCATTAAGACTAACATATTGTCAAACACACAAACAAACTAACCGATCACCACCAAAATTTTATCACTTGTGCCTTTCAGCATTCGTAGCATTTCCTGCAAATTTGATTACGATTCCTTTAGTACTTTTTGGATTATTTTATAGACAAACGGACTGACCGATCGCAATCATTTGGCCTGTTGGTTTTCATGAGATTTCCAGTAATCGCTGCAAGTTTCATGGAAATCCGTTGATGAGTGTTCGAGTTATGTTGCTAAGGAAAAAAAAACGAGCAGACAAATAATTGCATGGATCTTCCCCAGAAGTTAATTAACTGTTTGTCCTAACATACCTAACAATCCCTGAAAATTTTCCCTGAAGGCAGGCTAAGTGCTAATATCGTTGCAGGGGCCCAGGAAGAGCCTCCTGCTATTCCGAGCCCAGGACTGTTCAGGCAGTCAGACACCTGGCTTTCTGAAGGCATGGTCATGACCTTGGGGCTGACTGTAGTCACCGGCATTCTCTACTGCATCTACCTGCTGCACAGATATGTGAGTATGGTTTATCGGCTGGATCTAAATGCTACCTATAGAGATATGTGAGTATGGTTTTTCTACCTGCTTCGCAGATATGTGAGTATGGTTTTTCTACCTGCTTCGCAGATATGTGAGTATGGTTTCTTAACTTCATTTCCCTGCTGTCGCACATGTCCGTGCGCACGTAGTTTACAGCATCGGCCTGCTGCAGGAACGTAGCGGGTGTTGAAAATGTCTCGAGCTGCAGACTTGCTCTCTGTCTGTTTCTGTGGTCTGATTTGTTAAACTCTCTTGCGGCTCAGGAAGATAGTTGATATCGTAACTATCTAAAAATTACAGGTGTTTCTCCCGTATTCATGGGGCCGCCATTGGATTATGTCGAATAATCGCTTAACAATTTCCCATTGGGGTTGACTGTGTGGCCCCACAAGACAGGTTATCCAGCTTCAATATTGGAGTAGTTATCCCGAAATGGCTAGCACGTTTTTTTTTATATAGACTACGCACTTGACAATCGTAGGAATAACATTGAATCTTTACAAATGGCCACAGTGGGCTTCCTGCAGCACAAGCACTCATGAAATACAAAAACAGCGCATGATCACTTGAAGAAAATTGTACGTGGTAGACCATCTGGTACATAAAATTTCGAACCGGACAGTAGAACTGATAAAGTTGCGGTTGGAAGAACGATTGTTTCTAAGTGTTATCATTTGGCCGCTGTGCAGAACCCAAACAAGTCACAGCTGCCCAGCGCCCGCAGTGGCGGTGGCAGTCGCGGGTCTCAGGGCCTGTCAGGCAGTGGAGGGGAAGGAGACGTCACCGCTCAGCTGGAGGAGCTCGATGATGGCATGATGAGGGTCGGCAAGATTACCTACGAGCCTGACCAGCCTCTGGGCAAGGGCAGTGAGGGCACCGTCGTGTACAGGTCAGTTGCTTGTCAGCTCTTTGATTCTCATTCTTTGTTGAACTATCCAAGTATTATTATATAAAGGTGTCCCATCTTGGTTGTTTAATATATACTTGTACGTAGCCATGCTTCCTGAATAGGTCAGTTGGTACTTAAGCTAAGCAGTGAACTTTCTGATTGGATTGGCGGAACATTTAAATCGTGTAACCGTGCATTGCTGCCGCCCGCACTGCAGCTCCAGTAATAAATTGCTTGGCTATTTCCAAAGCTGGTTGGAGCAAATTTAGCAGAACCTTAATTGATGTAATCATGCCTTGCTGTTGCTGCCGCCCTGTACTGCAGTTCGGGCTGTGAACTAGCTAGGTACCTTCCTTAACTCGCTTACACCTACCTTACCCCCGGCTGTGTTACTTCACTACAAGGACTTTTTCTCTTAAGAAATCCGGCAGGAGAAAGAACCCTATAGCGAAACACCACAACCTCAGTATTATTATTATTATTATCTTACAAATTCAACCACCCCAGATACAATAACAGTGATTTAGGAGTGAATCAGTCAAACAATGGTTTTGTAATTTTTTACATTTTGTCAGTTATATAGGGGGTATATAATTTAGTCCATTAAGGTACGAGTAGGTTGGTAGGTCCCTGGTATGCGGTCAGTCTGTCACCAAGTACTGTATATCCGGTAGAGTCGCGTCTCGTAAGTAGTGACGGCACAACCTCAGTAAAGTAGGGTTAACACATTTGGTGAAATCGCCGATAGGTTTGGTATCTACTGCGAAGCCTTCATGTGGCGGCAGCCTAACTGTGTACAAAAAGTCACTGGTGGGCTCTTTCAAACCTGAGCGGGCCTGCCGGCATGTCCTGTGCTGACAATGTGCGTAGCAAATTTACCTGATGGCATTTACAGAGGAACATTCGAAGGCCGCGTGGCTGCCGTGAAGCGCGTGTTGCCCAACAGCTACCGTATAGCTGCCAGGGAGGTGCAGCTCCTCCGGTCCAGCGACTGCCATCCTAACGTCATACGCTATCTCTGCACTGAACAGGTGTGTGGCTGCCCCTACTCTTTGTTGATCTATAACCCTAGATGTGCAATGTTCTTGGGTTGTAGGTACTCGTTGGTTTTCTAGACATAATTAATAGAGCTATTCTTGGGCGAAGTAAAATTGCACTTTGCTGCTGTAGTGGAATAAAAAAAAAAAAAGATATCCATTGCAGGACTAGCTTCATGCGTAGACTACCAGTTGTAACTCTTAATGTTTACAGTTCAGGCCCACAGCTGATTTGCGTAATGTTGAATGTATCGTTTCCCAGTCAACATTCTACCCTACCCTAATACTGAAGTAAGTTGTATATAATTCTATAAAAATGTTATATTAGCAAGAAACACAAATTCATCTATATAAGTTGACCTTGAGCCACCAAATCAATTACGATGATTTTAGGTTATAGATATATCAAAGTTTGTAAGGGTCGCCTTTTGAAGACCTGTATTGACGATTTCGTTGTTCTTGCTCAATAGTAGGTAGATTCCCTGATGAGAAACATTTAATATTTGTAAGTCTGCCTCAAAACTCATAAAGGATTTGAGTGAGGTAGGTATCATGCAGCCTATAAGGTAGCCTAAAAAGCATATTCGATCATAATGAATGGCATTGCATGTTTACGAGTGAAGCCAGCATAATAAAAGAAGCTCTAGCTCATTAAATATCTGATAAACGTCACGAAGTTACAGACCTTCGTGTATGGGTAGTGTTCTTCAGATTTAATTAAGAGTTCGTGTCGGATATATAAGTGTTGACTCGGTGCTGGAAATGTATTTTCGCGTTTCATTAAGGTTCTTTCCACAAAAATAACAGCTGAGATTTAAGGATTTTCGAAAACGTTTGAAAGATCTACTTTACTCTGAAATCGGTAAATTTTTGATCGTGGAGTAGGTCCCCAAGCGTTTTTGAAAATGTAACTATTTTACTGTTATTCTTATTTGAAAATCGCTAAGTGAAGTTAATCACTGATAGTGAATCATGTCTTCGATGCGTTTTCGAAAATGTTAAATTGACTTTAGCTCTCTTCATGACCTCAGCCTCATCTTGCCGAGGTTGTACTACTTTGCTACAATATCTTAGCTCTCGTGCCAAGACAATGGGAAAAATACCCACGTAGGATTGACTCTTGAAGTCATATTTTAAATTCCCGAATATAACACCCAAACGACGTACCTAATCGTTGATTCCGTTGCCCTGTGGCAATGTGCCCCTCCCCGCACAGTGCCGCGAGTTCCGCTACATTGCCCTGGAGCTGTGCGACGCCACGCTGGACCAGTATGTGCAGCACCTGCTGGACGCCCTGCCTCCTGACCGTGTCACGGACAGGGTGGTGATGCAGCAAGCTACTAGGGGACTCGCCCACCTCCATAGTCTTAATATTGGTACGTCCTTAATGTGTCGTGTAGCACTCGTATTGTGGTACGGCTGCGTGTCTACAGTTTGAGTTACAATAACCACTCATGCACATATTTAGAAATATTCCTACCGCTATTCTTGTAAAAAGTTTTAACGGAGGCTTAGTGCAAAACTCTACACAGATCATCAGATTGTTCTTCTCACGTATACTGTAACAGCTTTCGCTGTCTGGTTTGGGGAGCTGCGCTAGACGATCCAATCGACGATGTAGGCAAAGACAGGTATGCCCTGTTGGTGGAGCAGCGCGAGCGGATAGCGGAGAACTCTCGTGAAAATGTATGGAGCCACGTTGAGCTCAAAATGTAGAGCTCGGAAGAAGTGTTCCTTCGTGAAGGAAGGCGAGGTACTTTTGGAGCGTGGGTTTGATGGGAATGGGAAAGTAGCCGTCTTGTAGATCTAGAGAGGCTAACCATGCGGGTGGTGTGAGCATGGAGGCTAGGACCCCGTGATTAGACATGTGGAACCGTGGGGCGAAGATGTATTTGTTGAGCCTGGTTAAATTGATGATAAAACGGGATTCACTGGTACGTTGGGGGTCCAGAAAGATGCCCGACAGGAAGAGAGGTTGAAGGGGAGCCTCGTAAATAGTTTTGTTTGCCAGCAGATGTCACTGCTAGGGAGAGGTCTTGGTTGGGGAAGAAAAGGGCAGTGGGGTGGGATATCCAGGTCCAGTGGAACCCATTCTTCACAATGCTGAATATGCCCCGGGATGCCTTCTCCCATTCCGACTGAAAATGTACGAGGCGGGCCCCTGGGCGTCATTTGCCTGACTTGTTTGTTGGTGGAGCGGTTGGTTTTGTTTTTGCATGGGAGCCCCTGTTGCTTCTGGGGGGCTCTTTGCTGGGGTTTTCGAGAACCTTGGTTGTGGTAAACTCCCTTGGAGGCCGGGCGTGAGTTAACGTGACCTCAAAATGGCCGCAGGTTACTCGAGTGCTGATACGAGGTGTGCTGCTCGTAGGGCGCGGGTTGGTGGCCCCGATTCAGGGAATGGGGAGCATCCTGTTGATTCTGGGGTGGCCATTGAGTGGACTGCCGTGGTGTTGTGCAACCTTATGAGTGATCGGAGAAGGATTTGAAGGTCTTTTGTGGTTGTTTGGCTAGCTTGATGGCCGTGTCGATATGGTCCCGACCTCCGAGGTCGGGAATGTGAGGGATTTGCACTCCCAAGTGGCTAATACCCACGGTAATATCCAAACTCCAAACATACAGGAGCCACGGCATCATCCATCCGTGGTACCCGGCGGAGCCATGGTCTCTTACATCTTGCACAGATCCCTCCACCAGAAACACCTATCTCTACCAAACTCAACGAGAAATGGACCACCCGCCTCCGAGAGGTGAACCGCATTCAATTTCTGAAAGAAGTCTTCTCTGCCTCCCTAGGCGAAATGGTAGCTTTGCGCCTCATCTCGGCCCACCGAGACTCAACCTCCCGACAGGCCCAGTCCGTTTGGAAGGCCTTCAAGGAATGGCTTCCCGCCGCAGTTTCGTGCATCACCTCTCAATCCTTGATGGAGTTTCTCATCGCCTGCGAGGAAGAGAGACATTTAAACCCCCGCTCGATCCTAAACTGCAGGTCCCAGCTCAATCTCTCAATGCTTCACGGAATCGGGATCAGTCTGTCGTCACACTTTTTCACTCCTCGCACGCTGCCAGTTTCTCCGCAACTCGCCGGTCAAGCAAAAGATTCCCCAATGGTCCATCGACCAATCCTTGGAAATCTTTAGTTCCTCACTCTTCACCCCACAGACAGCCACTATCCGCAGCCTCTTCCTAAAAACTCTGTTCCTGACCGCCCTCGCATCTGGCAACAGCGAGCGAGTTGGCAGCCGTAACTCGATCAGAGCTCCTACTTACGGAGGATGAGGCCGTCTTTCCCACTAACCCCGGATTCTTGTTCAAGAACCCTCGCAACTAGACACCTATAGATATTACCTCCAAGCCCTAGGTCGCAAGTACACCCTGTCCGGTTATGGCAATCAAACTATATCTAGAAAAAACCCGCTCTTTCCCTCATATAACGGCTTTCTTTTCGTACACCATGAGTCAGGAAACCCCCTCACAGCCGGACATGTCTCCATCTGGCTTACCAAAACCATCAAGACCGGTGATCCCAAAGCTATTTCACCAGCCGGTCATGACATCCGGAAATATGGCCACTCCATTGCTCACTTTAGAAAAGCAAGCCAGGGATTTTGCTCAATGGATTCTGGCATAGCCCCCACGTCTTTGTATACAAATATCTATTCTCCAGCCGGCCCACGTCCTCCAATTTTGTAGCCGGAAGAGTTAAGTCCTAGGTCTTGATTGTTCTCGACAGTATACGTACTGTCGGTACTATATTTCTTCTTGTTGCGTTACTCGTTGTGTCTTTCCGGATTAAAGAGTTCTCTTGGCCTTTCTTTCATATCCCGAATTGACTGCTCCTCCTTCCCTTTGGTACTCTGCCTCGGACGAAAGCAGAGTCTGAAATTACGAAGGCTACCCTGAGGCTAACACAATTTTGAAATGACATAAAGGAAAAATAGCTCCTACTGATGTGGGAAGTAGCAATATTTTTTCTTTATGGAATGAAAAATTGTGTTGGCCGAGAACCTCCTCCTCCCACACACGCAGTCAAACCTTCGTCCGTCATCACTCCTACCCGACGATCTGAGGGACATCGGCTCCAGGCCGCCTTATAAAGAGTAGCATTTCCCAGAGCGATGGGGGAGTGATGACGTCTCAGAAACGAAAAGTACCGAACGGAAGGGAACTGCAGAGAATGTTGTAAGGGACGGCTGTCTTTCGTGCCCACTTTGCTTCCTTCCCATCTTTTACTCCTACTGATCTTTCTTCAATCTGTTCTTACTCTTCTTTCCCGACTTGCTGTTCCCATGCGCGTTGATCC
>LQNS02278076.1:1776037-1792196 GCA_001587735.2 Parhyale hawaiensis | reverse complement strand
AAGACGACGGCTTTGACCATTCTGAATTTGAAGAAGTACCTGATAATCTAATGTCGAGACTTAGTGAAAGTAGTGAAGATATCATTTTACGCTCAAACGAGGGCCCTGAATCAAATTTATCTTTCCACCCGGGCGAGGGCGGCGCCGGCAACACCGCTGGTGCTGATATTGGCAACTACAGCGCCATTGACTTCGGTCCGCCTCCAGCAGATCTTCCTCGTGGCATTCCCTCCGCAGCTTTAGGTACCACCAGCACACCAAATGAATGTGACCCGGCCTCACTTGAAACGAGAGAAACTGCGAGAAGCCCCACAGAAGAAGCGTATGAGAAGGGAGCATATGATCCTCGTGGTACTCAAAGCAATGAGCAAGGGGTAGAGGATTCCAAACGGGTGCGCAATCGGCGGAAAAAGAAAAGGTAGTTGAACTTTATTCGATAACAGTAATAGTGCTTATTTCACATATATGTTCTTAGCCTTAGTCGCTGAGTGTGGCTGAGTTGCTCCAGATCTCGATAAGCGCTCGGCCATACTCTGTGACCTGACATTTAGCTTGCTATTAGCTTCGGAGATCTCCTTACTTGGTGCGGGAAGAAAAGTTGTAGCATAGTTCTTATTTTCAAAGACTATTTTTATACCTTTTACAGTCATCTTAACTATAATAGCAATGTTTATGTAGTTTTTTGCTCTAGTAAAATATGTATGAAGCCTTACTTTAAGAACCTAACTTTCAACAGTTCGATTCATCTGGAAAGGATCATATTTGAAAGGAAGCCACCTGCCCTCAGGGGCATCTTGTGGCGGGCCCTATCCCTGCCACAATATGTTTGGGCATCACGCACCCAAGGGTCCCGAGTGCCTTATCCGCAGGGGATGTTGCATCTGGCCGCAGTTCCTGCTGATGAGGATAGTATTGTAAAGTTAGGTAGGTTCTCTACTTTCCTCTTTCTGTCCCGTGAGGTGGGGTGTCGATCGAGATAGCCGACCTGGTACGCGGGACATCTTTAGTCTCTCTCGTGTGGAAGGACACAAAAGAGGCCGACCACTTGAGTGTCTCCTACTATACTTTGCGCCTTGAGTCCATGCCCGTAGTAGCGCACGTGGCCACCACGCCTACCCAATATGCGGTATTTGAATACTGCACAAGTAGTTTCTCTGTCGAAACGCCTGAGTTGCGGCTACGGAGGTTAAACAAAATATATAATAAGGAAGCCACCTTGCTTTATTTAATGAGACGACAATATATGCAGTTGAGTTGTTGCAAAAAGTGCTATATTTAAAGCTAGACTATATTAAAGGACGGTACTATATGTGAAGTAAAGTTTTAATGGGCATCAGGATTATAAATATGAAGAGAGGATGTCTTGAGAACTCTTTTCATGTTTGAATATTGGCGATTTCAGCAAACAGTCCTGTATTTGAATATACGTACACAATATGAAAAGTCCTCCAAGCAGTACCTACATGGTTTAGTCCAAATGATTTGGACGTGATATATTTTCAGGTTTAACTGCGCACTCTGCATGTATGTATAGCAATTCTTTATGAATCCCACGCATTGCACTTGCAGGTGTAAGTCTACATAGAACCCATAAGCAGATACGAAACGTAGAGTAAATCATGACGCTAGAATCCCCGGTGTTTTAACTAAAAGCTGCGTTGATCACATGTGAACACATTGATCTTACTTTTAGTTTTCCCTAAACCATCTCATAAACCCAGCTCTTGGGTAATTCTAGAATTGCACCAATATTACACCTATTTTCCTCTCCGTTTTGCAGAATTCTGTCTTAAATTTTTAAAGAGTGGTTGTTTTATTGGAAAAATTCTAATTCGATCGATGTTACCACTCTGTGGTTACAGCAACTTATCTACCTATCACACTAGTTTGTCATCAAGCCAATTGTTTTTCTATTACTTAAATGCTCAGTCTTTTTCAATCACTAGAGATAAGTTTTTCTGTTCTATAGTCGTGATACTCCAGCTCGCAAAGAATTATTATTACTGGGTTCCCACTTCCCAGCCATACCTGGAAATCCTGGAAAATCATGGAAAACTAAAATTGTGCTGCAAATCATGGTAAAGTCATGGAATTTGAGACAAAATTTGTTGAATTTTGACAAGTCCTGGAAAAATCATGGAATTTGATTATCCAAAGATGCTAACTTTATTTCACGGTCTGACACAAAAAAATGTCCTTGGCTGTTGTATCTTTTTAGTTAAATTTAGTATGTGCACGTGATTGTGGTAGCTACATTGAATTGCCAAAAGGGAGCAGCACCACATGCCTCCAGGACTCTTTCTCCTTTTACACCGTAATGTGGCCTAAGTTAACAGTATTGTCTAAAAGCTGCAGTACTAATGCACACCTTGCCTTCAGAGTGATTACTTTAGTATGTATTGAGATATAACCACTTGACTGAATGTTTGCCCCACAGGCTATAATCAGGTTTACCTGGATCTGTTGCAATGGAAAAAAATGTAGATGACCTTAAGATTAGCTTTGTGAAAGAACATTCAGTTCTCCAGGCCATGATATTGCTTTGTGATAGCTAGGTGCCTATATTCACATTAAACAAGTGCTATCAGTGCACCTTTCATGAAACTGTATTGAGTTTACTACTGTTATTAATTCTGGACTCTTCTCTGGGTTGGAAATATGGAGTTTGTTTTCATCATGGAATTTTGTATTTTCATCTTGGAAATCTGGGATTCTATTTTCTTCAAATTCTGAGAACCCTGTATTACCTACCTATTATTTTTTTGGCGGTTGAAAAGCATTTTTAGGTATTGTTTCAATTTGTTATATGCGTACTCACCCTTATCAACAAGGGAAATTTGGTTAATTGATTTCTTTTATCAGTTTATACGTTTCGTATTCATAGGGAACTGCATTATATAAACCTAATGATTTCGTTCTTTGTTATGTGCATTTATGGCCAATGAGCAGCTTAACTCGTCCGAGACATAAAACAGGGTTACCTTCATTTGAAAGCCAAGTCTCTTGCTCAGCTGAAAGACAGGGTCATTTATGTTAAGATTGAAGTTACACAGAAATTGTTGATTTGTTTACATGTGGAGGTAGGTGAAATGTATTGGTTACCGTCGACTAGGTGGCAACTAGCCTATACGTTTTCGATAACAACGAAGACTTAACTGTGTTTTGTTGTTGGTGTGCAGATCCAAATATAGTCACGGCGTTGATAAATGCACTGTTTGGTTATTGGCATTGAACTGCTTGAATATAATACGAGCTTTGCCCCTACAGGTCCTTGTACAGTATATTGAAAGCTTTCAGTACTTGGGGAATGATTCCCTCGACCGAATACCGCTCCCATGCTCTGTTGTATTCGTAGTGTATTGTCTGAATTCGCCTATTGAGTTGTTTGAACAAGGAATAAAGCTAATGTGAACCTTGCTGTTAGTAGTTAGCAGGTCCTTACAAATTAAAACTTTCAATGCGATACTGATAACGCATTCAAAGCTAGAAATACTCTGTTACGAATCCTGTTCCTATGCGCCGTGAAATCCCCCATGCTTGCGTGTCTCTATTGAGAGTGAAACTATTTTTTTGCGTATTAAAAATGAATCAGATGCCGTAATTTCTGTGTGGTGTACGTATATGCAGGCACGTGTTTTTAGTGGTGGTCACATCGTTTTGTAAATTTTTCTCACCTGCTCAACGATGTTCAATTAATTGCACAAATGACTATTTTGCACAATTGCCCAAACTGATTTGATTTCCGTCACGAGTGCCACTTGCTTGATACGCATTTGTATATTGTGGGTAGGGTTTCGTTTTTACAAAAAAGTGTACAATTTCTATTACTAAGACGAGTGTGTTAGTGAAAGAATATTAGTAAGGAGTGTACCGTAATGGTCCATCATGAATGTGTTGTTGAGTGTGAATCTTGGGAAAAGCTGCTTATTTGCTCAAGTTTTTTGCTCTCTCTCTCTTGGCATTTTCGTTCAGTGTTTTTTAGTCGTATGCGATAAATTTGTCCATCTTTAGTCGCTCTTGGAACGAACTCACAAGTCTAAATTTTTTCGTCCATCTTTTCGCTCTTTTGTCCTGAATTTGTAATTTGTTTTGCTCTCTGACGACAAATTCGTGTTTTTTTTAACCTTTTTGTGCAGTCGTTTTGCACCGAATTCGTCAGTCGTTTCACTCCGAATTCGTCAGTCGTTTTACTTCGAATTCATCAATCGTTTTACTCCGAATTCGTCAGTCGTTTTACTCCGAATTCGTCAGTCGTTTTACTCCGAATTCGTCAGTCGTTTTACTCCGAATTCGTCAGTCGTTTTACTCCGAATTCGTCAGTCGTTTTACTCCGAATCTGTCAGTCGTTTTACGCCGAATTCGTCAGTCGTTTTACTCCGAATTCGTCAGTCGTTTTACTCCGAATTCGTCAGTCGTTTTACGCCGAATTCGTTTGTCATTTTACTCCGAATTCGTTTGTCGTTTTACTCCGAATTCGTCTGTCGTTTGACCCGCTCACAACAAATTGGTCCGTGTCTGGAAGTTGCCGTAACGAACGCGAGGTGTGGAAGCTGCAGTGCATTGCAGGCAACATGTTGGAGATCAAATCCTCCCACCACTGGAGCATCTACTGAAGGTGACCGAGTGCGGCCCAGCCACTGGAGTGAAAAAAGGCCGCTGGACTGCGGCCTGCGGCCCTTATTTATTCTCGCGGCTGGACCGCGAGTGCTCTGCTCTGGAAGTTTCTCGGTTTTGTGATGCCAAATACTAAACAAACGTTGAGGTTCAGCCTAATAATGATATATTATGAGAATAACGAGACCTAGCAATTAAATATTAACTATGCGATTGAAACGGGTCATATTGGAACATACCACTAATCTTATTCACTTCACTCTTGCAAAAAAAAATCTTCAATCAAATATATACCGGTATTTATTTTCTACATCCCGGCATCGATCGTGTGCGTTCAGAAAATCTGTATTTTCATACTTTACTGGCTCACTGAATTTTAAGAAATTTATTTATTTCACAGTGGAAATTGCCAACGTTCGTAGCTTTTTCTTGCCTCATTTATACACTTTACTTTTGCCTTGAATTTCAAGCGCATTTTATTTTTATCTTACAAAATTATTCCAGGCATAAAGAGTATATAAAATTTGCAGCATACGACTGAAGTTCATAGTATACAGTTTCAATAGAATTAGTCTGACTAGGTAGCTGCATTGTATGTATAGAAAACTCGACAGACGTGTGGGTTGTGCACCTTTTCCGTAACTGTCTCCTATGTTTTGATACGATCAAAGAAAGAAACGTGACAATCTGTGGTGTCAAGCATTTTTAGATCAAAATATATTTATTGAGCCATATATTATCGTGCGTAAATGTATTTTTCCTGTCCGTTGTTGCGTCGAGACGCAGACGACGTTCGTTGATGCCTTGATGCCTGTAATATTGCTTCCTATGACCCATTATTGCCTGTACACGATAGGATTAGGCTAGTTATGAAATCTCATCCATCCCATTCATTATGCGGAGAGTTATTTCTAGAAAATGGCAGGGATCTTTCCTGCGCGCTTTCTTTGCTTCTACTCTTATAGTGCATCAAAATGTGCCCTTGTATGAAATTACATGAAGCCCTCGGATTTCGTACTAAGAAGCCCATTCATTCCTAGTGATATATCGAAGCACTGCTACATTACCCAATTACCAGGCAAGTCACCATATATTGTAACCTCCGTACAGCTATTCTTACGTATGTATTTTACCCACCGGCGGGAAAAACTTAACCCTATGTGCACCCGACGGTGCTCACCTCCCAGCTAAAGCTTTCTTTTTCTCTCGCAGGAATACAACAGAACAAAGAGCTCTCATAGCTAAATAATAGCCTGTTATGAATAAGGTTAGCTCTTCGTTGCACGGCGTTTCATACATCGTACGTACATAATAGTGTTTTTCCTATGGGAAAGGCAAGATTACGTTATGTCGTTTACGGTTACGGCCTCGGGTGGCAGAGGGTGGGCCATAGGGTTAGTTTAGTTAGTTTGGCTAATCCCAAGTTGTGGGAGCAGCGCCTGCAGGGGGATTATGTTGTTTACCATAGCCATTAGCTAGGCTTCGGGACGTCTGTGTTTCGTGCCCACTGTGCTTCTCTCAGACTCATATTGACGATGCTTTGTTCTGTTCTTTCTCATATTTTTTGACTTGCTGTTCTCATGCGCGTTGTTCTACCCTCTTGCGTGGGTTCCACGTGTCTGTTCTTCCTTTTTCTCTCTTAAATCACCGTAGTTGTGTCTGAGGAATCCTAAACAACAAATATAATAACTGATTCTTTGATCACAACCTCGCACATATGAAGACCTTATCTAACTGACATATCTTGCCCCAGACGCTGCAGTCCCTGGAACAGACCCTCATCATCAGCGGGTACCCAAGCAAATTATTTGACTTCATCCAGCAAAAGTAGGTATCTAGACCAACGGACAAGCCTGCCAGTAAACTCGGCACACAATCTTCTACAAAAATCAATGCTCTTCTAATTGCAAAACTGACGTGCATGTACCATATTAATTGAATTAGCCAAAGAGAGTTTTTTTTTATCACCTTTAGTATGATATTGGACACCATTAGTACCATATTGGACGTTAAATTATGTAGCTATGTATTTATAATTCATCTACTGTAAAGTTATCATCCACAAAAGCTGTCAATACAGACGAATTACTGAATGGCAAGATTATACAAACCCTACCTTAAGCTTATGAAAATATTTTGTTGCATTTGCAGTGGAGTCTTTTGTTATTTGCACTCTTGAGACTGACATTATAAACTTTATAAAATATAAATAGCCAGCCTTAGGCAAGACTGTGTGGACCAATTAGGTACTCCACCATCAATGATAAACGCATAGATTGTGCCTAAACATATCTATGTTGACCGTCTAGGTCAGGGGTTCCCGGCCGGCCGTGGGTGCTCTCGTCTCTTAGGGGTGCGAGATAACATTCCTAGGGGTTCGATAAAATATAGTTGTATACATAAATTTGTACTTAAATTTGGTGTAAACTTCATTCTTGACTTGTCATCAGATGAGATATTATTTGGTCAAGGGGTGCGAGAACGTAGAGGGGGAGAAAACGTTTCCAAAGGAAGTTTAAGATCAGATAGCCAAATGAAACCTGTGCATACGCCGAGATTATGCAAAAAGGAGGAAATTGACGCGTAAGCGCAAGGACTCGAGCCATAATTGTGAAATTGGCAGCCGTTACAAGCAATGTATAGGGCAAGGGTTCCCGACCATGGGTAACTCGCACTCCCTGGGGGTGCGAAATAATCTTCCAGTGGGTGCGAAATCACGGATAAAATAAAGTTGGGCATTTAAATTTATACCCAAGTTTTGCGTGAATTTCATTCTCCATCATCAGATGAGTTTTTTTTTTTGTAGGGGGTGCGAGAATATTGTACAAGCTTTCTAGGGCTGCCAGGCTTAGAAAAGGTTAGGAACAGCTGATCTAGGTGCTCCGCTGTCAGTGGCCAACACGTGGATTAGGTCAAAAACTATTTTTTACGTTTGCTATATATTTCATTATTTTTACAATTTGAGACCAAAAATTTTGCATAAGTTTTGAAAAATTTTGCATAATTTTTGAAAAATTTGAAATCGGTTTTAAAGTGGTTCTCCGGAGTCGGAGTTAGGCTCTAATTTCCGACTCCGACTTCAACTCTCCCTCAGATCCTACGACTCCGCAACCCTGCCTATACGGCTTCAAATTACAGGGGGCCTTCGGCCAAGGTCTATGTTAGTCTTGTCAATGGTGGGGACTTCTTAAGTCACTTTTTGAGAATGACGATTCGGTGGATCTCGCCGCTGTCATAGGCTGCGCCAGGCATCACTTCATCTGAATGCACCTCTGGCAGTCACTCTCAACATTTAGGCCTCGAGGGTATATTCTGACCGGCCCTATCCCTGTCAGAATATATATGGGCCTCACGAACCCGAGGCCGTCCCACGTGCCTTATTCGCAGATGTTCCTGCTGACGAGGTTAGTTTGTGAGATAAGTTCTCTCAACTTCCCATTCTGCTCTGAATGGTGGTACGCAACCCATCACATGGGGCTCCTGCCTGCTCCCGTGTGGGGACACGGAAAGGACCCTCCGCACGAGCGTTGCTTTCCTCTATCTTCTTCTCTTTTCGTCTTTCGTTTCTGGATATGCTTCGCGTCTGATTCCCCGCCAGTAGTAGCGCAGACAGCCAACTTGCACTATACGGCAGAGGAGGGCCGATGTCGAGATAGAATACAGTATTTCTACTCGAGCTTCGTGGCGTACTAGCCTCATTGTAGGGATCACCCTGTTCGATACCGTGGTTACGCTAATCATGTAATAGTGATAATTTAAACTCCAAAGGGATTACATCTACTATACTAACTTCAGGATGTTGCAAGCAGTGTTGTTCCTCCAAATATTCGCGTTTTCTTTAAGCATAAAGAGGCTTCCAAGTGAATTCTTTGTCTGTTCAGCCATTCATCAACGCTTCATAACCTTAAACTGCCTTTTATAGCTGAACAGTGCATATAACATTTGTATTTACGCCGTTTATCCTTCACGGCCTGTCGGGGTGTTGGGTAGGTTAGCTTTCACAGTTGCTCATTATAATACAGAAAAACTTGGAAGCTCACAAGTGTTCATGTGGTTCACAATATTATATTTACATAGAAATTCTCTGCATGTGGTACAGTTATAGATTTGTTTCTCGAAGTTGCTCATGGCTATACAGTACAGAAAACGCTCATTAGCACTATAGGTATTCCTGTACTTTTCGTTCGATCTTATATTTGCGTAAAACGTTTTTACATGCATTTTCCTGAGTGTTGTGTAGCTTCTGCAGTTCCTATTCAAATGATGTATACAGATTGTAACTCGTTCGGTTTGATTAGTTTTAAAATTGCTCCTACAGTATTATTGTTAACTTAACATTTAGCAAATTTTGTGATGTGTCTTGTGCTGTGTTCTCTCTGGCCTGCCCCACCCTATTCTCTTCGTAACAATTTGATGGTCGTTCAGGTTATTCGCCGTCATGAGTGCTTCTGAGTCTGTCCTTTGTGCTGAGTTTGTTACTGCCACCCAGACTATCATACAGACCATCTATACTGTCACCAGTTTACTGTTCTCTTCCTTTCTTACTGTATCGGAAGTGTAATTTAGCCTATCGTACCGAACATCCACAGTCATCAATGCTTTTAGTGCTCGCCCTTTGTTACTGTACTGGAGTTAAGTTATAATTCTCTAGTTCTGTTAATATCAAGCTGCTGCAAAACCATAGTCTACTGATGATAATTTAGAACAATTAGAGCCCACAGCAAAGCACTCGCCCACCTCACGCTAAAATCTTATTAGACTTAGTTCCGAGCCTACGCAGTCCACCTGCTAGTTGTGTATTTTACCCCGTTAGGTATGTAGTTTCACTGCGGCCTACGGAACCAATTGTTTGCTTGCATTAGTCTAAGTACGACTTTAGCCCTTGTAATCTCACTAGCTGACTTGGTTGACCTTCTCTCCATAACTAAAGCTAGTATTAGTTATGGTAACGTCTGCAGTGTGCATTCATCGAAATAATTATCAGGCCGGGTATTTCGTTGACATGAGACTGCAAGTGCAAATTAGGAGCTTCTTTCTATCTTTTCTTTGAGATGTTCGGTCATCAGAGGCCGACGCTGTCTACGGAAGACCGGAGCGAAATAACGGCGCGGTCAGCGTCAGCTTTCACTGTTCAGTTTTGTTTTTTTACAGTAATGCGAGCGAACATTTTAACTAACCCAAGGTTTGAGTTATTCTGCTAAAAAAGTTACGTATGTATATTCGAGTGAATGATTTTGAATATGGTCCCAGCCAGTCCATTACGGAAGAAAATCTCGAACATGCCACTGTGAGTTTTGAACAATATGCCCGATTCTTTCAGTGTACGGTCTTACTAATATATACGTAGCGTTGTCCAACTGTGCTCTTTATACAAATGCCTCACTAGTATTTACGCCTTCTGAGAGTCTTTATTTTGTTCTCCCTATTTTCTGCCGACCATATATCTGTTCTCCATCCACGGTCTGTATCCGTGCTTGCTTTCCTCTTTTTTTTTCTAGACGTACGTGTTTTTTCCGTTTCATAAGTTGATACACTGTCTTAGATTGCTTACGGATGCTTAAACTGACATGATCGTTATAATGTCTCTGTAGACTTTCACCTTGCTACCTTAATATTAATGCCTCGCTGGAACGCCACTACCCATAACAGTGCGCGTCTAGTCCTGTTCTGTATTCACTCTTTTCACTGTGTCGCATTTGTGTGGTTGTGTCGTGTTTGCGTGCAGCACAGCCATACACGTGCACTTGGTTGCGTATTCTTACTTTCTAGTTTATCTCTCCATGCTCCAGATTTGCTGCACATTTTGCACCTGTGTTGCTTGTTCGCATGCATTGTGGCCAACTTTATTACACGCATATCTTGTGCCTATTCCGCTACCTACGGGACTTGACCCGTGATTGCAGTCATATTTGTGAATTAGTCTTACTCTCTGTAGTTTATGTATTATATTTGCACAGGCTTGTTACGCGTTCTGTTCTTACTCACTTCAGTGTTCTCTTTATGGTCCCGATCTGTATTACATTTCGCTCATACCTGGCTTGTTCAAACTGCCTTTTGTCTGTAACTGATACCTGTATCTATATACATTATATAGCAAACGTAACTTACCCACCCCGTAAATGCGTGTAACCCAAAAATTTCTTGTCTTTTTCTGTGAGACAGTTCACTATTAAAACTGCAACAAGTTTGTTGGTTGCACGATAGATTTAGGGAAAAATAAAATATATTCTAAACCTTTCATTGGTTTAAACAGGAGTTAATTCAGACCTCCTGCTCCTACATACTACCTTTGGCCTTTTCTCTAATTCAAGGAAACGCTGGAAAATACCTAGCAGTTGCCATATAGCTACTGTTCACTTGACTCGTTATCGTTGAGTATCTACTGTTCTCGATGTTTCGCAGAATGTTATTACTACGATACTCCAAATCTGGGTTTGGTGCTTTAGACTTAACCCTTCAGTTATGATTTAGATTAGATAGGCGGCAGTAGACGAACCAAGAGGCCCATTCCCAGTATTTAGTCTTGTCTTTCCCGTAGAAATTGTGAGTAAGGGTACCGGCTCACCAAAAGTAGTCCAGTGAGAAGCAGGCAGGCTAACTCGCAGTTTTTGAAAAGCCCGGTAATGCATTGGAGCGCGCACGCCGCACTGCCGCTGTTCCGTGTGCGCGCTCCAATGCATTACCGTGCTTCTCAAAAACTGCCAGCCTGCCTGCCAGGTTATCGCTGAACTGCTTTTGGTGTGCCGGCGCCCTAACTCTATTTGATAAGTGCTGTCACTGCCTGTCAGTAATACACCATCCGTTGCAGGATCAAGTTTGCATCATTAACGTCCAGTGTTGCTATTTGTACCACCAAAAAATTCTGTACTGTTCGATGATTGCACTTGATAAGAAGCAGCGCATCAAAATAGAGCACTGGTGTCGCCGTCATAGTGTAAGATGTCGATTGTGGAAAGCTGTACGATGAACCATGCGTATGTGCAGTAACGAGAGAAATTATATGTGCAATCATTATTAATAGGCCTTAGCCCTATCCCGGGTGTCGTTACGCTTAATTCTATAAGGAACGTCATGCTATTTCGTTGCGATCTCTAACTAAAATACTGTATAGGGAAAAACAGAGGATTCGGTTTTGTGCGGTAATAAAAAAATATAAGGGCAAAAATTGAAAATCCTGCTCTGTATATACTTTTGTTAGGAATGTTTCGAGGATTGCAAAACTGTCGTTTTTTTTTCTAGCATGAAAACTCACTGAGTTTTATTCTCTTGAAATTGTCAAAAAATACAAATACATTGATATATAGATATTCCCCATTCTCTCAAAAACTAAGACCTAAATAAAAAAGCTAAGTTGTTAGAACAAAATGTGCTTCTTTATCAAAAATACATATTCTGAGCCAGTTTCAGAACAATCGGCCCACAATTGATAATTTTGAGCCCCCTCCCTCAAAAATGTACCAGTTGCGAAAGTTTTACCCAACTTTTTTTAATGTCCTCATATGGAATAGGAAAATGCATTTTTTTTATTGAAATGTACGCAGACACCCACCCTCCCTCCAGAGCCTGGACTATAGGCTATAGGTCTTGTTGAGTGAATGCGGAGGCTACAGCTAGACTTCTTTAGTTTTACTCACTACCCAAGCAATGGAATTTAATGCCTCCATTCGTAATATAATTCATGCGAAGTTCTCCCGTCTGTGCTGAGGTACCTACATGAATACACCTTGCGCTGTAATGGCACATTGTAGAGTCTACCTCGTCAGTACCTACTACAAAGTTAGTGTGCAATTTAGAAGTAAACTCATCATTGAACGACGTGTCTCATCCTCATCAAGTGTTATGCGAGAGCTATAATACTACATGTTATGGTCCCCCATACGGAGCAACTATGTACAACGCCAGCTTCTTTTGAGACTATGTACTTAGCATTGCTTAACCCTACTGATACGAACTTGTGTTATTTTCCCTTTGTCTTCCTTCGTAGAAAAAATGGCCTTTTATCTGGTAGCGCAGCCTGGTACACATAGGGTTAAGATATCATTTGTGGTGTACACGGATCCTAAATAAGGTGTGTTCGTTTATTGCAAACTGGTCGAGAAATTGAAAAGTTTCTCAATTCACAGTCTGTAAAATACAAATTTGCTAGAGATGTCATTAACTACCTGCTCATTACTACTGTTCTTGTACGTACTGAGATGTAAATGTCCGTATCGAGTGGATACCTTTGCAGAATTTGTAATGTATTATATATATATTTGTGATACACATCGTGATCGTTTTTACCCTTTGATCCTGAAACCTTTGTGTTCTTTGTTGGGGGACTTCGCTTAACCATTTTATATTACATAGAATAGCGCCCCATGGAAGCACCCATACGTTACCTTAGCTTTAGTTAGGCCTTTGCGACATCTTTCTGTGTGCCCACGTTGCTTTCTTCTCTTACTGTACCGTTGCGCGTGGAACCAGTGCGGGAAAAACCTCTTTTTTTCGGGGTCCACTCTTCTATCGACATACTCTCAATTTTTTTCTGCTGCTGCTCTGGGCAGTGAGGCTTGAGATAGGCTTATGATATTAATACTATGCACTCGCGCGCTCAACTACCAAGCGGATGTGCAGACTGCATGCCGTCCGGATGCACATTGAAAGTCTGTAGCATGAAGCCATGAACTAAATTCGAGTTGAGCGTGCATTGTGCAGCGTGGCCCCGGCATAATGGGTGGTATGTAATAACAAGCTATGCAATATCTGGATCTGTTTTTTGTTTTACTCTTCCAGAATGCACAGAAAGAAACGAGAGCGTGCTTGCTCGTCTGTGACCACATTAAAGCCACACGTGACGTCACAGCCAATGGCGCTTCGGCAGGCTCGCCACCCCCGGAATATCGATTCCCCTGATTGGCGGGGACGTCAGGCTTGGCTTTGTTTTGGTTACAGGGCAGCACACTCTCTCTGTTTCTATACACTTTGATTATTACTGCCTTGAACTTCAAAACTTGAATTGTTTGTTTTACGATGTCAACAATTGCATTCTTGTAGAGAAACAAAGTAGCATCCTCGGATAATTACGGGCATTCTGCAAATGGAATCATCAGCTGACTTGCTACATGTGGGTGGGGGGGGGGCGGAATATCACTTTCTTTTTTCCCTTCGACTCGGCAGTGAAAATTAAAATTAGATCTTTCTCTGAATCTGCTGATGATGCATTCCGTTTTGAAGCCTTCTGCGTACTCGTGCTAGCCCTCAGGGGTATATGCTAGCGGGCGCTTTCCCTGCCACAATGTATTTTGGGCCTCACAACCCCAAGGGTCCCTAGTGCTTTCTCCGCAGGGGATGTTGCAGCTTGCCGCACTTCCTGCTGACGGGGTTAGTTTTGTAAAGTTAGGTAGGCTCTCAATACTTCCCTTTCTGTCTCGGGAGGTGGGCCGCTGATCGAGGTGGCCGACCTATTCGCGCTAGACTTTTACCTTCTTGTTTTTCGTTTCCTTCCCCTGCGCAGCGTAGCTGAGCGAAAGCGTTCAGCCGGGTTGTAAATACGCAACTTACGCCTTTTTCCTGTCAGTAGCGCACTGACCACTTAGAATCTGAGACCTACCGGCAGAAAAGAAGAGATAAAAATCATTGATAATTTGAAACGAGACATGCCTCGCGTCCTAGTGGCGCACGAGCCTGTGTTAAACCACAGGAATAGTTCAGTGCGATCTAGACGTTGTGTCCCTGATGCGCTAGTAAGATTTTGTACTGCTACTGCGTACTCTTGCTGATTATTATGTGTTTAATTTTGGCTGTTCTTTTCATACCTATCTTTTGTTCTCATCCCTGTGCAGGGGCTCATAATCTTGACTGATACAGGGGGCATAGGATGGGCCATAGGACGTAGGATTAGTTACGCCCATCCTGTTATGGGGAGTAGCGCCCCCAGGGGGTTTCTGTAGGTTACCTTAGCCATTAGCTAGGCCGTCGGGACGTCAATCTTTCGTGCCTACTTTGCTTCCTTCGAATTTCATACTCCTACTTGCTCGTGCTTTATTCTGATCTTTCTCTTATTTCCTGACTTACTGTTCCCATTCGCGTTGTTCCTGTGTGGGAATACCTTCGTGCATGGGTTCCCCATATTTCTATCGTCATACTGTATGTCCCTTGCTTCTTTCTCTGTTAGATCGCCGTGGTTGTGGAGACGGAGGCTTAAACTACTTAATATAATAATAATAATAAATTTTTGAGCCCACTTTGCGTCCTTTCTGATTTCGTACTTCTACTGATCTTACTTTCATCTGTTCTTCCTCTTCTTTCCCGACTTGCTGTTCCCATGCTCGTTGGTCCACCACCTTCGTGCATGGGCTCCATATTTCTGTCGACATACTACATGTTCCTTCATTTTCCTCGGTTGAATCACCCTAGTTGTATCTAGGGAGGCTTAAACAATGAATGTAATGATAATCTTGGCTAATAATCTAAATGTCCCTTTTATTTCCTCTCTTTGCATTACAGCAAATATCGTAGGCAAAGTGGCTTTAACTGGGAATATAGTAACGTTTATGACTTTACGGCAATAGGCGGGCCATTGCGGCCTCGCTCTGTTCCTTGACCGACCCTATTGGAAACACGAGGCTAAGGTAAGTAGCGAGCCCGCAGGGGCACCTGTTGCTGGGGAAGGTGAGCGTTCCCCCGGGCTGCTCTGCGTCAGTAGCTCCGAGCTCTTGCGCACCACCATCTGCGTGGGCAGGTGGTCAGGTAGTCGTACAGGTGGTCAGGTAGTCGTGCAGGTGGTCAGGTAGTCGTGCAGGTGGTCAGGTAGTCGTGCAGTTGGTCAGGTAGTCGTGCAGGTGGTCAGGTAGTCGTGCAGGTGGTCAGGTAGTCCTGCAGGTGGTCAGGTAGTCCTGCAGGTGGTCAGGTAGTCGTGCAGGTGGTCAGGTAGTCTTGCAGGTGGTCAGGTAGTCTTGCAGGTGGTCAGGTAGTCTTGCAGGTGGTCAGGTAGTCTTGCAGGTGGTCAGGTAGTCTTACGGGTGGTCAGGTGGTCGGGTAGTCTTGCAGGTGGTCAGGTAATCTTGCAGGTGATCAGGTAGTCAGTCTTGCAGGTGGTCAGGTAGTCTTGCAGGTGGTCAGGTAGTCGTGCAGGTGGTCAGGTAGTCGTGCAGGTGGTCAGGTAGTCGTGCAGGTGGTCAGATTGTCTAACGGGTGGTCAGGTAGTCTTACGGGTGGTCAGGTAGTCGTGCAGGTGGTCAGGTAGTCTTGCAGGTGGTCAGGTAGTCTTGCAGGTGGTCAGGTAATCTTGCAGGTGGTCAAGTAGTCGTGCAGGTGGTCAGGTAGTCGTGCAGGTGGTCAGGTAGTCGTGCAGGTGGTCAGATTGTCTTACGGGTGGTCAGGTAGTCTTACGGGTGGGCAGGTAGTCTTACGGGTGGGCAGGTAGTCTTGCAGGTGGCCAGGTAGTCTTGCAGGTGGCCAGGTAGTCTTGCAGGTGGTCAGGTAGTCTTGTAGGTGGTCAGGTAGTCTTGCAGGTGGTCAGGTAGTCGTGTAGGTGGTCAGGTAGTCTTGTAGGTGGTCAGGT
>LQNS02278076.1:1734045-1748364 GCA_001587735.2 Parhyale hawaiensis | reverse complement strand
GGAAGCAAACAATGACTCATCAACACTGCTGTCGCTTCCGCGTCCCTCTCTCTTTGCAACGGACGTTCTCTTTTTATAACGGATTCGTCCGGTATAAAAAGAGAACGTCCGGTAAGATCAGGGACCCCTCTCTCTATAGCGGATTTTCTCTTTTTATACCGGACGATTCCGGTATATAAAGAGTGGTCCGGTAGGGCCATGAAATCCTCCGTTATATAGAGAGTCCGTTATATAGAGAGTTTACTGTATTTCAGTCTTCATTGAATTGCTTTGGTTATAATTTCTTGGTTTGGACGTTTAATAAAAATATTCCTGTTCACTTGTATTTATTTCTTCCTTATGACGTTTTTATCAACTGGTTACATAATTTCAGGTAACAGTAAAAAACTCATAAATGAGCAAATTGCATAATAAACTTAGCAAATGGCTAAACATTTACTTTGCAAGTGCTGTTTATTTTTGTAACATCGTCACACATTTAGTTAATATTGATCTTTCTGAGTTAGACACTTATCTTGAAAAATAAAGTAAAAAATTGTATTTGCATAATCAAAGCCAACATGCTGTATATTTGTATGTTTGTCTGTCCACCCAAAAAGTGGTATAGAAGGAGTTTAGTAATGTTCATAACTATTTGCAGGGAGTATGGTTGGTTGACCTAGATGTGACCCATGCCAAAAAACTAGGCCTAGCTGGTCATCAAAAAGGACTGCGTTGAATTTGCGTCAACTGCGGCAGATTGTCTTACGCCACGAGGCGTTCTATTGTTTTCCTGTGTTATTATTAAGAGATCCTGACCGGGCGCTGTTCCCAACCTTGTTGGACACAGCAGGGAGATTAGGGAAAACTAAGGGAAAATAAATCACTCAGGCATAAAGGGACCAGCAATCACATGCTCAGGGAATTTCTGCAGTTCAGTGGATGGTGTTCATTTTGGGGGGTTGTCTGTATGAACGTGGCGTTCTCCCAGAGCCTGAGCCATGTGAGGATTAAATGTTCTGCAGTGCCGGGGAAAGGTGGACGACTGTCTAGCTCTATTTTGCAGCAAATCCTAATAGTGTGAGGGTGATTTGTAACATTTTCAGTCCCATCAGCCCATAACCCATTGGTAATCACTTTATTTGAGAGGAAAATGGACAATCTGAGACTCAGGGAGATTTAAGAAATATCAGAGAAAATTCAGGGAATTTTTAAAAGGCCTAGTTGCTAGACACCATGTTAGCTGGCCATCAAAAATGACTTCGTTGAATTTGCCCCCACCGTGGATGATGGTCTTACGTCACGAGACGTTTTAATTATATTACATATGTATATACAGTATTAGGAATTAGCCCACCACCAGCGGAAACGAGTGTACGGTTCAGGGTGCCTGCGGACAGTATTTGAGCCCCTTGCCCTGGGGACCGGAACCGTTCTACGACTGTGTGTTTGTTCCCTTGCAGGTGTGAGCTGTGCAGCAAGAGTTTCGCTCTCCGCCATCAGCTCACGAGACACGCGAAACTGCATGCAGGTCGGAATTGATTACCGTTAAAATACCCCTGATATTACCTTCATAGTGCCATGTGTGCTCGTATAGTGTGTGTCCTACCTTAAATTTCGGTATAATACTCTATATGTGTCTGCAGTGTAAGATAAACTTGGCACCTAGCTGAACCGAACCTATTCTTAACTAACCGAACCTGTCCCAACTTAACACAAGCTATGAGAAAGGCTACGAACTCTACTAAGACCTTACGATGTTAAGATTTGTGACGGTGTTGACTTCGGTGTTGCCATATGTTGCTCTCATGTGATCCTTGTCCAGAAATTTACTATCTCTCCAGGCCCTCATTTTCTCCCATGTTATTTTTATGCAGAATTGGGCGCAGCCCCATGGCAGCAATTTCTTATTTACAGCTTGCTTCGGCCTGCAAGTTTTTTTCTGTCTTTTTTTTTAGGCCTGCCCGCCAGCGGAACTGTGACCACTAAAGTTATTCACAGTAATGATCTAAGTATATCTTTGAGCTAAGCCCGAGGGTAAGGGGCGCTAACAATTCACCTGGGTACCAAGTCCGTCACCGCCTGCAATACTTTTGGGACAGTTGGGTAGAGGCTTAAGGCGTATTCAACAACCCCAGGGGGCCCCTGTAGGCTACATCAGCCATTAGCTAGGCCTTCGGGACGTCTCTGTTTCGTGCCCACTTAGCTTCCTTCCCGATTTCTTACTACGACTTGCTGATGCTTTATTTTGTTCTTCTTCTTCTTTCCCGACTTGTTCCCTTGCGCGTTGATCCTGTGTGGGAACACCTTCGTGAATGGGTTCCCCATTTATCTTGGCATACTATGTGTCCTTTGCTCTTTCCTCTGTGATATCGTTTTGCTCGGAAACGGAGGCTTAAACTCACAAACTATAACATAACTATAAAAAAGCTTATTCAACTCGCTGGCTTTCTGCTCAGGTTTAACTCGTCTGGACTTCAGTCTTAAAGCTTACACCATCTTTGTCGATCGACTTTTAGGTGCTAGTCACAAGCCGAATACGCTTGACTTTGAGGCAGCTCGAGCGATGTTTATTGCGATTAACGCTTAAAATTCGATCATAAGTGGCGAATCTGACGTTCAGGATTGTAGTCTGGACCCGTAAAAGCTGAGAGCACCAGATGATCTGGATCCAAGTGAGTAAGTTGAACGCGCCTCTTTCCTCCTCCGCTGCTAAAACTGAGCCGTCTTCCCTTACTTCAAAACCTTTGATGTGTCGTTTGGTAGCCCACAGCTGTGTTTATAGGGGCACAACCATAAAGTGGGACACTGAGTCGTACGTACGGGGACCAAACGACTGTCGTGTGAAAACCTCTTCCTTGTGTCTCTGTGGCGCTGCATTATAATCAGGGGCTGCGGAGTCGGAGGTCCAAGCCTGACTTGGACCTCTGGGCATTGCCAGTATCCGACTCCGCCTTCTGGCCCCTAAAATCGTCCGACTTCTACTCTGTAACGCGGACTATCATAATTAGGAGATCCTATTGGTGTAATTAACTCGTTGGCTTTCAGACCATCGGCCTGAGCAGCACACCCAGCAGTCTCCAGCTCCCTCCTCACACGAGTCGCCAGCTTCTGCTCCAGTGAGTACCCTAGTCGTGACGGTCGTAGTACGAGGAGCTACCTCAGAGTATCCGTTAGGTCAAGTTAATTTAGATAGGGCTGGGTTCATCTAAAATAGCCACCTAACCTGACTTGCGGGTATAGGTACGTATGACATCGGAATCTCAGGTAGATCACTTACTATTCCGGCTCCAATTACTTTTTTCGAGAGTTGTTTTGAATACGCAGAATCGGCGTGGTACAGTCCTTTGTATTACCTTATCCTCGTTAAGCTTATGCTGCTATTACTTTTTCGATATTTTTTTCTTCGTGCGTTTCCGCTCTGTTTGATTTAAAGTGCATGTAACTAACGTTTGGGGCACGAAAGCCTTGATTAATAAGTTTTACAGTGTTGCACTGTAGCAATTTCTCATCGAAAAACGTCTGAATCATTCAATGCTGCCTTTAAGTTAACCATATATATCTATTTCGATACGGCCTATTAGATGGCCAACAGTATTCCTACACGGCCTGTTAAGAGGCCGGCGTCTCGATAAAGATACCAGAAATCTAGGCCACCTAACGGCCTGTTAGCTTCAAATAGTAGAAAAAGTATTATAAACACCATAGATTTTCGCAAATTTGGTCTCATTTTGAAGGAAAGTTAGTCTACGTTGAAAGCACACCCATTTCTCGACAGGTAAACGTCCAAAATTTTTTGATGCTGCCACCCACCACCACCACCCTAGTACAGCACCTTACCCCGGCTACTTTGTATGTAAGGTAGAAAACAACTGGTGCTATATGAAGTTTAATACAAGTGAACCCGCATATATACCTATTATACTTATGATATTAGCAGAATCAGTCCGTGCCTTCCTAACCTACAAGGGTCTCGGAGGGAGTGTACCTCTATTAGGCCAATTAGATATATATATATTGGTATTACTGCGTGTACCAATACACTTGCAATCTAGGAGAGTGTAACGCTTCAGCAAAATTCGTCGGGTACACGGAGCAAATACTCGCAGACAGATTTTACCAGCGCAAGTCCGTCCAGCAGCACCTCAAGAGTGTCCACAACATGCAGCGAGTATCTCCCCAAACCATTCTTCAATCTGTCTCCATACTCAGAAGGGCCTCTCGAGTTTTAGAAGATTTTACTCATATTGTGCAATTTGGCAACTACAATTGAATTACTAACTGGCAACTCACCGGAAACTCTAAGACCGGGTGTTACCTCTCGAGCCGTCGAGCGTCAGTCTGTGCTTTTACACAGGTATGATTATGGGTTGCGTTAACCCGAAACGTCACCATGGACATTAAAACTTTTTAAATCAAATGGCTATCTTTTACCGCTTTCAGAACCTGGTCCCACAGTACAAAACTACAGTTCAGAACCCTCGAAAGGCTAGAAAAGAAGAAGGTCAAAATATCGTGTCATCTTTCTTTCAACGAAACATATATGTATATATTTATATTTTGATGCGGGCTATTAGATGGCCAACAATCTTTCAATGCGGCCTGTTAAATGGCCGGTGTCTCGATAGAGGTACCAAAAATCTAGTCCAGCTAACGGCCTGTTAACTTCAAATAGCGAAAAAAGTATTAAAAACACTGTAGATTTTCTCACATTTGGTTTCATTTTGAAGGAAAATAAATCTACGTAGGAACGCACGCCCACTTCTCGTGCACACGTGCAGGATGATAAAGGACATCCATTTCGTTGAAATTGCACTAGGTGCGAGTACTGGAACCTAAGGTCTATCTGACGTGTCTAGTGCGTTTAGGGTTGCCAACTAGTGATTATACAAGCTAAAAAGACAAAGGTTCTGCAGGTCCCTAAATTGCTACGTTATAAAAGTCCTATTGAAAATTGTTAGTTTAAAATTCAATTGTACGCTGTTGGGAGACATTTTCATAGATTTGTGTACTAAAACATTGTATGCCTAAAAGATGCTACCTAGTGATTATAGAAGCGAAAAAGCAAAGGATCTTCAGGGTTCAAGTTTCAAAGCTATAATTTCTCTGTCGATTGTTAGTTTAAAAATCTACTCTAAACTATTGAAGTAGATAACATATATGCTAATAGAGTTTATATAACGTTATAACGTTGGTTCTTAAATTTCTAGTATTAACACATATTGATGGACGGAAGCTATTACGAAGACTAGAATATATTCAAAATTCTGTCTCGGCCCTCTTCTTGTCCGTTGAGCGTGGGTTTCAGCTTCTTGATGCATAGAGCCTCCAGGATCAGCAACTCCTGTCTATAGCTGCCGCGGCACAGTATTTTGACGGAGTCCATTAGTGATCTTGCGGGTACTCTTGTCATATGATAAACTTCTTTTAGGTGGGAGAGCACTAATCGATGCTGTCTAAACCGGCCGGTGAGGGTTTGTTCCGTGTAGCCAATATACGTATTGCGGGAATTACATTCACCGTGGTTGCACGTATATTGGTAAACAACGATGTGTTCTTCTGTAGATGGATGCAATTTAGCAACCTGCAGATCCTTTTGTCTTTTTAGCTTGTATAATCACTAGTTGGCAACCCTAAACGCACTTGACACGTCAGATAGGCCATAGGTTCCTGTACTCGCATGACTATGAACACGTACGGTTCAAAACGTTGCTTTTAACAATATGACACCAAATGCAATTTTAACGAAATGGATGCCCTTTATTATCCTGCACGTGTGCACTGCTGAAACAAAAGTGAAGTATCGCAATGTTGAAAGAAAAGCCTCGAAGCTAATTAAAATATGAAGTCATCTTTGTTTCAACGAGACCTGTTTGGATAACGACCTGCTGCCCATATACCAATATATATATATATATATGTACAGTATGTTCAAGTGTTGCTGTACAATCTTGTCTGGCTAATGCTTGGAATATAAATCGCGACAGCGGGTCCCCAGAGTCACTGTCAGGAGTGAGGTATTTTGGAAGTCTTATAGGGAATTGGAACGCCGTTTCTGGTGCCATCTTTGGGATATTATAAGAAAGTTGTCTGATCATTCATCTATTTTGGATCGGCTTCTTTGCATAATACGTACTTATGTGTCTCCCCGCTTCATTATGGTCATGACTGGTGATGAACTCTGGTTTGATGATGCCTGTCGGAGGCGCATGAGTTGAAGCAGGAGGCATATTCCCATTGGCGCACTAGCCTGTGTGGTGTTGACTTTCAGCATTTCAGGGAACTGAAGCGTTAGGCTAGGGCTACTTATGAAGAAGCTGAGAGGTAGAATAAGTCCATGGAGTTATTGGCTTCGTATGTTCGCGCACACTAGTAGTGGTCCACATTGAAGTTGTGTTTGGTGCGAGCTCTTCCATCCCTCCTTTAATTGGTGCTGGTTGTGATGTCGTTGTGGACCCATGCCAAAGCGGACCTTTTGTTGCATTACTTTAATCAGAAGCAGAACTGGGACCGGGTACGCATTCCTTTAGCGTGTTACCCTGAACTGAGGTTCTCCGGTTTTGCTTTCATATCCTCTGAAGTGCACTACCTTTTTCTTGACCTGGACCCCTATGATGGCAATGATCCATCGGGTATGTTTCAGCTCTTTCTTCGGAGGGCGGTTGGTGCACTTGCCGGCCCACTCACTTCTGTGTTTCGTCGGATGTCATGGCTGGGCTCATTCCCGGAATGCTGGCGTGTTGCTCATGTAACGCCTGTTCTGAAAAGCTGTGTTCAAGTCGGACGTCAGATCATAGACCCATCTCGATCACACCTGTTTAATCTGAAGTTTGTAAAATGTTGGGTTGCTTTCTTGGGAAGCAAGATATCCTGCCGCAAGCACCGTATGGTTTTCGAAAAGGCATGGGAACTTGTGATGATCTGCTTCACATTTCTCAAGCGTTGCAGTTGGCACTTGATAGAGGTCATAAGGCTACCGGCTTGATCTGTCTTGATTTCGGTGCTGCTTTTAATCGCGTGAGTCGCCTGGGGTTGCTTCATTAGCTTAGATTGATGGGAGTTGGTGGTTCAATTTTCACGGTTGTCAGTTCTTGTCTGGTAGACGCCAATGTATAGTTGTTGATGGGAAGAGTAGGCCTAGTGAATTTTTGGATGTGGTATCTGGTGTCCAACAAGATTGTGCCCTGGGCCCTTTATTGTTCATCCTTTACACAGCGGACTTGTTTAAGCTTGTTCATAATTTGCTTCTTGGTCACGCTAATGACGTTACTCCGCTGGTTGTTTGAGAGAATCCTTGTAATGGGCTGAAGGTTTCAGATTCCATGCAGCGTGATTTGGAGGTGATTGATTCCTGGTGTTCTAAGTACTTTACCATTAGTTCTTGCTATTTGTAGACACTGTAGTGGCGACTGAGACTTTGAGCAGTTATTACGTATTTGGACTGTGTAGCAACATGTTAGCGGTGTCCACGATAACGTACGGTAACCCGAAGAGCTTCCGAGGGCGTTTCACTTTTTGTCTTTCATAGATAATGGTCTTGGGTAATATACTACTCGGTGACAGTACTGATCTTTCTCCTTCAGGTGAGTCCTGAGGCGCCTTCTGGTGAAGGTACATCGATCAACTCCAGGAAAAGAAAATGGGCCGATTCTGGTTCTGACGCCGACGATCTGGCGTTCGTCCCGCAAGGTGTCGAACACTCCGTGCCTGGCTGCGGTGATCCTCGCGCATCTGCACGTACTTCAACCTCGAGTGCGAATGGTAGCGGCAACTATAATGGTAGTACTTCCACTGTTGGTGGTAGTGGTGGTGGCTGTAGTGGTGGCAAAAGTAATGTCACAACTTCGAACGCAAGTGGTAGAGGCGAGTATAAAGGTGGTACTTCCAATGGCAGTAGCAGTGGTGGCAAGAAGAATACTTCATCCGGTGGTGGATGCTGCTGCGGAAGTGAAAGAAGTAATGGAAATAAAAAAGCCAAAACTGCAGGCGGCGGAGGATGCTGCAGCGGCAAGTCCAAAGGCGTCAAAAGCAAGGACGCTGGAGGAAGTTCATCGACGACCGCTTTTCAAGGTTAGTTTGTGGCAGGATAGTTTGATGGTGTGTGTTTTTTTTTTAATGTAGCTACTGGTTCATTCTTGTGTTATCCAGAATTTTTGTGTATACTGTAGTATGTTCTTATTCAGCTATTCAAATGTTTAATTAATTGTGTTCAGTATTTCTCGTATTGAGAGAATTTTTATTCTTTTTTGTATCTTATTCGCAGCTGTGTGTATGCTTGATGATTTTTGAAAAAGAAAAGGTCTGTTTATTAAAAGAATTCAATTGTAGTTGGTCACTGAAAGTTTGCCAATATACACGTACTGTGTATAGCTGTGCGAAATAAATATGTGGAATTTGTAGTTACTCGGCGTGGTCGTAGATGCTTGGAACTGTTTCTCAGCTGCAATACTTTTATGAAAGTTCCACCATCACCGACCTTCTCTACCTTGTAACTGTAAATGTGTTGCTCTTTTAACTACGTAACTTTTGCAAATCTTTGCCATCTCAAACCCAGTGGACAGTGTAACTGTAACTGCATTTCCTCAGGCTCTCCCCTGGTGTCCAAGTCAGCCAACTTACTTGAGGAGCTCACCGCTCAAGCAGACATTTGCCGATGCGATCCTTGCCTCTGTGATCCCAGCAAAGGCAACGAGTGCTCGTGTAACCCCGTAGCGGACCCGACATCTGTTCTGGAGACGACTTTTGCAGAGGACGCTCCGTCTGTCGCCTTTTGTAGTGAGGCTGATACCTCGTCTTCCTTGCCCCTGAACGTGACTCTCGTCGCATCTGAAGCTACAGCCGCACGAGTTGATGCTGCTAAACCGGAGCAAACTGATGTCAATAGCAATATCCCAACCTCCCTGGCTTCGCATCTTCCTGGTTCAGTTGACGGTATGCAGAATTTTGCTACTACTGAAAATGCTGCTCGTTCCAACTCTAAAGTCCTTACGAAGATCTCCCCGTCACTTTCTGTTACCTCTCAGACGACTGGAAATGACCGACAACCATCGAAGAGTATTATGATGAACCTTTCTGCTAGTAGCAAAAGTAACGGGAATTTTCTACCTTACACTGTGTCAGATATTGAAGATACTGCGCCAAACTCTACTTGTATGGAGGAAGCTCCGTCTCCAAGCGACGAAAATACAACATTGAGTGATAGCAGTCCTGCTGTATTCAGCTCAGTGGCTTCATCCCCCTCTCAAAAGTTTATCAAGAATACTGACCTCCAGAAAACTTGCAGACCAACTTCTGCGCTAGAACCTAAGAATTTTCCTCTCCTGAACACACTAGACGCGAGTATGGAGGATTCAAGCAGGTCTCTTCCTGCGAGTAATCATTCGACTGAGCTTCTACCCAACTTTGGGGGAGCTTCTAATTATCTGACCGAAGCTTTGGGAAATACGGTTGTATCAACCACAGCTGTCCCCTTACAGTCGGGTGCGTCTGTCGAATGCGAGAGCAACTGTTCATTAACCGTAACATCTGCAGCCGCCACTGGCAGTCACTTAGCTCTGTCGGAGAGCTTCAGCAGTTTGGTGTCGGATGCTCAAACATGCGAGGATAATTCTCGCTTATTGCCCGTCGATGATAATATCGCTGGCGTTCTGATGACTCCTCACGTTTCGTTACAGGATGAAATCGCTGATGGAACAGCTCATCAGTCTCTGAGGTCTGCCAATGTTCCCAAATATTCGGCTATCGTACATTTTGAGGAAGATAGTGGCATATGTAAAGACGCCACAGTTGTTGCAGGCGAGACAGCGTGCCCTCAGATGTCGTTGTATGATACGTTGGATTTGTCTGGTGGTGACCAGGCACCTGATCTGCGCGCCTCACAGACCGTCGATAGGCTGACGCCAGGGCTTGTTACGCCCGTGCATGTTCAGTCCGATGCTCCTCAGGATTATTCTGGCCGAAGCTCGCCCAGTGGAGCGTCGTTTGGGGATTTTAGCTTGAGGGCGTCACCGTTGGGATTTGATCCGGTGAAAAGTTCCCTTGCTGCAGATGGTAATGGTAGGAAGAGAGATCTTCTTGGCCCTGATGCTACTGATGCAGCAGACAGAAGAGATAAATTTGCAGCTACAGAGGGTGTTTCCGCATCATCCAGTGGTAATTTAATGCCCAAGGACTCTTCTGCATTATCATCAGCTGAGTTCTTAGAGTCTCTTTTGACTGATGTAACTTCGACGCCTCGGAAAGATGGAAGGAATGCTACAGAAAACGATGCGTATTCCGTTGCCAGTGGCTCGAAAGGTTTTTCTACAATGCAGATGAAGATTCCAGTGAACAGTGATGTAAATGATGGTTGTCGTTCATTCAGTGCTAGAGATTCTGATGGAAACCCTAGTTTCACTGAACTACAGCCAGCTGTACAACCTCAATTGCCCAGTGACGTCACAGATATCTTGAATACTGGGGCATTTAGATCGCTTCCTCAGTCCAGCGGTGCTGCAGACGTAAATTTCAATGTTGGAGGATCTTTGGCCAGCTCGCAATATTCTCTGCTGCCAGTTTCACAAAGTCAACAAGTGGTTCCTAGTGGGTCTAATTCCCAAAGGAGTACCTTAGATTTGCTAAGTGGGTGGAGTCTGCCCGAGTTGCTTAAGCTGCGGCAGCTGCTGGATTCCCAAATCAGTGCCGTGTCACCCAGCTATGATTCGCCTCGCGCCTCTTCCAGAGCTTTGCATGCAGGATTTGAATCTGCTTCTAAGCGGCCAAAAATTAGTGATGAGTTTCCTTTCGACGTTGGAGACTTTCCTGACTTACTATTTGGGCGAACTACTACCTTCAAGACAATCTTCTCCACTCTTGACAATCAGATGGAAACGGATCCAAGCGCCCTACCTCCATTGCAGCTTGAAGACTCGTCGCTCACTCAGGACACCGCGACCAACGAACCAAGTACAAGAATTCAGCTAGAAAATCCTACTGGTGACCAACATGCCTCCCCATTGAGCGATTTTGTTCCTGCCCAGGGGTCTCCTGGCAGTGCTGATAGTCAGCCTACCAATGGCTCGCCGATTGTTCAGACTAGAGAGGCTTCCATCTCCATCAGTTCTTCTGCCATCACTTCTCGGTCGAAAGAGAAGAGGTCTTGCGGTAACAGTTCAACTGTAACAGAGTACAGTGAAGAAATTTGTAGTTGCGTCGTGCATTACAATCTGCACCACAGAGTGGTAGAAGAACAACGTCATTCTGGCAACTCTACATCTACTGCGGAGCAACAAAAGAAAAGCTACGAACGGCAGGACAGTTGTCATCGGGAAGCTCGTCACAGCAACGCACAACCCAGACAAGAATGTGCTCACCATCATGGTTGTTCACGAGTGAGCCGACCCAGTGGATATTGTGAGTCTGCCTGCCATGGTTCTTCTTCACAAGGAACTGAGTCTTGCCACCAAACCCGTGAACCCGCTGCGCATGGCCACTGCGAAGTTCATCAGTCAGGGTGCTGTTACAATCGTGCTCTGAGCAATAATCATCCAGAGTCCTGCTGTCTGCACCCTCGTTCTCATTACTCTTGCTCAAATGTCATTAACCCAACTAGCTGCAATAGACACTGTCCTGGCCACAGCCCATCTCGACGTTCTTCCTGCTGCAGCGCCAGACACCCTCATGTCGCCGCGGCTCACCATTGCGCTGCTGGCAGCCAAGACAGTGCGAACCTTAAGCAGTCGGTCTCCAGTTGTAGCACGTCCCAGAGAACTCACGGTGAAAGCTGCTCTATGTCGAATCTCTGTGGTGTAGTAAACAGTTGCGGTGTACCAGAGCAACATAGTATGAAAAATACATCTGATGTCTCTCACTCTGGTGATGGTAGCTTGGCACACTGCTGTTCCTCTCCGTCCCCCAAGTCCTGTCGGTGTTCACAAGTTTCGAAGTGCAATTGCAAAACCTTTTCTAACCAGAGTGATTCAGACACCGTCCAGAACACGGACTCCTGCCATAAGTGTTCTAGTCAGTATTGTGGATCCAGCGTGACGGATTGCGCTGCTTCATCAAAGCAACAGGTCCCGAGTGGTGGCTGTCGTAATGTAAGTGGCGATTCTTGCTATGATCAACACCATTCCACTAACAGACACGATGCCAATACTCCTGTGACTTCTGCTACAGTACCAAAGCAATGTTGTGGACATCACGTACGGCTGAGTGAGCGTGGACTGCACAATACTACCTGCCGTACACGACACAGTTGCTCCTGTGGATGCCAGGCTGAACATGCACCCAATTTTTGCAAGCGATTTGAACCTCCGTGCAATAGTATCCTTAACACAACTACGCAGTGTCAGCAGACAAGCGCAGGTGCCGTAACGAGAAGTAACACATCGCCTAATAGCGAAGCTAGACACTCAAATATTTCAGTCGGGGAGGCTGCGGAAGTTCCAGAAAGTGAAGCACCATTCATCGGCTCTAGCAGTCTCAGTGTGGAGAACCACTCTGAAGTGGACCGTAGCCAACAGCAAGCGAGCAAATGTCCTCCTCACGAGAGACTGAGTTGTCCTTCTGGATCCACAAATCAAAATGTTACTCATGGAAGTTGTTCATCGAGACGAACTCTTGATGCTTCTTTAGCGAATGTAGCCACTAAATCTGGATCCGAGTGTAATAGCCGGTCTGTAACAGGCGGCGTTGCTGCTGAAGACAATTCACCTCTTGTGCAAGAAACGCCTGCGTCTGCTGCTGCACGTAACACTCCTGCAAGTGGAACGTGCTGTCAAGGTAATACTGTTCCGAAAAGCCTACCTCACTCTTCGGCAAACACAATGTCGGCTTTTTGCGTCTTCGAATCCGTTCTATCTCCTAAAAATCTCAGCAGCCAGAGACATGGAGCGTCTTACCCACCGTCTACTGCTGCACGTTCTATGGACTCAGCTGACGGTGTCTCTACTCCCACCGTTAGTGTACCGGAACCTTCCAGCAGCGGAATTCAACCGCCCAACAACGTCAGCGACTCCATCCAAAGTGCTGCTGAACGCTCTACTCCCGCTAATGTTACAGACATTTTGAATAATTCCACTGCCCCTCTGAACACCACTACTGAACCAAACTGCCGTCCCGCCCCCAGCGAACCCAGCGCTGGCCAAGGAAAATCCTCTTCCCCCGACGCAATTTCGCGCACGAACCAGAAGAATATCAGCGTGGAGAAGAAGATGATGATTCGATATGAGGAATCGTGTTGCTTTATGGTGTGCAAGAGTCGCCTGCAGAGGCTGCAGTCCTTGCTTGTCAAGTGCCAGTGTGTTGGTCAGTGCCAAACCGATGGACCTCTTGATCTCTCCAGGTGCCGTAAGTGACTTACGTAATATGCTCTAAGCCATGCTCAAGTTCATTCAAATGGACTTTCATCTTCTATAGTTACGTCTCCACTTTATATTGCAATGTTCATGTGTTAATTTTGGGGTTAATTTCGTATCATACCCGCTACAAGAAAAATTTATTCATCCTATTGTGCTCAATTGAGTTAACTTCACTTGCCTTAGGAATGGACGTTCCTGTACATGTATTTTTTTTAGACATCAGTTTGAATCATGTCACCTAATGTTTAGCTCAATTTCACTGACCATACTATGATTGTATGTCGTATTTGTACGTCGTTCAGCTTATCTTGACATTTTTATATTTATACGTTTCTTCTTTTGTCTATGTTGTTTAATTTTTGCTAATTTTGCTTTGTATTAATTGCAAATACTTCTATTGTTTCGATTCTCCAAGCCTCGGTGAAGTCTGCTCGCTAAAAGAAGGTTGACCTTCCATATTCTTGTGTACGTCTTCAATCCTCTGTGATTTTTCCCACCAAAACTCTAGTCTCTGTTTCTCATATAATACGTCACTATTGCGATGCTTTTTGAAATTTTTGTGTCCTTCAGTTAAGCTCAAAAATTAATCAACCATTTTGCCGTACCTGCACGTAGATATTCGAAAGACATTAATTTATGAAAGAAAATGCTTGATAAAGCTGAAGATTCAGTATTTTTATATGTTTTGTTGTCAAGGTGTTCGTCTATTATGTAATAACCGTAGCTTGTGTGTCTTTGTATTACTTAGGCGTTCTTTTATTTCTTCAACTCTTCCAGATGTTATAATCACGTGTATTTAAGTTCCTTTCTTATTTAAATGAAAGCTATATTTATCCTTTTGAGGTTTTCTCACTCTATCTCCATTACGAATTTTGTTAATCTATTAACGCATACTGCCCATTTTCTGGACGGTATTAATAATATTTTTATAAGTTCTTTAGCTCATAATATTCTTATGAAAAATGAAGGATTCCTTTTTGCGTTAACTGGCTAAGATAAA
>LQNS02278076.1:1696918-1715630 GCA_001587735.2 Parhyale hawaiensis | reverse complement strand
GGATCCAACACGTTTGCAGTGATCGGGGGGAGGTGATACGTATCAGCTCCCGTTGACAGTGGTCAGGGACGACCTAGAGTTGGGCTCGGTTGGTCCTGGACCCGTGCAAGAGGCCCTGCAACATATAGGAACAAACGTTGGAGATACAAAGCTGCCCAAGTGTTGTATGTGTTGAGGCACATGGGAGTCATTGAGACTCAATTTTTTTATATTGTGTTTGTTTCGTTGTGGAGAGTTTATATATCTATAGTTATAGTGTGTTCTGCAAAATTTAAAAAAAAAAATATATATATATACAGTAAATATGACATAAAATAAGAGTAATAGTAATATTTTCATTTCACAAAGTTTACAATATATAAGTAGGATAAGGGGATAGGGGGGAATTGGAGTCATTGTGGGAACTTACTAATCATGGGTCTCTCTCTTGTTCTGGTCAATAGATGCCATCAGTCCTGGTGGTTGGCGATTCGCGGGGCAAGGATTGGGTGCCCGCAGCGATGCACCAGTGGTGGGTCGCCTCCGTCATCAAGAGGGGGGCTACCTTGGACGATATGGAGAGACTAGTGGAGGAAAACGTGGAGGGACATCAGCTGATTGTTGTCTTGGGACTTCACTGCGACCTCACTGAGTTGACAAGCTATACCTTGGGAGTACCGAAAGGCCTCATGAAGTTACCTAAGGAGGGAATTTGACATCCGCACTCTCGCTGGGAGAGTTGTTGACTTGGATCGACAGTGGAGATCGCAGTACGGCGTAATGGTAGTATGGGCCTCACCATATGCCCCTAACTGGGAGTACTATAGTCAGCGCCGGGCTCTTTTACTGAAGATTGACCAGCCGTGTAGTACTTGTTGCTCGGAAGCTGGTTACTCCGAATGGAAGTATCGGCAATATGTAGGGGAGTAGGCGAGTCACCTGTCGTCCAGAGGCGTGCTGAACATCGATATTCAGCCAATGGTTGGGCCTTTGTCGGCACGGACTGGAAGCGATGGCCTACATCTGGGAAGAGCGGTGCGAGGGACTGTTTTGGATGAGCTGGTGCAACGTGCGATCGCTTGCGAGCCACTTCCAGCGGCTCCACCACCGTGTCGACTCCGCTCTGAGGCTGCGCGGCGACGCCTGCGTGAGCGCCGTCGCCGACAGCTTTGGAAGAGGGCAGCTCAGCTCTACCTGGCTTCGGGATCGGCGCCTGTAGCACAGGGGAGTAAGTTTGATCGTATGTAAATAGGGACTAGGATAGAAAGTAGGTTAAGGGGGGTTATTAAAAAAGGGATTACAAAAGGGTATTATAAAGGGTGCCCTAAAGTAGGTTATTAATTTTTCAAAATTTCGTTGATTTGCCAATAGTTTCATCCATTCATTCCTGTCAGTCCCCATTCATTCGTGTCAGTCCCCATTCATTCGTGTCAGTCCCCATTCATTCGTGTCAGTCACCAATCATTCGTGTCAGTCACCAATCATTCGTGTCAGTCACCTTTCATTCGTGTCAGTCACCATTCATTCGTGTCAGTCACCATTCATTCGTGTCAGTCACCCTTCATTAGTGTCAGTCACCATTCATTTGTGTCAGTCACCATTCATTCGTGTCAGTCACCATTCATTCGTGTCAGTCACCATTCATTCGTGTCAGTCGCCATTCATTCGTGTCAGTCGCCATTCATTCGTGTCAGTCGCCATTCATTCGTGTCAGTCGCCATTCATTCGCGTCAGTCGCCATTCATTCGTGTCAGTCACCATTCATTCGTGTCAGTCACCATTCATTCGTGTCAGTCACCATTCATTCGTGTCAGTCACCATTCATTCGTGTCAGTCACCATTCATTCGTGTCAGTCACCAAGCATTCCTGTCACCATGCGCCATTCATTTTCGTCAACACATTCATTCATAGAAAAACAATAGGGAATTCATCAGGAAATTGTTCAAAAAAAAAAAAAGAAATGGTAACTATTAACATTAGGATTAATATTATTATTATTATTATTATTAAAACTTCACGCTTGGGCTCCCACGGACAGGTAGTACAACCCAAATGAAGCATTTGCAACACCGGGAAGCCCAATACGCTGCTAAAGGAAATCCAGCAAAAAACCATTAACAGNCCAACACGACCAAAAGCCGATGCAGGCAACAAATTCCAAACTTTAGCCGACCAGGGCACGAAGCACCGACAGAACTGATTAGTTCGACATCTGACAGCCTCCAAAGTGTAGTTAGTAGTTTTACGTTTATTGTTAAAGGTAGGGGACCAATGATGGTGTGTGCAGTTGATCTTTTTTCTTTTGTCTATTTTTCTTTATGGCTTTCTTGCTCGCAATGCTGCTCGTACTCTGTTTCTCCCGCAGGTCGAGCTTGTCGTCGCGCTGTGACGCCGCAGAGTGTGGGGAAGCGGAGGTCCTTTACGATACGAGAAACTGGCTCGTCCATGCGGGAGAGACTATACCGAGACCTGCACTTCGTCGACTGAGGAAACTGGACGGGCCATTGCGTCGTCTGCGGTGGACAGAGCTGGAAGATGCCGTGATGTTGCATTTGAAAAATGGAGTTTCGACGCAGCCCCTGGAGAAGGAAGCTGAGGTTGGAGGGATTGTAACAGGAGTTACAGAAAGCGCCATCTTGTACTCTGGGCGTGCGGCAGAGGCATGATGTAGCCTGGCCCTAGGCTGGACGATGGATCAAAACTTCCAAGATTTAGCAACTTGAATACACTCATCTATTATGGTAGTCATTTTTACTTACGTGTGTTATTATTATCTTGTCATTTTCTTCACCATTGTCAATTATTTCACAACTATTTGCACTTTATTAATTCCGATAGGCGCACCACACTAGAACAACCGTACTGTTTGAATGTCGGGAGAGGAAACCAGAGTGTAGGGTGGAGTGCCCCGGCGTGGACTTGTGCCTATGCTGGGACAGATCCTCGCCTGACTGTTAGGAACTAGAAATTTCCAGTTACGATAGGATAGAAAGTTGCTGCATTGTTTAATATTGGTAGGAGAAGTTAACGTTAGGCTTAGGATTGTCAACGATAGACAGTCTCGTGCTCACCACCATCCAGTGCAGTATTGTGCTCTCCTCCATTAACGGCAGTGGTGCCTCCACGGATTTGACTGTGTAAAACGTCGTTGGTCCAAGATAAACACCCCGATGTAAGTGTCTTTATATAACCTGATGTGAGTGGAACAAGCAACTAAGGTAGCTATCGTAGTAAGCTGTTGCACAGGCCTTGCGCCGCGATTTGCAATATGACTGATATCTCTTACTGATTCTAGTAGTTCAATTCACGAAAGTTATCAATCCCTGAACGTAGACACAATCACTGAACTTTATGACTAGGATATATTGGTGTTCCACGTGGGCCTGACCGCTTGGCGTCGTGGAGACACGGCATTCTGACATTAGGTTTTAGATCCTGAGCGGGACACTGCAGCGGGTGGCCGTGCTGGATGTTCTGTATTTTTAGGTTATTTCGGGTGGTCATACAGAGTGATCTAGACGTGCTGAACTGATGGATCATTGGTTGTGACTTAGCCCGTGCTGTGACTCGTTGGCTGTGGTGTTGCCACGGGGAGCTGACGAGATCTTATATGGTGCCGGTTGTGGTTGGTTCTCTGTAAGCAAGCGCCCCGCCTACACTACGATGTTATTATACGCATAATGTACAATACTGTGTGGAATGGCAATTCCGGAAATACAGTAGTTTCATTTTCGTGCATCATCAACATGCGGCAAACGGGGGTTTTTCTGGCATTAAATTTCCCGGAAATGGTTTCAATTTACCGGACATACGTTCGGAAAAAAGGTTTTTTTTCGGGGAATTGAAATTTTCTCGTTTTCCCGGAAATTTCAGTTTCCCGGAACGGGCTCCCACCGTGCTGTCCGGGAAAACGGGGTTCCACTGTATGCGGAATATACGCGGTAGTACATAATTATTAGTTATTTGTGTAATTGTCGAATAAGAAGTTGAAAAACTCCTGTAATTGTTCAAAAAATACCTGATACCATCTGAAATTTCGATCTTATTGGTCAACCAACGAGTCGCGCAAGTTTCTTGTTGGTTGGAACAAGCCGCATTTCCGAGGGCGGCAAACTTGTTGCCAACATCTCGGCGAGAAGTGCCACACAGCCCACACTATGAAATGAGGTTCCACTGGTCGCGGCGCTCATAGGCGCCCACCCGCATTTCCGAGGGCAGCAAACTTGTCGCCAAGATCTTGGCGAGAAGTGCCACGCTATGAAATGAGGGGAAAGAGTAACTCGCGTCAAGCAGGCTTGTGATTGGTAGAAATGAAGAAAATTTAATGTCAACATTACTTAAAAACTATTGTGAAAATCAAAAAATTTATATGAAGAAAATGTTCTTAAAATTAATTTTTATGTATAGCTACCTACTGTGCAAGTTTCAAAACAATCTGAACATGAATAAAGAAAATAGACTGGCTCACCTAAAGTAAAAAATTGCTGAGTCCCTGACTTACTAGGGCTCTGCAGTGTAGCACTGTTTAAGGAGTTCCTGACTTACTTGGGCTCCACAGTGAGAACTAGCATGGTTTATTTATTTGTAGTCTAGTTTGTTGTGTAGGGATTTATTGGTATCTATAGCTGGTGTGGATGCCTCCCTGGTCTGGCTGTCCTGCACTGGGGGTGTCTGTTCTTGGGGAGAAGCAGAGTTGAGGTTGCAGTGTCTTGTATAGTTGGGTGACCCAATCATCTTTTGCTCCTGTGTGTTTGCTGTGACCGGCCACTCTGAGGTGGCAAAACATGTAACTGTTATTTAGAGCTGACCAGCCACTCTGTGGTGTCAAAACATGTATTATTTACAGCTATGCAGGTATGTCGATTCAAAGATATGATGTTGCGGGTTGCACATCACCCTGCTACTGGAACTGGAACTTTGGATCGATTCAACAGATGACACTGGTGCCACTTGTGGCTCTTCTTGTAACCACTAAGCTACAAGGACAAAAACTGTCGCGGAGTTTCCTGTATTATTGAATGATAAATTTATTGAATTTTAATGATAATAATCATTGGCCTCCTGACACTTGATGCATCTATAAGACATTCATTGTGTAATGTCTAGCTACCTTAACTTTATTTATTAGCATTGCAGCCTTGGTAATTAGGTATTTTATAAAACCAGCTGGTGGTTGCTGCTAACTGGCTGGTAGTTATTCAGAAAGAAGATTATTTGCAATGCAAAAAAAGTTTTAAGTTAGCCTAGTTACAGATTGTAATCATGCAGGTGAGTTTCAGTTGGCCTGGAGATTTGTTGGAAAAAATTATTGCTTACATACGGTAAGGTAAGGGAAACGGTGATTGGCTCTCCTTCACAATATCAAGGTATGGTAATCAAATAACACACATAGTGTGTGTTGCTTTATTACCTTGATATTGTGAAGGGGTGCCAGTCGTTAGCCTAGGTAGCTACATCACAGCCAACCATTGCTTCCCTTACCCCATTTGATTTGTTTCTTGTGAAATGTAAGCTAAACGTTTTATTTTGAGCAAACTTAGGTGCTCAAAAAAGTACTGAATTGGCTAGAGTTTTATGATCTCTAGCCTATTAGGGTAATGACACAATTACAGGCTTTTTACAGCGCATTCAACACACCACCAACTTTAATCAAACATTTTACAACACCCCGCAGGTGCTAAGCCGGAAACTGGCTGTTGTATGTTCAACATCATTGTTAAGTGTTTGAGAGTGAACTGTGAACATAGGTATTTTCGTGCTGATTGTTTTAGACTTGAACTTGCTATCAGCGATTTGGTATTATTTTACAAAAAGCACCATTGCCCTCAGCTAATTCAATACTAGATATAGATAGAAGTCTACTAAAGAAGTGCAGTGATACCCGTATATATCAGTTGGAAATACATAGTTTTTAAATAGCGTTGACCGTGGTGATTCATCGCATTTTCCGCATACTTTAAAATTACTAAAAAACGACTGGGGTAGGAAATTGAAATTTTTCACACTTATATATGTTTCGAGGTACGTTCATGTCAATTTGTGGAAAAAATGTACGTTTTTTATTTAAGTTCTTAACGGGAAACCGTGCTGTGACAGGACCGTCACAGGACACCATCTACAGCACGTCATTTATTTATTTTCACACTTGAAGTTGGTACCCTAGGGCAGAGCTGTAGCCTAGCCCCTAGGCTGGGATTTCAACTTGACCTTCAGTTTATTTCTGTATGTTAGAAGTAATGGCGCAGTTCACTAGGTATATTAACTTACCAGTACAGTAGATTATAATGTAACTAGTTATTCACTTCACTTTGTATTGTTTTTCTTAATTCAACATAGGCCCTAGTTGTTTTGTCACTTCACGAGCTCAGATAGGCCAAGGTATGCTGTCAATGATGAATCAGCAAAACTGGTAGAACCGGTGTCGATGCGCAAGGTCTGTTTCGTGTCTGCATGGGAGGGCTTCAGTTTCTCGCTTGACTATACTGAGAAATTTCTAGAATTCATGTAGGAAAGATGCTCGCCTGACTGTACGTATGTGTATAGGAGCTGTTGTCGAACTAGGATGTATCTAAGTAGTCAGTTGTACCCTGCTAACCGTCAACTCAAGGTGTCTTCTCAGTGCTGTGTCTGATTAGCTGCCATCTGTGCCTCCACCTGCTGGCTTCCTCCAATAAAGTTCCGATGTAAGTTCAACGTGTTTTCCGACCGATGTAAGATTTAGGTAAGGTGCAACTGTGCGCAGCAGCTATAGTCTAGCCTTGATAGATATGCTGCCAGATTGATGCCGACCTCGTATTCCTTGATCCGAATAAGTCCATATTCCATGTAGCCTGGCCGTTCTTGGCGTATCCATCCTTGACATAGTGGTAAGAAATCCCAAGCAGTGTGACTGTCAATGCATGAGCTGAAGAACCAGTACAAGTGCTGTCAAGTAGTGGGACTTAGACAAGCAACGCACTGTTATAACTGGTGTACATGAGTGACTAGCCGAGCTCTTACAAATGGTGTACAAGAGTGAAATTCTGGTATAAATGTCAGGAGTCGAGATAGTTAATTAAAATTGCCGTTAATGGCCCAGGCGACACTGTTATAAGTGGTAGTCATTAGTGAGCTAGTTCAGAAGAAAAACTCTCGGCTTGGCGGGCTGTGATACACGCGATGGACTTCTTTCTATAAAACAGGGTGATTTCACTATACTGCTGGGGTGAAAAATTGCAGTGGAATAATAATAGTAAAAAATGGTTAATAACGTGACTAAGATGAAAACAAACTGCTAGGAAGCTACATAAGATGTTTTGAGGCAGGTTTGCTACACAAGATGTGTTGAGGCAGGTGTAGGGTAGGCCTAAATCCCCCAATGGGGATACTCTTATCACAAGTTTTTTTTTTGTAATTTTTATTGTGGTGTTACTATAACTGGAAACTATCAAAGCTATGCTTAGCCATGTAACGTAAAGGTTACATTTCAATACCCTTCTGCAACTTTTCTATATGGTTCGTAGTTTTCTGATGATGAATAAAAGTCTGAGCTGCGTCCATTAAAGTGCAAAAAATTCCAAATGGACACACTCGATCCTAAATGGATGCAGCTTTAATAATTTCAATATAAGCAGCTCCAGAATGAATTGTTGGCCATGAAATGAGAGCATAATGTGTCTACATCATATTACAATAGGTGGGGACTAAATACAGTTGAGACGAATTTGTATACGCAGGTTTTTCTTTGTAGCATCATGCGAGAAGGAGTTCGTGTACTCGCGAACCATACATAGGAAGAAAGTGAACGCCAATATATCTTAAACAAAGCATTCTAGAGAAAAGACTTATTTTGCGTGAAAGAGTAACTCTCTTTCTCTAACAGAAGGAAGTTTAAAAAGAAGTTCTTGAACCTTTTCTTTGCTTTTCCCCCCGTTTGCAATTCACGGAAGTGGGATAAAGAATGAGGCCCTTGCATTCTTCTAACCCTATTTCTACGAAAGCTCCGCACCTGCTATGAGGTTCTAAAGAAGCTCATAGAAGACACTATCTTTGTAGTCACTGGAGCTCACCTACAGTATAGTTCAATCATTGATAAAAAAGATTTTCAACATAGGCACAGGCCACTGAAGCGCTGGTAAACGCTTACTACTACCACCGGAATTACGTCTCCGGTTGGCGAATCGGGCCCAAAGGAGCTACATGGAGAACCCCCTCTAGGACCGTTTGTAGTTGGGAAGAGGGAGAATCTCTGAACAGAATCAGCGCCACGACGGGAGTGTAGCCCGACAGGCAGAAAACGCCCCTTCGTACTACAACTCGTTGTGCCCTCCTCATACTTATAAGAAATTCAGCTTAAAAGACGCGAATTTCTCAGGAACAGGTGAGAACGAGAGAGTATACTACTTCACACGGAATTTTAATGTGTTTATTTACTGTTGAAAAACAGTCATAGTTTTCCACCCTGAACACCTATTTTTTTTGTTTTTTGCGAAAGTTCCGCAACTTTGATGCTGGAGACCAAAGTTTCTTGTGAAATTAGTTCAAATTTTGCAGAAACGTAGGGAAAGGACCCTTAATAAATGGGTTAAAAACATTTTGATGTAATCCTTCCGGTTCGTTAGTTATAATGAATTTAGTGAGTGCAATTATTCATCCCGATCTAAAAAATCATATTGGGTGAAAAATCGCACTTGAACCATTGCATTTTTAAGTTTTTCAGGGCTAAGAAGTGAATATTGCTTGTCAAACCATTTAGCATCATTTCTAATGCAGTATCTAACAGTTTTTTTTACTGCAGATACGTTAGCTATTAACCATAGGTTGTGATTATTATCGTGGTGCGTTAATTCACCATAAAAGTGTAGTGAAATCGCCGCGTTATGTACTGAGACGTCCATCTTTTTTTTTTTCTTACTTAATACAAAGTAATGTACCTTCAGCCAAATCGGCATAAACCTGCCTCAAAACATCTTATGTAGCTTCCTAGCAGTTGGTTTTTGTCTTAGTTACGTTATTAACAATTTTTTACTACTATTCCACTGCGATTTTTTTACCCCAACAGTGTAGTGAAATCACCCCGTTTTATAGTGGGAAGTCCATTGCACGGTTTTTCATTAATAACTTATTACAAAAGACATATTTTTCCACAAATTGACATGAACGTACCTTGAACATATAAGTGTGAAAAATTTCTATTTCCTAGCCCCAGTCGTTTTTTTGTAATTTGAAGGTATGCAAAAAATGCAATGAATCACCCTGGTTGATGCTACATCGACTAAAAAACTATGCAAGATTTCTAAAGCAACACCTACCGAATTGTGTATCAACGTAAATTTTTTTTTTCTAGTTCAGAGATTCTGCCGATATGTGAATGGATGAAATTAAAATCAAGATGAATGATTAGCTACCATATGTTATTCATGTCAGTATACTGTAAATGTTTCGGTATTATCGTAAGTCAATTTTTGTTTTCATCGGTAATACGGAATCAATAAAAATCTAATATTTTCGCTTCTCAAATAATCTGCTACGTAACTCACCTGGTTGGCTTCCCCAAATCCAAGCATGGTATGAAGCAGGTCGTATATGGGAACCCAAAACCACTGGTACGCCAGTTCCCTAGTAATACCCCAATTGGCTAGCCAAACATTACGATTTAGAACTAGAATGATGTTCCATAAGTGGACTTATGGTCCGTCGGTTAGTAAACTCCACTAAACCTACACCCTGATATGCTGACACAGCTGGGAGTCCATGCCTTGTTAGGAACCTATCTTCCCCGCAGCAGTCCATCACAGCAAACGCCCACCCGAACGAAGGACAGGCAGCACCAGGAATTTACCACCAAGTCTTAAGTCTACAAGAAGTAGAGCAACACCATAAGTGACGGGGAGCACAAGTCAGCTAATTAACTTCCTGCAGTGACACCCCTTCTCAACACCATCAGTAGAACAGTTGGACGAATTCATACAGCTCTGGCAGTCTTATCAAGTCCAAGTCTGCAAGGAGTGTTTTGATGCTGAAACTGGGAGCACTAATCAGTTAACTCCCTGCAATGCAACAACCTCTCCTGTCAAAAAACACCGGTAAGGACAATCAGAGGAAACCACTCTTAGCACACAGAAGCTATGAATATCCAAATGACAAGCAAAGAAGAGCAATCAGAGTATGCCACCTCCCCCCCCCCACGCTCAACATAGGCCAACAGTCGCTTGATGGCATCATTGTATTACAGTGTATTCCATGACGTGTATGCCTGTATCATCCTAATGGTGCAAAATCGGCAGTTGTATTGGCTTTAGAAATTGCCCTTCTTCTACGCACACACGACTCAAATTTTGTGGATATCATTGGTTACTAGGTAAAAAAAATATGGACGCTATTATTATTGTACTTACGAAAAGTTAACTGACGATAGAGGGGAAAGTGATCATTTCTGGAGATGACACAGAGGTTGTTGTTGCTCAAACCATAATGTGATGGGAATTATATTGATTTTATTGAAGGGAATTGGTAATGTGATAGTTGTGTCATTACCCTATCATGTGGTTAGGCTCTTGGTTCTTTTCTTTGTAGCCTCACCTACATAGTACATCAGGTTAAGCCTAAGCTTCTACCCAAATGTAGGTACCAACAGTTACGTGTGTTGAATGCATTGTAGTGATGGACACAATGTCCTCACTATATCATCAGCCTTGGTGCCCCAGCGCAGAGTATGGCAAAGATTTAAATATCTATGGTGACATTTTTGACCCCATTTCTGTGACTTCCTGAAGATCTTGGGGACAGATTTGCATTTTTCTTGGCTATGATTTCCTCAAAATTATGCTATTTATGGCACTAAATGTGGCAACTCATTAGGATGAGCGGCCTAAAGGAGACGCACTTTTTTGTGAATTTTCACGGTTTTCACTAATAACTTTTTCAATAATTCGTCCATCCTCATGTGCTTTGTGTCAAATATGTTTCACCTCTTTCTCATGTTTTTAGATTTGCATTCTCTTGAATAGAATTCAAGTTAGGCCTACAGTCCTAAAAAAAAATGTGTCTCCTTAGGGCCGCCTGGCCATGAGGAGACGCACTCCACATAATCGTCATTCTATGCGCCCTGATATGAAAGGAAGTTTAGGTAAACACATGAAATAACTCTCCAGCTTTTACTTAATCCATTGGTTACATTGTTTTGTCTCATATTGAAAAAATTTTTATAACAAATTTTTCAAAATCGAACCAAAAATATGTGTTCAAACGAAAGTTAGTGTTATGATATCCTCTACTAATGGCTAGTTTGGAGCTTGTATGAGTAAAATATATAATATACACGAATATTATTTGGTAATTCATTTGAAAACATGAATAATGTGCATAAATGCAGACGTATTTGCATAAAATTTGAAGGATACATGCGTCTCTTTTGGGCCAATAAATGTGACGTGCGTCTCTCTTGGCTCTTAAGCATGCGTCTCCTTTGGGCCACTCAGCTTTGCCACACCGTTACTCTCCTCCTGCAATGTATTTTAGACCATAACTTCATTGGAAATAGGTTGAAATTCCTATTTTCTTTTTACCTCTGATTCGTAACTCTGTGCACATTTTGAAAAATGAGTCTCCTTTGGGCCACCCGTTTGAGATAGCACAAAGGAGATGCATTTAGTTTTTCACTATTTACATTAATAGTTACTTCAGTTATTGCTGCAAACCTGGGAAAATCTCGTTCAGACATGCACAAGACTCCTGACATAAAAAGAAGTAGCTGGTTAGTATGTACTTACATGCATTTATTCACAAAATCGTCGGACAGTCATTTCTAAGCTTTTGCTAAGAAACTGATGAAAAAACAACTCATTATTTTTGGTAGCTACTATGTGTAGCTAGCTATTCTCTCTGCTAATTTTTCTTTTCTTTTTTGGTTTTTGCATAATTCATCTCTATGCAAAGCCTCGCCTAATTTATTTCATGAAATTTGTACGGTAATGTATGGCAGTGTCTTCTTCCATCAGAGAGAAGAACGGCAACTGGAGGTAGCTGTGGATACGGTAATCCAGCGAGTTGTGGAACTGAAGCAGTCCCTTGCCCAGCTGTTGCAAAAGTTAGAGCAGGAAGGCGAATCTTCTGATTGGCCAGATTATCTTCAACAATATTCTGTACTTTCTGCTCAGGTTTGTTGCCTGCTTGACCTATATTACCTACCTATACAATCACCCCTTGACTTAAGAGTGTTTCTGTGACCAGAAGCTATTTTTTTTTATCTCTATGGGCTCATCTGTCACATTCAGTTCCCTTGTGAATTAGCTAATTAAAATGCTATTTTAGCCAGCATCACTAGGTCTAACGCTCACTGATATGGTATTGTAGCTAAAGCAAAGAATTTAACCCTCACTTGGGAAAAGTTTGATATTTTTAGCTAATGTACAGTATATACCACAGAATGTTACTCTGGAATTTGTTGCTAATTTTTGCAAAACATGTCAATGTTATGTACATAGCCTAGCACTTCCATAAGTAATGATAACTATCACCTCAGCATCTTATGTTTTAGCTACACTGTAGAGCACTCCTGTTCTGGATGTTAATTTGGAATTGAATGTGTGCACTTTAGAATTCCCCTTTTTATTACCTATATTATTACTAGATACTTTAGCCTAAACTAATTTTTTCAGATCTGTGATAGGTAGTATTCTACTGCAGAACGAAGTTTTCCTGTTAACTATTGCAAAAGCGAAGATGTCTGCTTTGATATCTTGTGCAGATGCCTCGTGCCTCTCCTCAAGACGCAAGTATTGTGATGTATCACACTTTGTAGAGATGCTATCACTATCAGGAAGCTCATTCTGGTGGTTTCACAGCTCAGTTAGATGCATTGTTCATTACTGTGAAACATCACAGAATGAAGGTTCCCCATTAAAGTTGTTTTAGAAATTGTGGTTAAACATTTTTTAATCAACGATGAGTTAGAATTTACAGAAGCTGCTAGTTAGCACTAACAATGTACCTACTCTTCCTCATGCTGCCAACCACTGTTGGCAGATTTGTCTGCTCACGTCTTGGTTGCTTGGTTATGCAATGAATGAGGTTCATGTATAAAGTTTGGTCGTTACTTACTAGAACTAAATTTTTTGCATCAACAGATGGTATCGCTGCTGAAGGTGCTCCGGAATGAGAAGACTCCAACACTCAGGAACTACCTCACCCTTCCACTGCAGCTCAACCCTGAGCCTGACGAGGCACTGCTGCGCATCACAGAGAACAGAGTGCCTGCCTTCAGTCATGACTTTGTTCCTAATTTGCTGCCGTGGTTCGGGCTAGGACTGGACCTCTCGTTCATGGTGGTTGAATTACGGTTCTACTTATAATACTTGTGTCTATGAAGAAGTCATTCAAAACTCTCGTACGAACAACAACTTCAACTATCGTATCGTAGACTAATAACTAAAGTATATTCCTGATCTGTAGTTGATAATGGTTGAGGATATAACTCTTCAGCTTATTGATCTCTGCCTTGTGAAGGCTATGATGTGAGACTGCATGCAGCGTGGGTAACCATATTATTTAAGGACACAATACTTCAAAAACCTCCTATTTCGTATTTTGAGGTTGTTCTAGAGTCTGTTATCTTCTAATATACCAGCTCAAACTCAAGAGAAGTCTCTCTGTAGGGCAGATTCACCGTCATAACCTGAAGTTATTGGTCACTCCTACCCTTAGGCTTTGCGTTTCCGTAATTCAGCCTGGATCCAGAGGGGCACCCTTTACTCCTCAATAGGTCGCCCCCCTGTCCAGTCGCCCCCCTTTTTTTCAAACACTCCTACCTATGTGAGCCTTTCTTTATAATATATAAATAGGCTCTTGAGTGTTATTTGGGGTATTTCAGAATTCTAGGAGTGGCTACCATCTTGTAGATAGAGGCGTAAGTTTGCTAGAAGGAGATTATATACAATCTTATTCATATTTTTCTGCTGATTAAACAAAATTTATTATTTTCCAGACGTTTAGGGGGTTGTATTATATATTTAAAATTAAATTAAGTATGATACGCAGTAGCTACCTATGACCACGTAGCTACAGTGTGATCCCGTGTACAGTTATCTATTAGCCAGTTAGTATAAATGCCTTCAATTTACTCTATTCCCTCAGAAACAGAGCAACGTACTCAACGAGGTAGTGTACGTCATAGTCTGCTCGAAATAGTAGCAAGCTAGCATAAATGCCTGCAATACATTTTTTTCCCAGAAACACATAAATGCCCATAATAAGGCAGTGAAACACATTGTCGAGATGGTGTCTAATGCTCGAGAAGAATGGGAAACAGAAGCGTCACGATCCAGCCTGCCACAGACCTGTTCGGTGAACGAGACACACAGTCTGCNAAACACATAAATGCCCATAATAAGGCAGTGAAACACATTGTCGAGATGGTGTCTAATGCTCGAGAAGAATGGGAAACAGAAGCGTCACGATCCAGCCTGCCACAGACCTGTTCGGTGAACGAGACACACAGTCTGCTGGCCGCTGTGGGCACGGGCAAGGGGCTCAGACCAACTCCCATCACATCCCCAATGGGCGGCGCCAGTAACATGACAGCTCAGCAACAGACGACAAGCTCTGGCAACAAGAGGTCGCAGCAACACCAAGGTTTGTTGTTAAATTTGTTAGTTCTGTTTATGTTTTGCTAGAGTGTGGCCCACCTCGCAAGGTGAGTAGAACCACAGTTGGGGTCTAGTGGTAGAGCTACTAGAGACCAACTTCCTGATTAGCCTATGTGCCTTAATGGTGCACCGGTGCTATCGGCATTGATTCTGTAGATCAATGATTTTTTTTTAAGGTATCTGTTTTACCAGAAGTGTCAAAATTGCCAGTAGCAGCAATCCTCTTCATCAAAATATTTCAAGTTGATGTTTGCGAATGAAACGACTTAGCCTACTAGTGACTCATTAAAAGACAACGCAACCCTTATTTAGCTTCGGAGTGTCACCATTAATTATGTCTAAAAAGGCTGATGGTGACCAGTAATTGATTAATTTAACCAACATACAGAGAACAACAGCTAACATTTTCCGAGTAGGTAATTGAGCTCTTGAAATTATGTATTCTGTTAGAAAATCATCTTATTTAATGAAACAATTTAAAATTGATACCGTACCTACAACATCAGCTAAAGAATTTAGGACACAGAGGAATTGAGCTTGCGAACACACCATCAGAGCTACAGTGGATGTTGTTGTCTTGGTCTCGATAGGCGGTTCTTGATATGGTTCTAACACAGTTAGGAATTCAGGAGAGTAGCAGAATTTTTATTTCCCTTCTGTAATTAACCCTTTAGTGCCTCAATAGAACATCACTTTTCGTAGGAAAAACACTACATGTAATGTCATCATATGTGTATTGTAGGCACTAAAGGGTTAATAATTTAAGTGCCCTATGTACGTTTCTCTTCCTGTCTTGGAATGCCTTTGTAGTGGCGAGGCACAAATTAACTGATGTTACGTATGATTTTTGTCTACTTACTGTTCCCTTGCGTTGTGTGCTTTGTTCTTGCTGTCAGGGTTATGGAGTCCGATAGACCAAGTCCGATTCCGACTCCTGGGTGTTGTTAGTTTCCGACTCAGACTCCTTGGACCCCAAAAATTACTGACACTCTGCAAACCTAGTACTAAGATATAAAGATATTATGAAATATGTATACGAGTGGAGCATAAGATGTATATTTTATTGGTTTATATGGGTATGTAAATAAAATTTTGAAAATCTCCCTAAATGGAGTAGTAGTTCCCCTTCAAGCAGATGCTGGGACATCGCTCTGCCCCTAGTAAATAAATTAGTACACTTTATTAAGTGCGCATAGGGTTGTGGTACAAAATGCGCGAGACACAGGCTCACAGCACGAATGCACTAGTACCTCTGTTCTTTGATATAAGCTGTCCTATCACCATAATTTCTGCCGTTCATTTAATGCTGGCGCACATTTTGGAAGTACATGTATTATAAATGTTATAAAACCACATTTGCGCTTCTATATTCGAGTATATTGTGCTGTTTAGGCCTACAAGTATTTCATGTTTTATGATCTCTTGCTTACATTTATGCTTCTTTAGTTTGCTGTTTACAAATATTTAATGTTTCATGTTTCTTGATCTGTTGCATACATTTATGCTTCTATAATTCGCTTTATACAAATATTTTATCTTTCATGTTTCTTGATCTGTTGCATACATTTATGCTTCTATAGTTCGCTTTGTACAAATATTTTATATTTCATGTTTCTTGATCTGTTGCATATATTTATGCTTCTATAGTTCGCTGTTTACAAATATTTAATATTTCATGTTTCTTGATCTGTTGCATATATTTATGCTTCTATAGTTCGCTTTGTACAAATATTTAATATTTCATGTTTCTTGATCTGTTGCATATATTTATGCTTCTATAGTTCGCTGTTTACAAATATTTAATGTATCATATTTTATGATCTGTTGCAGTGGGCAAGGCTCCCAGTTCGATAAAAACCAACATAAAGTCGGCGGGCCAGATGCACCCATACAGATAGCTGCTGCCGCTGTGGTGTATCGTCTTCAGGTATTGTCAAGTCCCTCGTACTGTTGTGTCTGGCGTAGTTACAACCCTTGTATTGTGGGATACTGCTGGACCTCAGGGAACACAGGAAATTGAGTTGTTCCCTCGGTGCCGGTGTCGTAGTAGCTATGTGGTGTACCTACATACCTTTTAACCATTATAGGTTAGGTTTGGTTAACCCGGTTTTGTACCGATATGTGGCCTGCTAAACCGACCTGACGTATCCTGCATTCATAAGCCGCGAAGGAAACTAGAGATACTGAAAAATTGTCGCTTTATACGTCTCTGTTCATATATTTCTATGTCTTTCCTCCCAAAAACTGCCACCATAATCTCTTGCAGGCAGTCAGGTGGGTTGCCCGAAATGTGAAAACTGCCAAAACTACTGACTTGGCGCTTTTAGCTCCCCATTCCTTCTCCCCCTCAGGTGATAGTCTTTCGCCACGAGGTGTTCTAGTTTTATATATATGTATATATTTTTTTCTGTTTGAAGATGGGCACATATTAAATCTTGTGGGCTGGGTACATACCTACTCAACCAGATTCAAAAGGTAGGCCTTGTACTATTCCGACACCGAGTATTTTTCATCATTTACATAAATTGCCTCAGCGTATTGGTAGGTACATTTCCCGCTCGATAGGTGAGGTCGCGGGCTCTAATCTTACGTTGGTGTACGACGTGAGAGGTATCCGATGAACGAAAGGCCTGAGCTCCATTACATTCTGGCAATATCTGGGTAACGCTCGAACCTGTTCTTCTTGGAGAGGAAGGAGATTGTGTCGTAAAATTGAAAAGACTTGGAAGGTTATATTCGATTCGTTTTGTTGGACACTGCTGGACTAGGCTATAGTGATGTTAGCTTTTAAAAATTTTTCTTCCTTGATTGTGCCAATTTTGTTTTAAACGGTTCAACTGTTCTTTATCTGAAGATCAGTAGATTTGCTGAACCGTGTGGTCGTGTCCTCATCGTAGTACTCGTAAATTGCAAAAGTTTCTTTTAATTTGCTAAAGCAGAACCGCTTTATCAATCTCCGTGTATCTCTGTCTCCAAGTTGCATTGTTGCATTGGTCAGGATTACTATTTCTACAATTAATCATCGAATTGATTTTTTCTCTGACTGGGCATGCAAAAAATGTCGGAAGTAAATTGCGCGGTATGAAAAATTTGCAGTTGTCACAAGTAAACACCGCCAGACATAATGACTTATATAGATACTATCGTGTATATATTTACATTACGTTATTGCTATTACGTTAAACCTTTGATCTAGTCTACAAGTACTAAGCGTGTAGTATTCTCTGAAATAATTGTGGAACGGTTTTCCCAAGGAAAGTTACTGCATCACGCACCCAAGGGTCCCGAGTGCCTTCTGCGCAGGGGATGTAGTATCTGGCCGCAGTTCCTGCTGAGAAGGTTAGTTTTGTAGAGTTAGGTCCGTTCTTTATACAGTATTTCCTTTCTGTCCCGCGAGGTGNACTGCATCACGCACCCAAGGGTCCCGAGTGCCTTCTGCGCAGGGGATGTAGTATCTGGCCGCAGTTCCTGCTGAGAAGGTTAGTTTTGTAGAGTTAGGTCCGTTCTTTATACAGTATTTCCTTTCTGTCCCGCGAGGTGGGCCGCCGATCGAGGTGACTAGACATTTTCTGCGGGGTTCTTACCTTCGCCCGTGCGGAGGGCCACAGAAGGGACCGACCGCACCGGCGCTTCTTTCTTGTCTTCTCTTTTCGTCCTTCATCTCTTGCCACCTGAGCACAACGTTGTGGTTCCGGCTGTAAGCCGAGTAAATCATCTCAGATCGCTATTGATCGTCTTAGTTTCAGAAATAGCAGGACAATGCCAATGTACTAATAATAATAATACTCTGCATCGATCTTACCCGAACGCTCTAATTTGTCTGCGAAAGAAGTCGAGAGCTGATGTAGACATCGCGTCAGTAATAATTCACCCTTTAACCGTGTTCATTGTCCATACCCGACCTTGTTACTTTGGCTTCTCTGTCGTATTATTTTCCTGGAGGAAAAAAAGTCTTTGTTGTGAAGTGACCTCTACAATAAACTGTGATGAACCCATCACGATAGATACCACCACCAACTAAGACATTATCCCCTTGTTCACTAAATACATATACTTTATGTAAAATTAATATTAGTCGCTCCTTAATACTTCCTATTAATGTAGAATG
>LQNS02278076.1:1667627-1687828 GCA_001587735.2 Parhyale hawaiensis | reverse complement strand
GGGTCCTTCAAGAATCTTATCGCTGTGTCAATATGGCATCCTATTTTTCGGGCAATAACATCAGGAGAGGTGCCTTCAGCAGTTTCTTTGGTGATGATTTCTTCCTCCTCATTAGTTAGAGCTTTTCCACGTCCCATTTTAGCAGAATATACAAGAAGCTATTATTGTCCTTCACCTCAAAAAGAAAAAAAAAAAACAAAGGGTTGTCAAATAGAGATACACCAAATTGTAAACAAACTCAACAGTGTTGCCATAAGATGTCACGATTTCCCTGCAAGTTTCATGAAAATTTGATCGCCCAAAAATGAGAGATTGTTTGTTTTTACATGTCTCTGCTGTTGACGGTGGAGTTCCTAGAAAGTCTGTGCAGAGTCTTGCCTAATGCTATTTATATTTTACTAACAATCTTCACAATTTCAGTCCCTAACGGTGCAAATAAGAACTGTATTGCAAATACCAACAAAATATTTTTTGAGCTTAAGCTGGTGTATATTTTGGGCATTCAGTCCTTAGCATGTAAAAAACAGTTTTTCTGTATGATAATTATTAATGAATTAAAAATATATGATTATGTGATGTTTTCAATGGTAGTAATGATGATAATTATCATTCTAGACCTAATAAAAATAATCTCTTTGGCTTAATATGTGAGTACATCTTAGTAAAAAGCATTTGGACAAAATCAATGGTGACATTATACTTTAAATTAATCTAAGAGTCGGAGTAAGAAAAGTTAAGAGTATAAGGAGTCGGAAAATCTAGAGGATCAGGAGTCGGAGTTGGACTTGAGACATCCGACTCCGCTACCCTGCTACATACTGACAAATGTACAGCATGTAAAAGCTTCCTACATATATGTGTTATTCGTGTTCAGCGCAACAATGCGCTCCTTCAGGATGTCGCAAGCTCTGCTGAACGATCTATCCTTGTTGACAAGAACAATAAACACTAAACTGATAATATCTAATGGCCTCTTTACTTTCTGTAGTTATACGTGAGAGCTTCCTTGGCTGTGTAGTTACATATACAAACAGTTCAGAACGACCGCCTCAAGGCCAGGCGTTTGTTACTCGGGCCAATTATAGCTGCAATGGAGCTGCTGTTCGGAGACGGTGTTGCCGTCGTATTAGCGCTTTCTTTTATCCAAGGCTTTGAAGTCCTGGTCTTGCCTGCTTGCTAGTGGCATAGCTGTGATATTACGACTATAGGGCTGCAGGAGTCGGAGTCAGACATTTTGGGGTCTTAAGTAGTCGGAGTCGGAAACGGAAAAACCCAGGAGGCGGACTTTTTCTATCCGACTCCACAATCCTGGTTACGACTCCAACAGTCGGTGTGCAAGATCGTCGACTGCTCGTAAGATAATAGGACGGTTAGTTTATATTACTTAGGTAGGATCATGCAATGTTAATTGATGATACTGAGATGAAATTATAAAAGTTGAAAGAATGCATGTTTAGATTTTACCTCTGACGTCTCAACTGCTTGAGAAATGCTAAGTGACCAGAAATTTCCTGTGTAATATGGTAGCGTTTTTTTGCCAAATTGTACAGAAGGGTGATGTGGACACCCGATGTGGTATGAGTAAATGCCCTCTAATAATAGTAATTTATGGTAAATACTTAGAAACCCGTTGCTCAAATTGGCTTTTCAAGATACAAAATTCTACTGTACTACGCAATTTTATAATAAAACTCAGTGCCAGAATTCTTGAAAAGAGAGCCATTTTACTACAACCATGCATAAAAATTGACTTTTGTTATATCATCTGTCTGTTATATTATCTCTGCTACGCATCGAAGGCATCAACTGCTGCATCTCTTACCTCGTGTTCAATGTCGTTTTCATACTCATGGTAGTCGTCGTAACTGTTGTGAGAGTAGTCATATTCGTACTCTGGGTCATCTTCATATTCAGGGAGGTGGTCGTCTTCGTGGTGCAGGGAATCTCCAGTTTGGTATTCTGGTTTCGCTTGGAGCGACGGGAATTTCGATATCGCGCCTCCACTTTGGTGTGAAAATTTGTTAGTGTGAGTTATCGGCGGTCGTATCACCTGTGACGCTGGAGAATCTTGCGGATGAATTACATTTACCCCCAGTGGGACCGCCAAAGGATGGGGAGTTACTGGAGGCCGGCGAGTGACATGGTACACCGGGGGCGGTAAGGGCGGTGAATGAATTGGGACGGGAGTTGGTACTAGCGGCGTTCTTTTCCTGTAGTTAACTATCCTGTTGGTCAGTCCAGATGAAATTGGCACTGGTAGTAGAGGACCTAACCGTGAAGGTAAAGAAGGATTTACGATATGAGGTGCCGGCAGCACGGCGCGAGTAACTGGAGTGTGGACGAAGGGAGACGCTGTTACGAGCGTCTTCCCTGCTGGTGCGCCAGCATCTTCTAGCGTTTTCTGGTTCACCGTTACTTCCTGAGACGTTTTGTCTCTGCCCTCATTATTCAGAACACTAGTAACAGTACTTGTACTGCGACCAGGAGGTTTAGTTGGTTTGGTTGTGAACCTAGGCCTTACTGGGGCAGGATCATAGAGCTCATCGTAGGCCAAGTAGTCCGGAGGTAGCTGTTCTTGCGTCTCGCTTGTCGACTCGTCCTGGTTTTCCTCCAGTTCTGTTTTCACTTCGCGAGGGTCTTGTACGCGTTTGAAGACTGGGTGGGGGATTTTCTTTGAAGAACTCAAATCTTTTAATGGCTTGACTTCAGATGCGCTGTCGCCTCCTGAACCACTTTTGCTCCTGGTATTTGCGTTAGCTGCCGAAATCTTGGCTTCTGCTTTTGGCCGAATTCTCCATCTTTTGGTCTGTTGTGTTTGGTCACTGTTCCTGCATAAACAGATTATTCCCCGTTAGCGTCATGAACCCTTAAAACCCTAATCCTCAGTCTGCACGAGAGTATGAGGTGGAGAATCAAGCAAATTACTGATTAAATCCTACAGTTTTCGAGTGACTTTCGTAAGCAATGACTTTCAGTAAAATATTTTCACAATGATATGATACCTTTCTTAGAATACCACATAATGAGAAAAACTGAGCCATTTGGTAGTTGGTGGTTGCTGTAACCTTACATATTACATTGTGTATATTTGTTAAAAAAAATACAGTAAAGGATTGGGATTTCAGAGGAAATTTTTTCCAAGTGGTGTTCTTAGGCCTAAGTGACCATCATAATGCAGATTTAAACTCTTACTGGTGTGAACTTTAGGTGGTTGCTGAAAAACGCCAATTTTGCAGCACCTTCAGGGAATAAAAACAGCTTTTTCTGACACGTTATCCATACATTATATGCGAAACTGTCCTTTATATTGCTCTGATTATGTACTTTCGCTGAAGTTTCATGGTTTATTAAATTAGTACGCATTGATGAATGCCACGTTGCCAATTATATATTAATATTTATCAAGTCATTTCTTATTACGACGTACAACACTAATGTATTCGTATTTGCGTATTCGATTAAAAGGTTAATAAACTTTTTGGGCAATTAGAATAATACTAGTACTGCTGCATTACGTATTCTTTTATAGACTATATATATCACATATGTCTAATGTATAATATTTCGTATTCTATGCAGAACAGACGTAATATTTTAAGAAATGGTGGAACGTTTCTCAATATCGATGCACATGTGGAATAGAGAGATGGAACGTAGGTGGGTCACTCATTTCATAAATAACAGCAAATGAGAAGACCGTAGTACTTTGAAAGGATTTCAAGCTGGTTATGTAAATTTTCAGCAATATATCTGAATCTGCATCGGTTTTAGGATATTTGCCGTTCGGAATCTTTTATAACCATATCGGAAAATCATGAGCAATTATTCCATGTCTACAAATAAATAGAGAGTTGCATAGGACAATATCGAAAAATTACCTAATATGGTTACCCTAATTTCGTCACGCTGTGCAATTTTAACGCTTGCCGAGTCATTCATGTTATACGAAAACTCATTATGACGTCTACTCCATATTTGTAGAGATTTACTATACTATTTGTATGTAAAACATATTTAAACTAACTCGCTATAAAATAATAGTTCAGTGATTCTCTTGCAACTCCAGACATGTGTAGGTTGTATTCTCTGATAAACGAGTACTTGTTGCGGTGTACGTGCTTCATCCGTAACCACACCCTTACCTTGCGGTCCCTGCTTCTGTTTCTCCGCGTCTTTCCTCTCCGTTGGTTTCCAGCTCCTGAAGAAAAGGCGCATTGTATATACAAGCTCATCAAAAGTATTTGTTCTGTACCTTGAGCCTTTCTTACATCTATCTATCTATCACTAAAAGTCTGTGAACCGGTCTTGTTTGTGTCATGTTAATTTATTTATTTGTGTCTTGTTTTATACATTTCTTCACTTTTACCCGAGAAGAAATTCGAGGTATTGGGGGGGGGGGGGCAGTGGCATTCTTTCCATGGATTAGCTCTTTAATTCGATTGTAGCTGTGATACGAAAGTTAAACTGAGCTGGGCCTCAAGAACGGGCATGATCAATTCATCGGTTCCATGGGCAATACAACTGAAATACGTAACATAAAATAATTTGACTTTGCTTACTGCCTGGGTGTTGAATATTCGTTAGAGAAGCAAAGAATCTGTTGATAGTGAACCGAACGGGCCGCTACTTGACGGGCAGAAGAGGACGGCCGAATAGCGGGTGGTCTATGCCCAGCTAAATAACACCTGCTTTTTTTGCGAAAGCGAAGACGATCGCAGTGACGACCTAGTGGGTCACGGGCTGTCTAGTAGTATACTAAAAGTCTGCGAACTTTATTTATTTATTTACTTTCTTGGTTGCTTGTTTGCACAGAGAGCCTTCGCTTTAGGTTAGAAAAAATCAAGCGTCAGAGGTGGAGGTGCACTTCTAGGGAAGTTTTATACTCCACCATACAATGTATGACATCGTTCTCGAGTAAGGTTCAGGAGTCAGTTCCAGACGGATATTTATAGAGCGTTGTCAAATGGATACCCTCCACTTGACACTTCGAGTGTACGAAATAATTGAAAAATTTTATTTGCGTGTCTATTATCAGTAGCTAAGACGATTGAAGAAGAGCATACAGCTTCTTCGTTTTGAGATGGAAAATAATTCGATCGTTGAAAATGTAATTCGATTGTATCCGTGATACGGGACATGAAGCTGAGCTCGGCTGCATGAATGTGCAAGTTAAATTCAAAGGTGATACGGGAAGTCCAAGAAGACTACGTAACACATAATTATATTTCCCACTGCTTAGAGGCAGAGTGTTGAATATTTATTGAGAAACAAAGAAGTTAATGATGGTGACCTCAAGGGTGACCCGCACGGGCAATTGCCGCACGAGCGGACAGTTAAATAGCGTAGTCTTATGACCAGCTGTATTAACACCTGTTTTTTTACGTCAGCAAAGAAAATACTTAGGGACGTTACATATTCCTACGAAAAGCGGTGTTTAATTAAAGCACGAAATGCCTTGAGGCTTTCTAGAATATTTATGCTCTAATTTAAATTTGTTGTTGTGAAGAGGAAAGTCGTTGGATACCTCATCTGATGTCCTTGGTCCCGTTCGTCAAGAGATTTACATGTCGTTCGCAATTTTCTCTGTAATTATTATTGTCAAAATACCATTAAATAACATTCTTACTGATGATGTTGCGGTTAACAGTGATTTAATTTCTCGCTCTAAGTGCTTCTGCAGTTATGTGAGCTAATTACATTTTTTACGTCCTTCTAAAGCTCACCAGTGGCATGCAGTTACTTTAACTAGGTGCATTATTACTCTTGACGCTTAGTTAATGGAAGAAATGTAATTTTCGGTGTTTAGTTCATTGATTATGGAATGAGTAGGTAGGTTTTCGTGTTTGGGTAATTGTCAACAAATGTCTTTGAACAATGACGGAGAAAAATTCGTGAAAATATCAAGTCGCTTAGAAACGACGCATACGGTATACGTGCCCGGTGTAGGAAAAGTGAAGCCAAGTCCTGCCTGGCCGCTCAATTTTAATATTGGTTTAGGAATCGCTGGTGAATCGGAGAAACTAGCAATTAATTTAATATAGCCAGCTACTTGTGTATTTTCATACTAGCCAGTACCTTCACAGCCCTTGGATAGCTGCTCAATAAGGTGAGGATAATCCCTTCTACGATTTTGAAATAGCAACTTTGCATCTTAATTGTAAGATTATTATCATTTTTTTGTGTTTCTCCTCATATCTCAGACTTATGCGCCACCGGCTGTGACTATGAAAATATTGTATTCCATGCATACGTGTAGTTTTAGTCATGATGGTTACATTAAAGTGAAATTTGTTGTCAAGATTTCTCTTGTCTCTAGTAACTGCGTACATATAGTAATTAAACAAGTTTTACTTGTTATTGTGTGTTTTGAGATGACTTGGCTGTAAGGATAAATAAACTTACTATCGCATCATCTACTTGCCTTTGCCTGGTCAGCCTCAGCTAGTTTTCGTCTTGCCTTCAGACAAATGCGTTTCTGAAGTATCGCCTTGCGAACGTGAGGCGGCAGGGAGGTCAGCCTGCCCTTCCCTCTCTGTCGACGGCTCTTCCGTAGTTCCGATTCTGCTCCTTGTAGAATCTCGTCGTCTGCTGCCGCTGCTGCCTCTTCTGCGTCCGACGTGCTTCGTGGAGGTTCACTGTGCTCCGTGCGATCTTTGGATCTGTTCCGTGCCGATTGTCTTTTGCTGTGTGTCCTCACTGTTTCGTCAACTGGGTTTCGTCTCGTGGACTGTGCGTTTACTTCATGTTGGTAATTCGTTTGCTCTTCGGTCAAGTTTGCTTTATTTTCTAGATTAGTTGAGTCTCCTTTCGCCGCATCCAAGCTATCGTTCAAAGAATTTTTTCCGTTTAAATCTTGAGGAGGAAGATTTGTTTCCGCAATACTTTCATTCACTGGAGTAGAATCTTTTCCTTCCTCTGCAATCAATGAATTGTGCGGCTTCAAATCATACTTAGATAAAAGAGACCGCAGTTTGTCTTCATCTCTATTGATTTGAGTGGGTATTACTTGTACTTTGTAAAGCTTACGTCTTCTTGTTTTGCGTCTCCTGTGTGTGGTGGACGATAGTTTATGCTCTTGGTTTCCAGATGCACTCAGTTTTCTTGACCTCGTTGCATCTTTAGCGCCGTGCCGAACACTCGTTACCTCTGAAGAAACGTTTTCCTGATTTGCACTTGCGATTGATTTTATTTTTTGACTGTCACGATCTGGTCGCCATTGATCACCTCGATGACTATATTTACTCGGTTTTTCATCACTTTTCTTTCTGTCAATGAAGCCTGGGTGCGGTCTTTCATCATCTGTAGCAGAGCTTGTATCAACTGGATGACGCACTTGATCAGCTCGACCTTCAGTAACAGCGAGTGGTGCCTCCGACTCTCCGTTGTACTGCAAAGTGACCGAATCGTATTTTTCGGTGTCGGTGCGGTCTGCCTCCGACTGTAACGAGCTTCCGTGCTGTCGTAAACGCCTCTGTGACCTTGCTGCGGCCACCAGTCTGTACACCACCTCGGGGTCGTAACTGCCTTCTCCATCTCGTGAAGATGAGACCACTGGTGCCGCCCTGAAGCACACCTGTCGAGCAGCAGAAAACGTAATTAGAATTAACTGGTGTTCCGTTAGAGCATTAATAACGTGTGGTGACAGTGTCTAGAAGTGATTTTTTTAGATTTTTCTTGAAACGAGATGGAAAATGATTAAAAATAGAAGTTCGGTATACCCTACGGTAGTTCATGGGCTGAGGAGTATGCCCTCGCTCTCATCTGATTTCTTAACGCGCCACATTACTGGTGGGGACACATATAGTAATTCATTGAAAATATTGGATCTCTGAAATTTCTTGATGTTTTACCTTTCCGTAGTGAAACTAAGAAATAGACAATATGTTATAACATTAAGAACGTTATATTTGCACTCCGTAAAGAGATTCATGGTTGCAATCCGGTTTCTGGAGTCTGATGAATCAAGTCTGACTCTGATTCCTCAATCCTGGCCTTTAAAAATGTCCAGCGGCTCCTACTGACTCTGACTCCTGGGTACAGTGAAATTTTCGACTTAAGAGTCGTGACTCTCAAATACGCTCGACTCCCAGACTTACCCTCCAACAATGTTCGACTCTGACTCTTACCCTCCAAAAATGCTCGACTCCGACTCCTGACCTCCAAAAATGTTCAACTTCTACTCACTCTCACTCTACACCCTGGTTATAGCTTTAGCTCTAGTTAACCCTAGCCAGAAGTGATGCGCCGAGTCTCCCATAGCTAGGTAGCCCTGGGAGAGGCGAGCTCCCCAGAGCTTGCATGGCCGGATTGCGCCATCGCTCAAGATTTACCGATAGCGTCTGTTTGCTGTTGCGCATACTGGCGCTGCAATATCTTCTTCATGCATGGAACTGCAAGCTCGGCTGCTCTCACTCGTACACCTTCCTTTCTTTCTCTTCCCTTCGATTAACATGTAATTGTAGAAGCGGCCTTCAGTATTTTTTATGCTGTTAATTACGTTGATAAAAAGAATATAATCGACATATTTAGTTCGGCGGAAGTTTCTGATGGGGGATACTGTTATTATTTTATCTCTGTAATTCATGGATGACAACCAAACTTCTCCGATGTTTTTTCCTGTAGTAAGCGGGAAACAGAACAGTGCCATTGAATGTGATGAATGCCGGGCCGAAAGTATGGATGGGGCCTGGGCCTCCCTTTCGTACGTACTTTTCTATTGGACTTCCATATCGTTCGTGGTAGTACTAGAGACAGAACAGCAGCTTATACCTTAATTAACCAAGAAACTGTTGCAATGTAATACCAGGACTTTCCCGTTTGCAAGGTAGATGATCCACAATTCACATTCACACTACTGCATGATGAGTCCGTTACGCACGGCTGACCCCCACCTTCGTGTATGCGTGAATCTGCCGCAGCATTACCAAATTGCAAAAAAATTGAATTAAAGCCACGCCTAGGGTATTCCCAAACTATTGAACTCTTTGGATGCCCCTGACTACTTGTCGCGGTCCTGTGAGGCTCTTCCATGTGTATTGGAAGGGTCATAGGAAATTGGGTCCTCTGCAGAAAACGCCATAATGGTTACCTCGCCTTTTAGTCAATTCTCTGAAATATTATGATTTTTCCTTTTTTATATCCTGCTATGATACCAACTTGATTTACTTTTTCCTCTCTTCTCCCGAATTGCCTTACCCATGCGCGGTGATCCAGTGGGCTCCTCCCCTCGTGTATGGGTTTCACGTTTCTCAATGCGTTTCTACATTTCCTCGCTTGAAGCACCTCTGCAGTGGTCATGGAGGCCTAAACTAAGTTTCATCGTAATAATGAGTAACGTAGTTTATGCTTGCGTAAATTCAGGTGTTGAATAAAATCTCTTTTGGACGAATTCGTGCCAAACTGTAAAAGTTTTAAAATTAAATTGGCGGTAGGGTATAGCATGTTCTTGTAGACATATAATATTAATGTTTGTGACTAGTAAAACAATAATTTTCTCAATGCCAACCGTACCATGACACGCGATTCATTGTAAGTATAAAAATTGCAAGGAAAAAGCACGAGACCTCTAGAAATATGGTAAATGTTCATTATCAGCCAACCAGAGAACCGCTACTGCAGTGCGTGTTAGCCCACAAATACTGACGAAATAGTGTTCAAATTGGGAATATAGTAATAATGAGTAAAGAACCAAAGAGTTGGATGTTTTCATCGAACTCTCCGCGTGCTCGGGACGCGTCATTCACCCTGCGTGACGCATCAAAGAACAAACTAGAGCACTCTGAGAGCGCATACCACCTCGGCCAGGGCAACTGTAGCAAATAATTCAACCTGGCGCTGAAACCATGATTTTATTAATATAAACTCCAAAATCTAATCATTTGTGTTTTTGAAAGTAATAACAGCTTGTGCAATTTTCTTGAAGATCCGTTCATAACTCTTTCAGTTTACTGCTAACAAACGTTATGACAAACATGAGTCAAACATGCAAATGAACAAATCGATCTGCACCAAAATTCAATCATTTATGTCTTTTAACATTTGCTAATAACCCCTATAAATTTTATAAAGATCCATTATTTTCTGAGTTATTGTGCTAACAAGCATAAAATTAAAAACAATGACAAACGAACGAACTAACGGATCATTACCAAAATTTGGTCATTTACTCTTTGTTATATTCCTAACAAATCATGTTAATTTCATAAAAATCCATCCATAACTTTTTGAGTTATGGCATTGAGAAATATGAGACAAACAAACAAACAAACGGATGGACATATCTTTACAAAAGTTAATCATCTTTTCCTCCTTACATACCTAACAATCCCTGTAAATTTCGTCCAAATCGGTTCATAACTTTTTGCGTTATCTTGGTGACAGACAATCAGACAGATGACAGACAAACACGACGAAAACATAACCTCCTTGGCGAAGGTAATCATTTAAATGAATAGTAAGTTGGTGATAAACTATTCCAGCTGATGGTCATTATAGCTTCAGTGTATAAGTCGTTCTACACCGTGTCTGTTGCTACTAACTTTTGAAGGATTAGTATCGAAATAATCACTGTGGTCAAAGCATATAGCTATTATGTATGATTCATGATATAGTCCGTCCAGAGCTTCCTCTGCTTACATCATAGTCTATCCGTACATAATAATCCCATCTCGTCCAGATGCTAAAGGTTGAAGAAGTTCACTATCCATTGCTGAACTCCTTTCAGAATATTTCCCTGTACAATAACGTCTACAGCATATTTCTTTGTAATTAGAAGCTAAAAGTTGAAGTTCTCTGTTCATAGCTGAATTCGTTCCAGAGTATTTTCACGTATATTACGGATCCACAGGATATTCCCCTGTAGTCAGAGGCTAACAGGTTCAAGAACTTCACCGGCTGTTTCTGAAAAGAGAAGTTCATTGTCCGTTGCTGAATTCCTCCTGGATTATTTTCCTATATATTATAGTTTACAGCATACATATATTCCCACTTAATCCGAGGCTAAAGGTTCAAGAAGTTCACCGCACATCGCCGCTTGTTTACACAGGGTTTCCATTAGGATGGTCATGTAGAGCATAGCTGTAACTTTCAGTCTCGCCTTACCGAGCCCGTAATGCGACTCCTGTGAGTGTCAAGGTGACGACCGTCTACCGTGACGTCCCCTGCCGTCTTTTCTACTGCGACGTGCGTCTTCTTTGGAATTTTACTGTCCGTGGCACTTGGAACGGAAACGTTCTCATCATGGTCTGCAGATGGTACCGTTTTTCCTCACTGCGCGGTCGTGCGATCAGTTTAGGGGTGGGCGTTCAGCTTGTACAGTACGTCGTTCGACTTAGATACTTTTCAGGGGTATCTTGGCTACCGGCTTTCACAGTATAATCGGGCCGCGAGGTGAAAGTCCGCTCCTAAGTTGAGCGTGCGATTGTATTGTGCGGCCCCGGCATTAGTAACACATTTTTCTTCCGTCCCTGCACCGTAAATATCGTTACTTCCGTTACTGCCTGCCGATAATTCGATGTTCACTGATTTCATACGCCACGAATAGGTATTTTTCTCTGTTCCTCAGTACAGTTTTCTTTGATATCAACCGACAAAAATGAAGTAATTTCCGTCGCTGCTCACCGCTAATATAGTTTTCTCTCATATCAACCGACGAAAATACAGTGATTTCCGTTCCTGCTCACCACAAATGCAGTTTTCTCGCGAGTACCAGGCCAGCTTCGTACTTTGCTCGATCGCTCGCAATATACACGCGCATCGTTTACGATGATGGCGTCATTTATCTCTCTAACTGGGTCATTTTCATCTCCCCTTGCTGGCGTAAATTGCAGACCAAAGTCTTCAGGTTGTGGCTATATCCATCGCTGGATCAGCCTTAGCTCTCTATACGCTCCCGCGTACCGAGATCGGCAAGGACAAAAGTTCTCTTGGTTTCCATAAACGGGTCGCTCTGCTCAGTTCTTTTGATCCGTTCGAGCGTTGCGAGGTCACGATTGTGGGACTTAAATAGGATCCTGTGCGCAGCTGTGCATGCGTAGGTATACGCAGGTCAACTTAGACGACTCTTTCGATATCATGTATTCTCTCTGAGGATAGCCGATCACCTCACTGAAATCAGAACTACTCCTAAGACGGTTCTGTCGCTGTCTTGTATTACTCATGAGATGGGACGATCACATCGCTGAAATCAAAGTCAGGTAAGCAAGACGGTCCGTGTGGGTTTTATTATGAATTGTCCAACAGAAAACGCCTGCAATATGTATTTGGGTTACCTGATAAGCAAGTTTTTCCCTGGGTCTTACCTTCAAGTGTCGCTGTCAGTGCTTTCATTCCATTAGCAGCGTATTTTTTTTTTTTTGTTGTTGTTTTTGTTCTATGCATTGGATGAAAACATTCACGGCGCTCCCAAGAGCATGTCTAGAAGTTTTAGTAATAGTTACTTACGTGCATCGTTTGTATTTTTTTGTGCATTAATTTACTTGAGTCTAGAAAGACCAGAGGGTCTGATTGTCCAGGTCAAAATTTTGTTTCATTGTAAGGTTTCGAATATTGTTATATCCGTACTGAAACTCGCTGTCTTTTATCAACTTTTCATTTGATATTAGTTATCACTCACTATAAATAGTTCAGTGGGATGATAACATTGTCAAGACCTTGAGAGGCTCGATTGGTGAAGCTTCTTGAGCCAATGCGCTGGGTCATAAGAGGTGGGCAGTCACAAGGCCTCCTAAAGTGCAGGCCTGGGTCTCTACGTCACGACGTTGGTCCGATCGGTACAGTCCCACGACAAACTGTTAGACGCAGTATGATATTTTTAGCACAGGCTCTGCCTATTTCGGATTTATCTGGATAGAAAATTCAAACTATCGTTGTTTTGTAACTTGTAAATTTTTCAAGACAAAATTCTATTCAGATATGTCGAAAATGTGTAGAGTAGGTACCGATAGTATCAGGCTGCGTCTAATTATTTATTAAGCGACTGTACGCAATCGGACAATTTTCGAGGCCCAGACCCAGGCCTGTACTTTCGGAGGCTTTGGCAGTCAGGCCCATGCAGCCTCAAAATACAAAGGCCGAAAATGTGCGGTCTCCGGCCTTTTTACATACTGTTGCAGACTGCAGCGATTGCCCACCTCGTGCCATTACAACCAGTAAAAAATAGTAAAGGGTAATGTCAAACGAAACTAGCACAAGTCGAGCTTCAGGTACCTAAGTAAGGTACAAGCGACATTGTTTACCCGCGCAGTTGTCTGTGATTGTATGTGGGCTACATGTAATTAACGAGTGAATGGAGGAAAAGTCGTCGTTTGGGGTGGAAAAAAAAATACCAGCTAATCTATCGTAAAATTCAAAATATAAGTTTTTATTTTAGAAGGTTCTCAAAGTGCTTGAATTTTGTGCCTGGTAAGCCAACTGAAAATACTTGAGCGCAGCTTGTGTAGGTAACACAAACAGATACATTTATTGGGAAAGAGTTGACTATTATTGTAACTCGCTACCTCATGCTTTGCAATGATACTCCTATTGATAACAAAATAGCTATAGTTTTTATTTTAAAATATATAATCCGTGCAAAGTCTTACAGCCAACATGTGGGCTGATTTCTAAGAAAAAATCTTGATGCCCCACTCCTATAATTATTTGTAGACAGTCGAACGCCGTGTTGCTTCACAGACTATCTTAACTCCACTGGTCACACCTTTCTTACTCTCTGTAAATTGTCAGCGTAATTTTCTCGGGCAGAAACATGCCCGTGAGCACCGGTGGCTCACGGCTGCGTGCGTTCCTGCCTTCCGCCTTTCTGTCGCGTAATTGTCATACAAACAAACTCGAATTTCGACATATTGCATCACGGCCGCCGTGTTGCGCAGCAGAGTCTCCATAGTATTTATTTCTCATAGGACGGGACACATGCGCTGCCGGTAACGCCATAATAACTGGTGTGGGAAAGCCATTGTTTCCTTTGTGGATCGTGGCAGTCGCGAGCTCCTCTCACCGGAGGAGCTCTTGTGTGCATGCGGTCGAGTGGCGTACTCGTCGTCGGTCTCAATCTCATGCAAATTGCTTAATGGTTCCGTGTTGGGCTCCCGTCATCTGCGTGAACTGGGGCATTTGTTCCTGTGTGAGCTGAACTTTTTTCTTTGTGTTCTTGCGGTATTTGTGTGGTGGAGCCTCCTGTCATTCGCGCAAACTGGGGCATTCGTTGTTGAACCGATCTTTTTTTTTTTGCATTCTTAGGGCATTTGTATGGTGTTGCTTATGTCACCTGAGTAAACTGGGACGTTTGTTGGCAGAAGTTTTTAGTTGAGTGTTCTTACGACTTATGCATTTAGGCGGTTCTGATAGTATGCGCGTAAACTATGGAATGCGACTGATTTTAATCAGTCCGCCAGACTGACGCTTTCTCATTTTGAGGATTCCAAATAACTGTAGTTATGAAAAATTTGCCCAACGAATGCGATAGACAGTCACTCGCTATCGGCGTAAATTTCTGCTCGTCTTTATCGCTTCTCATTTAAGAAATTCTGCAAATGTATTTGACACGTCGGTATTACTAATATTAATTTTAATTCGTACTACGCACAGTATTTTTCATTCTAATGTATCCTAATGATAATTTTTATATGTCTAACGTTTTTAAATGATAAGGCAGCATTTTCCAGTGCGAAATTACGTTGCCTGTATCATGTCTTTAATAACATTGGCCACTGAGTATCCACTATTGTATATCTACAGGCCAACTGTTAATATTTCAACATGTTTTTTACGACAGAATACCTCAGAGGGCTGCGTCCTTGATGTGTTGGGCACAGCATCCAGATGAGAAACTGTATGTTTCTATTTATTCTATGTTGTTCGATCGATCTTTTTTCTCTGATATTCTTTTTTGCGAGCGAGCTTATGACTACTCATATTAGTAACCTACACCATGTAGTGAGGCCGATAATACTAACTGACTGCATTTTTAGGGAAATTAGAGTCAGGTCGTGATTTTATTTGACTTTATTAACCCTAGAACACTAACCTTAAAGATTCCTCACGCCAACACTCACGTGGGGTGTGACATACCCCGTTTTGGAAATTAAGTAAAAATTCAATCAAAATGTATTGAACCTGAAAAATGCACATTAAAATACAAGTCATAGTGTCAGTTCCCCACCAGGACAAATTAATTTGAAACAAAACAGATACCTCTATGAGCAACTAAGAAAAAAGTGGAAAAAAAGTTCAGATTTAAAAACAAAAACAAAAAAAAAACTCGTTACAAGAAAACCGCTCACTAATTAGACTCTCAAGTCCATTTTATCACACTTAGGTTCCAGGAACACCCGCAGAAGAAGCCACAGCCGGAAGCGCTCTCGTCGCTCGCGACGATTTGTGTGCGTGTTTGTACAGTATACGCGGATCTGGTGCGTGCGGGGGGCGTTCAAGTTGGTGCGCTGCGCTGCTCGCTGTATCGCTGATTTAGTTAGGTTAGGTATAGTTAGGTTAGGTATAGTTAGGTTAGGTGAAGTTAGGTTAGGTAAAGTTAGGTTAGGTAAAGTTAGGTTAGGTAAAGTTAGGTTAGGTAAAGTTAGGTTAGGTAAAGTTAGGTTAGGTAAAGTTAGGTTAGGTAAAGTTAGGTTAGGNTTTTTTTTTTTTTACGACAGAATACCTCAGAGGGCTGCGTCCTTGATGTGTTGGGCACAGCATCCAGATGAGAAACTATATGTTTCTATTTATTCCATGTTGTTCGATCGATCTTTTCTCTGATATTCTTTTTTGCGAGCTTATGACTACTCATATTATGTAATAACCTACACCATGTAGTGAGGCCGATAATTGTAACTGACTGCATTTTTAGGGAAATTGGAGTCAGTTCGTGATTTTATTTGACTTTATTAACCCTAGAACACTAACCTTAAAGATTCCTCGCGCCAACACTCACGTGGGGTGTGACATACCCCGTTTTAGAAATTAAGTAAAAATTCAATCAAAATTTATCAAACCTAAAAAATACACATTAAAATACAAGTCATAGAGTGTCAGTTCCCCACAAGGACAAATTCATTTGAAACAAAACAGATACCTCTAAGAGCAACTAAGAAAAAGTGGAAAAAAGTTCAGATTTGAAAACAAAAAAAAAATCGTTACAAGAAAACCGCAAACTAATTAGACACTCAGGTCCATTTTATCACACTTAGGTTCCAGGAAAACCCGCATAAGAAGCCACAGCCGGAAGCGCTCTCGTCGTTCGCGACGATTTGTGTGCGTGTTTGTATACGCGGATCTGGTGCGTGCGGGCGGCGTTCAAGTTGGTGTGCTGCGCTGCTCGCTGTATCGCTGATTTAGTTAGGTTAGGTAAAGTTAGGTTAGGTAAAGTTAGGTTAAGTAAGGTTTGGCAGGGTAAGGTTTGGTGGGTAAGGTTTGGCTGGGTAAGGTTTGGCTGGGTAAGGTTTGGCTGGGTAAGGTTTGGCTGGGTAAGGTTTGGCTGGGTAAGGTTTGGCTGGGTAAGGTTTGGCTGGGTATTGTTTGGCTGGGTAGGGTTTGGCTGGGTAGGGTTTGGCTGGGTAGGGTTTGGCTGGGTCGGGTTTGGCAGGGTCGGGTTTGGCTGGGTAGGGTTTGGTTGGGTAGGGTTTGGTTGGGTAGGGTTTGGTTGGGTAGGGTTTGGTTGGGTAGGGTTTGGTTGGGTAGGGTTTGGTTGGGTAGGGTTTGGTTGGGTAGGGTTTGGTTGGGTAGGGTTTGGTTGGGTAGGGTTGGGTTGGATAGGGAGGGGTTGGGTTGGGTTTGGTTGAGTTAGGTTAGGAGGTTAAGTTAGGCTAGGTAGTGTTAATTTTAGTGGTGACGCGCGCAGGAAAGCTTATTTGAACGCAAAATCGTCGTGAACGGCGCGAGTTCCAGCCGGAACGCACTGCTACAAAACTGTCCAAGTATGTCCACACTAACACTAACGTGGGGTGTGTAGTGCCCAACGCGCTTCCCAGCGGCCCCACATGAACGAGAGCACAAGATCACAACCTGCCCTCTTGACCTCTACAAGAAATCTGAAGCTTATCGGGAAGTGAAAATTATGAAGTGACGGCGTTATCTCTACGCGCCACTTAGAGAGCATAATAAATTAGCAGCGTGGGGTATTTCGCACCCCATGTTCGTGTTCTTGGATTAATAATAATTCTTGTTCGCGTAATTTACAATATCTTGATAATTTCAAATATTTTTTAAACTAAGGTATGACGGACGCTTAACGTTTACGAGCCGTGTTCATCGTGATTTTTTGCGAGTCACATCGCATAGAAAATGAAAATACAAACATGTATCACTAAAACAAAAGTTGGTCATTTTGGCATCAACCCAATTTTTGCCGCCGCCTTGGAACAATTAGGCATGACGAGGGATGCAGGCTCGTACTGATAAGTGGATGGTTCCGAAGCTTAAATCAAGTGCATAGTTACCACGTCGGAACGCTTGAGAGGCGATGGTAAAACTAGGGATAAATAATAACCAGAGCTGCACTCCGAGAGCGCAGGCCTTCGCCAAGCAGCGCAGACCTACGAGACCGAATGGTGGTACGAGAAGCGGGCCCATGGATCATCGCTAACAATTAAACCATGTATTCCTCATGACATTCCTCACATCTCCGGTAAATTTCATGAAGATCCGTCGATAACGTTCTGAGTTATTTTGCTCTCCATCACGATAACAATCCCCGGCAAACATATATATGTACTCGTATCATCTCCTTCGCGGAGGTAATGATGGTAACGCCAGTAGTAAATGGGTTTGCTATTACCAAAGAATGTTCGTATCTCACTGAACTCGTTATCGGAACAGCTCCTGATAGTCTATATCTTTCTCACTCAAGTCAAGACACTGTTGAGCTCTGCAGCAGGTACGCTGTGTGACCCGTGCCAGGGTCGGTTTGGTGCAGGAACCACAAAGAGAGAACTTTGGCCGCTGGCACATGTCGCTCTTACTTTCCTCCTCCTCTTCCGTCTCTCTCGTAAATGCCGCCTGCCCTCGGCCGGACAAAGCCAGTGTCGCCGTGTCTATGACTTTATGTGTCACTGTCTGTTTTATTTATTTGTCGATGAGTGTTCTTGGCTAGACAAAGGCACTGTTGCTGTGTTTCTTGTCACTGTGTATCTTATTTGGCGATGAATTTTCTTCCAAGCAACGACCACTGGGTTGCTGATAGCGTTGACTCTCAATATTCTCCCCTCTGTTTCGGGAGGTGGGCCGCTAATTGAGGTGGCCGACCTATACCACGAGGCCTCTACCTTCTCACGTACGTACGGAGGACCATGGAAGAGACCGTATACAGCGGCGTAAAGTAATCGAACTGTGTAATCAGAGTTAGAATGAAAACGTTAAACAAACTCTGGCCAATCTTGTTGCATTTTACATTGTTTTCGTATATCTAGTTTCAGTATTACATTTCCTCATTTTTATCATAGAATGAAGACGTTAAACAAACTCTCTCGTCTGGCAAATTTTGCCCCGTGTTAGGTTTAAGCATAAAGATAAAAACACTCATGTTACGGTGTTAGCTTTAAGACTAAGAATTAAACACGCGTGGTGCTGCGCCCTCCTAATATATCGAGTACTGCATCCATACGGGAAAATGAATTATTTTTACTCTGCTTCTTTGCTAAATTTCTTAAGGTAACCGTGACAGATACTCTGTCATGCATAGCGAACAACTAGTTAATTCTTATTTTCTGAACGTGATCTCTGCTTACTTTTCTTTTCTAATGCCCCACAGGCTGTTTTGCATCAATAAAAATTTTTGTCTATCACAAATAAGGAAATCACGGTTATGTAATTGAATTAAATTGGAAATGTGCAGCGTCTCTTTCCCTGTAATATAATCTATTCTATTTTAATTCAGTTTTTTTCCATTATTATCATTACTAGCTATTTCTTGGAATACATGTCTGTTTCTCACTCACTCCTGAACATGGTTAGCTGGTCTATATATTCTCAATTTCCCATCGCACTTTTCTTTTCTTTTTTTTAATCCCTCTAAACGTATAATTTATTTAGCCGCAACTACTTGCCCTAGCTCACTCTAGGCTGCATACTGTATTTCATAATCTAAAAGAAAAAAATTCACGTCACTTCTGTGTAACCAACGCTCCTCTCAACGGAAAATAGTGTCAGTATTATCTCATTATTTAGCTAGATGCGAGCATTGCACGAGGAAATTCACTGCAAATTCAATGCCAATTGTCTCTTATGTTACTTTTTAGTATTATTCTTATGATGTTACTAAACATGAAAACCTTAGGATACTGTGTCCTAACCTTGTTGGACACAGTCTCCATATGAGAAATAAATGGTAATATTATTATTTATTTATTATTATCGTTTACTCAATTAACTTCACATAGGCATACTACGTGTCCCCTCCTTCCTTTTTCCTCTCTGTGAGTAGGGAGGTTTAAACACTGGTGAATGTGAGGTGCCAAACTCGTCAGCTCAGACGGTGTTCTATACCCTGATCTGTGATGGCTTGGAGTTCAACGCTGGAATGCGCGTTAGTACGCGTGGATCTACACACGTTCAATTCCGCCGTGAACGGCTTTTGAATGATTTCAAAGTGTTTTGGGGCATTGGGGTCGTTTAAAGCTCACTTTGGGTTCTATTTTTTGCTCCTTGTCGCCCAAGTGTGTAGGTAGTTAAGGTAAATCAATTACATTAATGAAATGTTTCTGCGTTGTTCCAAAAGTGATGCCTCCTTTTACTTTATTCCGCCCGAAGGGATCCGAGGGATTTACGAATTGCATTGTTCTACAAGTGCAATAATAATTGGCGCATACAATGACCTTGTTTGTGTAGTAGGGTGAACAATTACAAAATTATTGCAGAATTTGTTCGCTTAGCAGCTGCCACTGTGCCACGCTCAGCATTGGCGCAGTGTTTGTGCCGATGGTAACCCCAGTAACCTGATTATTGTCGTGCTTGTGCTTGCGGTAACTAGAATAACTTACTTTCGTGTTCGTGCTTGCGGTAACCAAGATAACTTACTTGCTGTCGTGTTAGTGCTTACGGTAGCCATGGTTACGTGGTTAGCGTCATGTTTTTAATAACTGATGTAACTAAGTGTTTGTGGCGCCGGTGCTTGGTTGCAAATGAGGCTCACTGGCCTGTCTTTAGTGGCAGTGTTGTTTGTACGAGCAGCACCCCACGATCTCTGTGTTGCTGTAATATTTCTGTGATATTAA
>LQNS02278076.1:1591798-1610139 GCA_001587735.2 Parhyale hawaiensis | reverse complement strand
GAAAGCCCTGCATTTTGTGGAAGGTGTCTGGGTGAGGACACCTTGGGGAGGTATACACACGGCAGTGGGACTGACCCTTAGCTAGGGCGTGGCTCGTCGTCGGGTACACAGAACTCGTGACCCTCTCCTTGGTGAAAACAGACCACTGCCGCTCCGTGACGATGGATCGATCAGGCGGAATAATGACCGAGAATGTTCACCTCTTTGCCACGTGAGCTTCCTTTAGTTGCGCGTTTTTTCGCCCTCAGTGATGAAATATCTTGCAACCGTAAAGAATTCCTTCTCGTTTTTACCGCATGTTATATTAATGTATAAGATCTATAATATAATTCTGCTACGATGCGATGAAGACGAAGGACTAGCCGTTAAAATCGGATGTGGTGCTTGTGGTTCCATGTTACGTCCGTCCGTCCATTCGTCGGCACGTTACGCTTTCAGTATTAGATAGGGGAAGATTCAACTTGCGAGAAGCTTTGAGTTTGGTTGTAAGGAATTTCAATCATAGCTGTGCTTTTTTCACCTCTTAAGAAAATTTTTAGCCAGTTTCGAAGTGAAGACTTTTACTCGTATCATACATACCGATTTTCACATCATATAATTATAATTTCCCTTGTATCTCACGGCGTCCTAAAATTGCAAAATCCATAGCCACGATAGGGTACGAAGCGAGCGGTGTTTTGTAATTTGAAAGCGCGATGTTGGAAGAAACAAAATGACATCACAAAAAGGCGTTAACGGCAACAAGAAACATTTGTTGAAGAATTGATAGAGTTTGCTACTGTACAATGACCGCAAAAAATAAAGTTTACCCCTGTGCCATAATCGTTCGCTAATAAGTTATTTTCGCATTCCCCGCCTTATGAGAGTAGACAGAAGGGTGGTATGTCGTGTGTTGCTTCACCCCCGCGCCACACAAAAATCCCAGGCACACAGTCAGACTGTGATCTATCAGAGCTCGAGCCGAGTGCACGAATATTGCGCTGGTCCACGGACTTCTACTTTCCTACCTTTTCACTTATTTTGACAACATACCAAAAACTACTACTGCATCACAATGGGTCGGCAGAAGCTTGCCGTTGATGAAAAACTCGAGCCATCACCCTAATCGACCAGGGAGTGCCGGTGAACCGCGTAAATGTTGAACTGAATGTCAGCCAGAGTGTTCCCTCTCTAAGCCTAAAAAATCAGCGGCAGCACTCCCTGCCGGGACCAATACCGCCACGCAAAGTTGAATCTGGGTGCAAGAGAAAGACAACAGCTAGGACTGATAAGGTGCTGTCTCTCTTGCGGCCATATCCCACTGCGTGGCGGTATGGTCCCAGCAGGGAGTGCGGCAGCTGATTTTTTAAGCTTGAAGAGGGACACTCGACTGGCATTCAGTATGCTAGTTACGCGGTTCACCGGTACTCCCTGCTCGATTAGGGTGACGGCCCTACTTCTTCCGACTCATTGTGACGACTTGGTTTTTGGTATAGTGCCAAAATAAGTGAAAATGTAGGAAAGTAGAGGCCCGTGGACCAGAGCAACATACGTGTACACTGCTCGAGTTCTGATTGTCACAGACTGACTGTGTAGCGGGTATTTGTATGAGTGGGGTTGGGTGAAGCAATACACGTCATACCACCCTTCTCTCTACACTCATATGGTGGGGAATGCGAAAATAATGTTATTGGCGAATTGTGCGATTATGACACAGGGGTAAACTTTGTTTTTGCGGCCACAGTATAGAATAGCCACGGGTCCCGCTAAAAAATTGAATACATCAGATACACTAATGAGAAATGGTTATGTTAAGATTATGAAAGGCTGAATTATCTGTAAACGATCAGCACAACTTAGAGAAGGTGGGATAATACAGATGAAGAACAATGGAAGAAATACTTTCGATGAGTGATACTGCTATAATTAATTTTTTTTTTGTCGCGTCTGCCTGTGTCTTTATATAGATGCAAGTACGAAAAAAATATTTGTCTGGCAAAACATTTGCCAGATCCACATGTGATATCAGAGTACGAAAATTGGTCATACGAGGCGTATTAGAATAAATGGTTTACGTAAAGCCTGCTTGCGCGCGGGAGTTCAAACACGGGAACGTCTCACGTTCTTCTAGCAAATGGTTCAGTGAACGTGACAAACGCTTAACGTGTTTACACATATCGATTCAAAATATCTGTCGTTGCGAATCAAAACTCCATAGGAATTTAGAGAGATATGCAAAACTGAGCAGGAGGCACTCTCTGTAGCGGAATTACTGCCTTGGGTGCTCCGATATTCAGCAGTTTTTGTACAGTATTAAATTCGTAAAGTCGAAGGGGTAGGGAGAATCGTTCCTGTGGGTCGACTGCCGTGTGCCTCAGACTTTAAGCTAGATAGAGTATGTGTCGGCGTTAAGTGACGAACATTAGTTTAAATGAATTCGGTTAGACGAGGTAGATTCGGTTAGAGGAGGTAGATTCGGTTAGACGAGGTAGATTCGGTTAGACGAGGTAGATTCGGTTAGACGAGGTAGATTCGGTTAGACGAGGTAGATTCGGTTAGACGAGGTAGATTCGGTTAGACGAGGTAGATTCGGTTAGATGAGGTAGATTCACTTAGATGAGCTACGTCAGGTCAGAGTAAAGTAAGTTAAAATAGCATAGGTTTGCATTGCTGCAGTTTAGAATGTGTACACCCTCACTAACCGTGGAATGTCCATAGGTCCCGCTAGCGAATAATTTTCCTAAGAGCGCTAATATTACCGTCCAGAAAATAGAGAGTATTTGTCAGCTGGTTATTATACCCGTAATATACCGTACTTAAGCTTCATTCCTGATAAGAATACCATTGTTGGAATGATTTTGGACGGTTCACACGCCATAGCGCATATCAGGGTTGTACTCTTCCGATAATGTTGTTATATTTCTATATCAGTCTCAAATTTATAGCAGCAGCTAGTAGTTCCGTTACGTAAATGCTAGGATAACATCACGCTAGTAGGTAGCCCGAAACCTTTCAACATTGTGGCACATTGAGTGAAGACATTGCAACGATAAGTCGCGACATTGTCTAATATACGCTTCGAATCTTCTTCCTTAATTTCTAGAAACAACAAGTGTAGTATCGTGTGTTTCTCAAATTTAAGAAGTTCAACTTTGATAAACTGCAGTGGATGTAGAATGCGCTTAGTATTGGCTATTCATTTTTATCTATTTATTTTTGTTTAGTTTAAGTCACGCTACTGCTTATGAGACGTGCAACCTTTGTGCAACTTCCATATTGAAAAATACACGTAGAAGCCACGATCAGGTTTCTTTTTCATGGCGGGCGTAAAACTTGTGCAATGCTCTTGGCTTTTTTAAGTTCTTTATGGAATACGAAGTGAGGTCTGCGGTGCATGCCTCACTGATCATTGCGCAACGTCAGCTCGAGGTTGGTGCGGGGCAGCGGTCCGGGAACCCTTCCGTGCCTGAAGAATTAAAACACCAGTTTTCGCAGCAACAGCCCGCTTCAATCAGGCCTGTAACGAGTACGGCTGGGGAGTCGCATATGTCACACTCCTCTGGACTTGAAGTAGTGGCTGCATAACACGAATACGACCAATAATGAGGGCTTCCGACTACCTGTATTGCTCTTTATAAATAGTGATCTTTTCCTTTCGTGATATTTTCCGAATACATTCTGTTACACTTCTAATATAGTTTTATGTTTTTTTTTTCAACCCGATAGATACTATATATCAAAAGCGTTGTGCCTGTGGATGCCTTTCTGCACGTGCTTTAGTACGATGCAGACGAACTCCCTCAGCAATAGTCGGTTTTTCGTATTCCTTTTTTTTTATCATACCGTGTCACCTAACATCCGTTCCCAGACCATAAATTTTATTATCTATTGACTTTTGATAACCTGCGAGGCGTACAATTATAAATACAATTGTTTTCCACCTTTGTGTAAATTTATCGTCCTGTTTCCCACCCCTTGGATTTATCTCCCCGAAGTAAATTGGCATCTTTCTCCACAGCAACTTGCTTTTTCCTTGACACCTCCCTCCGGACAATCTCGCTACAGCATGTAAATCCCTCCCACCTCATCGCGTTAACGACCGTACCCTCATTTTCCCTTCTCCGTTCAAGGGTTACTAAGCGAGGTCACAGCTCGTGAGGAGGTCAATGTCACTCTACAGTGCACCGTGAGGCAGCAGCAGCAGCACCTGGGCGTTCCGATCCCCCCCCACTCGAGGATGATGGCGCTCTTTGTCCTGCCGATGCCGAAACAATACAAGCGTGGCGGTCTTTGTTTCTGAGAAGCGGCGCGGAGAGAATCGCTGCGCTGCCACAATACTTAAGGCGACGACTGGCTGGCTGGTGTCCGCCAGCTTGTGAATATGGAAATGCTTTCTTTTCTCGTCTTTGAATGGCTGCGCTGTGTCTTTTGAAGCCTTTATGGAAATGCGACGACGCATAACTTCGCTAATGCTGTTAGGGAAATGCTGCCTGTGGTGACTGAAGCGGCGAGCCGTATACTGCTTCTCTAAGGCTGCTACGGAAAGGGGAGCCCGTAAATTCATCGCTGGTAAATGATTTCTACATTAAATATTTCAAAAAATTATTAGTATGCTAAATTCGTGAGTAACGGATGGAAACCTGACAGCAAAAAGGACCGAAGAAAAAAAAGAGACGAGTCCATTATGGTACCTGTCGCGATGAAGAATAGTTTTGTGCAAATAAATAACAAAGAACAAACCTTTAGTAGCCCATGCAGTTGGCAAAAGAATTGTGTAGAGACGTCTTGACGGTTCGCAGACACTTGCCCAGTCTCCTTTCTCACAGTCACAAAGCTATAAAAACGTGAATTGGATCGCCAGCGCATGCTGCTGTGGAATCACCTTGGGACTACCTACTTAAGCTACCCTAACTTTACAGCTAAAGCTGTTTATTCTTATTGGTATAAATACAAGCTGTAGATAGCTGGTGATTTTGTATGTTTCTTGTAGCTTGCAAATGAATAAACAGATGATCAGTTCGATAAATTTTTCCGGTTAGTAATTTACATAACGATAAATTTGCTCGACAATAATTTACCTGGTGATGAATTTTTCTGGGCGATGAATTTACAGGTGATGAATTTACCAATGGATGCATTTTCCATTTGATGAAGTTACGGCGATGAATTTAATTACAATGAAGCTTATGGAAATGCCATATTTTGGCATCGCTGAAGCGTTATGTGGAAACAGTGTCTTCCGTAATCTTTTCTTTGATGCTGTCGAATGAGTCTCTACTGAATCAGGAATAGAGACGCTGTGATGGAGCGACCAAGTCTTAATGAATTACTTTACATATGAATAAAAATTTCGTTGCGATCGTTCTACTGAATTGACTTTAAACGATCTCGCTCTGTTTTTTAAAATCTCTTATGTGAGAGTTGTTGGCGAAGCATTATTAGCCCTTCTTGTGATGTTGCTCATCACAGCAAGGCTTTTTACTTCTTTTTAGAGTACAGGCACGCTATGTACGTAGAGCAATAACGGCATACGTGTATTTATATTTCTCCCCGCAAGGAAGTTTTTATGGCTTAATACTATTACATCTCATTAGTTTAATACTATTACATGTAATATCATCCAATAGGTATGGCGGTACCGTACAGCATAAGCATTCTAATTCAAAGTCATGTACTTCTCTTAATAGTAAGGCCTTCATGCATCAATTGAAACGACCACATGCAGCACAAGATTAGCAAACCAGGCCCAATTCAACACATGATAATAAGGATTATAGGTTTAGTTAGAGTTCACACAGTTTTAGAATATCACGTCTTCTTGCTACAACAGAAATTGTAGAACACAGGACAACTCTGTAATTCGCGTCATTTAGGATATTATCCAGAGAATATTTTCTGCACAGTACGCTATGAAACCACGTAGATATTCCTTGCGGTGAAATCCCGACACGGCCGAGAATGTTGTTTGCGTTTCAGTTTCTTTAATTATTTAGTTGCGGCTAGACGCAAGGGATGACTTCATTAATTGACTTTCTCCTGCGCAGAATTACCTACAGTAATTGGGTCAGCGACGAGCAGTTACGCGCCTGTAATTCGTATTGTGGTGGACTGGCTGGGACGTGCGTTCACGGACAGTTTTTATTAATTACATGTATGCGTAGATAATGCGATAACTATAATGATTCAAATATACACTTGGCAGCCACATTTTCAAGAGTTTTTTGCAACAATTGCAGTTTTTCAGAAAAGTAGGACAGGTAATGTAATTATTTTTACGAAAACGACACGTCCTGGCTTTCATGGACTAGTAATGAAAAACAATTTAGGGCATTAGGGTAAGGGGCCCAAAGGAGGCGAACTCGCCCAATGGAGACGCACCTGCGTCTCCATTAGGCTGTGCGGGGGCTGGACGTTGCGAGAAATGCTCAATCGTACATCATTTTTGGTGGGTATTTAGGAGACATATTAAGCTTTTTTTGCAGGTACTGAACATTTCTTGCAGTATCCGGTCGCCGCGCCACAGCCTTCCTACTGCAAGTGCCTCTCTATTGGGCCATGTGCGTTTCCTTGAGGCCACTTACACTAAGGAATACCAGGACGTCTGGGACGCTGGTGAGAAAAAATCCTTCCGAGAGCCATTTACGGCTTGCAGATCAACATGGACCAATGCAAATTTCGGCAGCCAGTTTTTTGCCGACACAGATATTAGTGATGGGTTGGATGTCATTTTTTGAAATCCGCGGATGCGGATCTTTAAGCGTTCTGACATCCCCTGATGCAACTGCGGATGTTACTATCGCGACATCCGCTGATGTGGAAGTTTACAAGGGGTGCGGATGTTCCTCGGATGCAGATGCGGATATGCGCCCCCACCACAAACACGCGTACCCCTTCTCACGACGGCAGTTTGTGCAACTTGGGAAGAAAACTTAGATGGTGCTTTGTTGACAGGGACAGCGCCTGCACACATTTCAATCCAAATGAGAATTTGCAGTTTTCAGCCCTATGGATGAGTTTAGTGTACTGTGATAAATCTGCACATCCGGGGCTCCATTGCTGCGGATCTCTAGCATATTTTAGAGTCCTGACCTACGCTGCTGCGATTGCGGAGGTTAACATCTTAACTTCCACAGATGCGGATGTCAAAAAAGTGCGGATGTTCCGCGAATGCGGATATTCGTCCCATCATTAATAGAAATTGGTATAAAACACCGCCCGAAATGACTAGTTTGGCGCTTAATAATCCTCACTGTAAAGGGATAGGCCTCAGCCGCAACTCATGTTTCTCCCAAAGGCCTTGTGGCAGAAGCCGAGGAATTGTTCAATACTGGCAGGAAGCACTGCATTTTATAGACGAATTCAAATTGAATTATTTATTATTCAACATACTCGTATAGTTCTGGGCACGCAGCTGGCAAGCTGAGCAAGCCGACGATGTGACTGTCAGCAGTCGAAGCTGCGGCAGGAGAACAAAACTGCTGCAACGGCAGCAAGAACGCATCTACCTATTAGATCACCGTCACCAGAAACAGCACCGACCTTACGCAGGAACCCAATCCCACTGGAAGTACACAAGACATACACAGCGCCTAATATACGCCTCAAAATGTTAGCTACTCGTCAAAGAGGACTTTGACAAGATAAACTCCTGCATCGTCACGGTGTGACATATGTTCAGAGGCAGGTGGTAGAGTAAGTGTCTGAGACCGACTGACAATCATAGATTTAGTCTTGCCTGCATTCAACTTCATACTCCAGGCATATCACCGTGGTAGATCCCTTTACAAGGACTGAGCTGAGGAGAATTGCGAATCACCGCTATCAAAAACAGTGGAATCGTTGGCATAATTAATCGTATTGTTATCCAGTGATGAAATCAACTCGCTAGTGCACATAACAAACTACAAACTGCAAACTGACAAGTACGTTATCGCGAGTGACGCCCAAAACCACCCGAGTGTTGAACTCTTAATACCCGTAACCCGTCAATAGAAACACGCTGTGTATTCCTTATAAGAACACACGTGGTGTTCACGGTTTCCTGTCTGTTGGTAGCGAGTGAAACTACTAAATACATACCTTGCTGCGCACTGTTGTCGACAGTGCAAGTAAGGTTATTTCTACGAAAGCTGTTTTTACTTCAGGCAAGAAAAGTTCATTGCAAATGTCCATGCTCTGATCGATCGAAACTTTCTTTCTACATTCACTTTACTTCCTTTTTTCTACTCCCAATCTTTGTTTCGTTCTTCCTCCTCATTCCCGAAGGGTTTACTGCATGTAAGATTAAGATGATCGTCTGTGAAGTGATCCTTTATATAATTCACCTTTTCCGACTGCATGGAAATATCAGGTACAGCAGAAAATTCTTGCGTTTTCTGCTAGACAATTCACAGTTTAAACCACACAAACGTTCTTGGTTGACTTATATTCATTTTTAAGCTGCCCTCGAGTCACCAAAACTAGCTAGAGCGTAAATTTAAGTAATATGGCATCAACACAATTCATATCAATGTAGCATGCTCTTATATTCATGTTATGACGGCATGCAGAGGTTTTGTATATGTAATGCGATTAATATAAACCATTTTATGTGTGGATGCTTGTTATTATTTTGATTAAATGCGATAACCTGATTTACACTCGCCAATTCTATGAGATAACAATTTCCTTTAAGTGCATGTTTTGATAGTTTTAGACTGATGACGCTCTCGCTGTTGAGGAAAATGCTTGTTTTTTGTAAAGTTATTCAACTACCGCATAGTTTTAGCTCGGAGTGAAGTTTGTGGATAGTTCTCGCTTTTTTTCCTGTAACTAAGTACAATCATTCACCTCCTCATAGGAACAGGTAGGTGTACCATTTTCCTTCCTCTTGCACATATTCAACTATGAAAGTTGACTGCATTTCACGTGCTAGAAATCAAATGTGATGGTTAACTGTGGTGAAACTTTAACGGTCATAATCGGATGGTTTCGTTCTTATATCTATAAAAGATAGCGGTGACGCTACACGTATGTTTGTATTTAGCGGAGTGGAGGTTGATCTCGTACAGCTATAAAGATGACGCTGCTCAGCGTCTACGTGCCCCGGAGGGTGGCTTTCTCTGCGGGAGCACCTCACGAGGTGTGTAATAATTACGTCGTGCCACCCGTCCTCTGATTCTCCGGCATCGGTTTCTCTAGCTCCGGTTTTTTCACATATAACATTTTCACACAACGCAGTTTGCTTCTCCTCGTGCAGAACCTAAATTAAATCCCGCCGTTTTGTTTCACGGAAAATTTCTGCAACATTTTGTTTAATGAAGCCTAACACGTTCAGTAAAATTTTCTAGTCGGCCAATTGAAAATGCAAGCATGTTTTAATATCTTGTAGTGCTAAATACGTCTTTATGTCTCAAAAGTAGTTCTACTGTATTCCAAAATACCTGGAATATGACAAAAGGGAAATGTTCCGCATGATGTCCAAATATTTGGTTCATAAACAACGACGTATCTCAGGTTTTAACAGTACTTATATAAGTGTGTTTACTCGGTGCTTCACAGCGCCACTTGCGAGAAATAAACAACGCGTGCTGTCCCCGGCCGATTGTGTGCTAGTGACTCCAGCTAGCTGTTAGTGAACTTTCTTAAAAACTCGTTGCTCATTGGCCCGTCGGAGATCATAGGTTGGGCCACGGGTAATAGATTTAGTTGGTTATAGGTTCTCTCATCCCACGTTATATGGGCAGTTACATCCTCTTACCATCTTGGCGTTACTTCGCGGGTTACCTCAGCCTCAGTTTGGCTTTGGGGTGCCTGTCTTTTCTGTCCACTCTGCGTACTTCATCACACCGCATTTTAACGAACGGTAGCGAGGCTATAGCGGCGACAGTATGGGACTCTTCTTGTGCGTCCGCGCCCTGTGTGCAACGTCTTTCCAGAGGGATAGGGGGGTGCTCAGTGCTGTCAAACTGTCGGGCGTGAGGTTGTGCTATTTGGCGGTTAGTGATGTTCCTCAAGGGCTCTAGTTTAATAATTCTACTAACGATCTTTTTTCTTGTTCTCTCTCTTCTTTCCCAACTTGCTTGGCCCATTCACACAACATGTTGATCCAGTGTGACCACACTCGTGTATGGGTTCCACGCTTCTGTCGACCCACTCTGCGTCACTTCTTTGAATCGTCGGCTACACGGCAAGGAGGTTAAAACTGTGCTGTCTTTATTTTGTTAACTTAAGCTCAGATCTTGAAAAAGTCATTATTGTGGTTGTCTTATAAACCATAATTGTTAATAAGAAAACTGGCTGCTGTTAATATTAGAAACAAACGATCATGGTATTTATTGAGGCAATTAGCGGGACAAAATTGCTTACAAATCATATTTACACATAGGTATGCATAAAACCGAATTAATTGACCTTACAATATATTACACTGAAGTGTCGCTCTTTTTTTTCAGGTGAGATCCGTCATTTTCGACACGCGTCCTTTAACTAATTTTCCGAAGAAATGCAAGCATATCCAAATTTAAAGAATACCGGAGTGTCTGTTCTATTGTTTTGCTCGTTCCCAAGTCCGCTCTATAGTCGCTTTCTTATTTCTCATTCCATAAATGAAACATTTGCTGCAAAAAAAAAAAATAAAAACTGCGGCTCCCTCAGGAGGGAAAGGTGCGAGTGTTCTTTACGGCGTTTTGATCGCCAGGAATGCCGTCACTCTGCACTTGGCTCCCGTAATGGTTATTCTGTTATGTCTTCGTAAGCTATTGGAATCATTGATGCGTTACACTGGCGGCCAATGGTCATGGCTTGCTTAGCAGCCATCGCAGCTATTCTCCTCTTACGAAAGCAAATGGAATAAATGAGCTGAATGTTTGGAGAGAAACCGCAGTCCGTTGTCGTGTCCTGCTGGTTTCGGCTGCACTGGTAGTGTGACCACTTGGCGTGCACTTAATGCTGCACTGCAGTTAGTGAAGTGCTGGCATAGTTTCCACGATTGTTCAATCGTCGCATGCAACAAAAAGATTTGCGAGATTACCGCATAGTCATCCTTCCTCTCCAAAAGTTGACTACTTTTACCACTCCCTTCTATTTTAATGCTCCTACTAATAATGTATATGTCCCCGCGTATTTTCCGACTTGTTGTGCTTTTGCGCATTAATACGTTGAGGGCTCTGCGATGTTTAGCTATTGTAATTTACAGAGGTGGGTACCTCCGGTAATGAAGCGGTAATACCGCTTCGCCCGAAACCGTTACCGCTTTACCGTTACTGAATTCCGGCCGAAAATTACCGCTTTACTTAGTCCGGAACTTGAACCATTTTTAAAGCAGTGACGGTAAAATGTTAGGTAATATTGTGCAACGTACTAATCAGTTAATACAGATAAAATATAATAAATAATTAAATATGATATATTCATATTATAATAATAAATTAATATCACAGATTAGTCAGATTACTGATTAAAGAGGTCCGCAATATTATATGTGAATAATCTTAATCCACATAGTATAATTTTCAAAAATTCAAATAGAAGTCGACACGAGCTAATTAAAATTTGACGTTTAGGGAGTTTTATCCCATTTTCAAAAACCTAAAAAATCTTGAGGATATCGAACAATAAAATTTTGTTTTTATTCAAGAAGACCTAAATAATTTTCTTTTGTGTTATATTTACAAGCACTATCAACTAAACTAGTTAACTACAACTACATCTTATCGTGATTTAACTGAATAGTCTGAAATTTGTACGGTGCTTTTTATTTTATTTTACTGTTTCTATTGATATGGTGGACTGTTTGTGTAAAATAAATAAAATATTGATTTTATTTTAGCTGAAAATACAATATTTTGTATTGAAATGAACAAGGTTTTTTTCCTCATTTAAGCATATCAAAAGATTTTTAAAACTTATAGGTATAAAGTTGTTAGGAAATATTAAGGTAAGTCAGGCTAATTTAGTGATTTTCAAGCTAATTTTAAGTTTTACCGCTTCAAAATACCAGTACTGCTTTATTAACGCTTTGTTATTGGATTACCGATAGTCAGTTACCGCTTTACCGCAACCGCTGGCATAATTTTTGAAATTTGCCTCTTTACCGATGCCGGAACTTTGGGAAGCCGTTACCGCTTCAACGGAAAAAATTACCGCTACCCACCTCTGGTAATTTATCTTCTTCTGGCGGCATACGATAGGCTGCAGGCCATATATGGCACAGCTATACACTGCGACCCACTGTATTAGTCCAATTTGATTTTTCTGTAAAACTATTATTTCCTGGTAATATAGCTTTGTTTCTATTGTATGTCGCAGAGTAATCACGTACAATATTCATAATCCTATTATTTGAGAAACTGTTTGCTTGATACCGTTTAGAAACTTACTTATATCCAATCTACCCTCCATTTTCTGAACCACGATATTAGTCTCAGGTATCAAAATTAGCTAAATATGATGAATAAAGCACAAATTAACCATCAGTTTATATATTAATTACTAAATAATACTTCAAAAATACTTGGAACATATTGCAACAGCAAACAAGGCAAAATAGACAAACAATAAGCTTATTTATCAATGTAACGTCCATTATGTTTTATGACCTCAAAAAGGCGTTCAATAACGGAATGAGTCAATTTCTTAATAGTAGTACCATCAATGGATCTTGTAGCGAATTTTGTTGCCTCCCACAATTCTGTTTTTGAAGAAAACTGCTTACCCTCTGTACAAATTTTGCGCTTGATGATAGACAAAAGATTTTCAATTGGGTTCAAATCTGGAAAATTGGGTGGCCACACCATCAAATTCTGGTTTTTGATCCCAAAGAATCTAGGTATTCTTTTGTAGCTCTGGCTGAATGCGAGAGTGTATTGTGTTCTTGCATGAAAACCAGCTTTTTGCGAAGATCCAGAGTCTGGTCGTCAAGCCAAGGAACTAGACATTCATCTAGTAGGGTGCAATAATTAGCAGAATTGATTTCAACTCTTTCACGGACCATTGTTGGACCTACAAGTTTATCATTCATAATCTTAGCCCACAACATAATACCACCACCGCCTTGATGGTGGAGCTTGCACTCAAATCCGACCTATCCTTTAGACCATCCATCTGGGCCATCGAGAGTCGCTCTGGTCTCAGCTGTGAATAAAACACACTTCATATCTTGTTTCATATAAGACCTAGCCCACTCAACTCTCAGAAGCATGTGCCTTTGTGTCAATGGAGGTTTTTTTTTGAGATTTCACATTTGCAATAGCCCCCAAGATTGGTTTCGCGTAGTTTTTTGCACTTCTTTCTGACCAGAGCTTTCAAAAATTGTTTTGTTTGTGCTTCGGGGTTTTTTGAAGACTTGACGTTTAATTTTTCTGATATCCCGCGTGTTCACAGCTTATATTTTACCTTTATCAGACCGTGTCTTCCGATTGGAAGGATCCATCATAAAACGTTGAAATGTTCTAACATGGCGGCCTAAAATCCTGTCAATAGACTCACATGAGGTCTTCTTGGCCGTTTCTTTGATAATGGTTTGTTTCTCTTCGTCTGTTAGATCCTTAGCACGTCCCATTTTGAATATTATTTAAATGGACTAATAGCGTGGCTCACAGTATATCTGTTAAACAAAGGAATGTTCAGAAACTAACCTCTTCAGAATGTAAACAAATATTGCCAGATGAATTAAGCACACAGTGTTGCCATTTGAAAACATAATTCTCGTCAGACAGAAGAGTTTCAATGACAAATCAACAAAAAAATTGTTTCACTCACACCGTGGGTCGCAGTGTAGAGAGAGTCACCTGCCACCAAGGTAGGTTACCTCAGCTTTTTTTCTTTCGTGCCCGGTGTGCTTTCTTTAATTTTTACCTTCCTACTGATGATACTGATACGCATTGTTCACTATTGCCTCGTCCTTCCCGTCTTGCTACACTCATTGATAGTGAGTGTGCAGGGTGCATGGAAACACTTCCCTACACAGTACATTGCTTCGTTTCTTTTGACATACCTACTGTGTTGTATGTTTCTTCCTTGTCTTCTATTATCGACTCTTTGCAGTAGCTAAAGAGATCCTAACTAACTCAGATACTTTCAAACACTGCAATAAAGACGAATTTGTATTTATCTGTTTATTTGTTATTTATATATTTGTTTATTCATTGTTATACACATGTATCTGTTTTACTCTCGCACTTGCAGCAGAAAACAGATGGGTGAAAATTGGGCCAAGTTGGAGACCGTGGCCATTCTATCACGCTCTGTTGAAAACCGATAGGCAAATTACAGACCAGGTTAAAGATAATGGTAAATGTATGGTAACGTCATATTTGAATGCATTACATACTTTGCCAACGTTGAAATCCGAGCAATGAAGATATTTACAGCGTTTTGTATTTGGGCGTCATACACCCAAGGGTCCCGAGTGCCTTTTCCGCAGGAGATGTTGCATCTTGCCGCAGTTCCTCCTGACGAGGTTAGTTTTGTAAAGTTAAGTAGGCTTTCAATGCTTCCCCTTCTGTTTCGGGAGGTGGGCTGCCGTTCGACGTGGCCGACCTATTCAGGCTAGACTTCTACCTTCTTGTATTTCATTTCCTTCCCCTGTGCGGTGTAGCTGAGCGAAAGTGTTCAGCCGGGCCCGGCGGGTTGGAGATGCACAATTTGCGCCTTTTTCCTGTCAGTAGCGCACTGACCACTCTGAGACCTCCCGGCAAAAACCCGAGAAAAAATCATGGATAATTTAAAACGCGCCCTAGTGGCTCACGAGTCTGTGGTTATACACAGGATAGTTCGGCGCGATATAGGCAGTGTGTTAAACTTCTACTACTACTACTACAGCGTTGTGTAGCACTCGCATTTCTCCTGATGTCTTGTCTCGTTTTACATCCAAACGTGAGCTACTCTGAGTTACGTGAAAATTAGGTAAATGATCGAACGAGTAAGATTTTCTTTCGATTGCGGTAAACTACTAAGACTCGAAATAATACTAATATTTCGTTGCAGTATTTTTTTATTAAATTTTTCGTTTGACGAACAGTTTTTCGTTTGAGCAAAAAAAAATTCTTCTCAGATGACCTTCAGAGGCATCGAATAGGTCATAGGTTTTGCTCAGTTAGGTTATGAAGTGCAGTGTCCTCAGTGGAGCCCTTCTGCCCCAGCTATGCCTTCGGGACGTCTTGCTCGTACCAGTTTACTTCTTTACATTTCATACTTCTACTAATGGCGCTTTGTTTTGCTCTTCCTTCCCGACATGCTATCCCAGTGTCTTCTCTCCTGAATCGCCGCCCAGCGTCTGGGGTGGTAAAACAAACAACAATAATATGTTCTCATTCGCGTTGATCCTGTTTGGGAACACCCTCGGGCGTGAGCTCCACGTTTCTCTTAGCATACTATATATCCCCCATAATTAATTAATTTTTTTGGATCACAATGCTGGGGAGCCTAAACCAGGAATATTAATAGCAATGCGTATCTATGCTCCGGAGATAAAATTTGTATTGTGAGTAATGCGTGACTGACTTCTAAAAAGATTTTTTTTTTTCTTGCAGCGAAGGAAAGGAAGGGTTGTCATTCTCAGCAGAAATTAGGCCTAGATTGTTCATGTCCTATCTTCCTTCAAGTCTGCAGTTGCAGCGAGTTCTTCAAAAGTAAATTAGTAACAAATTTGTGGTTAATAATGAAGTATCACTACAAATTCTTCACCGTTACTTTTGATTGTCGAGTATACTAGTGATAATAATCACAATAAATAATATAATATAACACCGTATAGAAAACTAAATCTGTGTTCAACAGCGAATTTTTATCTTATAAAAAGATTGAAGAATCTGATGCCTTCTAAACAGAAAATTTCTTGCATTTCATAACAACCTTGCTGCACTCGGAATACGTTACACATTTACGTGCCGAGGACATGGCTTCCAGTACCTCAATTGCTCTTATGCGTTTCGGTAAATGATTTTAAATATTACGACCGCAATGAAGGCAGTGCATTCTACGAAGCCGAATCTCACTGTCACATTAAACGAAAGGGGCTGGCTCCAATCCACCATTTGTCATGGAAGATGTTCCACGTCCTTGAGGATAATGATCATCGTCCTCTGATTGTGGGAAGCTCTTCTCCATGCAGCCTTCTGGCACTGCTCGCTGTCATGCGTCTTGGTTCCTTTGGTAGACATTTAGTTACTTGTACTGTTTGCTCATACTTTGGTGCCGGCGTGGTGTGTGGACTACCTCAAATTCAGGTGTAATATATGTGCCTATTATAGCTAGGTTGGACATCTGCTGTATAGCTGAACATAACCTATTCTGATCTAATGTAACCCATGCTTTGAGACAACCACAGGGCAGAAAATTGTTGTGTGCTGAGGGAGTGTAGCTTAGCTCGTGGCTGCTGCCGCAGGGGGGCAGGGAAGGGGGGCGAGGGAGCACCACAGCTCCAGTACTTTTTCTTTTCAATTCTTTCTTATACTAAGGGTTGGCTTCCTACGTTACACTACACATATAGGAATGTCAGTACGGCAACCATCATCAATCTACAGTAGTCCTGAAATATAATATTCTGGCATGAAACTGAACCACAGCTAGCACCGCCGCTTTATAGTAACCACGAGTCTCCACTGCTGAGGAACTTCTTTGCCAATAGAGTATCAGCTTGTCTTCAGGAGCCGCGCCTTCAGGGGTGGTGGGGAACGTATGGGTTACCCTATAGATTTACCTAGGGCCTCCAGTATATAATGCGTGCCTACTTTGTTCCATCTTTTCTCACTTCCACTGATAATCTGCACTGTGCTCTTCCGTTTGTCTCAGACCAGCTGTTGTAAAGCGCCGTGTTCAGTACTTGGGTTCTCCGAGTTTCGTGACATGCTAAATGTTCCGTCATATTTCCTCGCTTGAAACCGCGTTACGCGTTGTTTTTAAAGGGCCTCTAACTAGCATATTGTAAGTGATTGGGCTGTTAGCAATGAGCCTTCACTCGGCGTTCACCCTTCCTTTGTTATTAACGACTGCCCTCAGGGGAACCCAGTGCATTGAGAAAAATTTTGATGCACGTCGATGTTTCATGGCGTAGTTTGGTGCGTCATCGCAGCAGACAGAAAAATATATTTCCGAAAAAGAAAGTGAAACGCAAGCTCCATAGTTTTGTTACATGTGCGAAGCGAGACGCGGTTGCATACTAACACGCAGATCGCTACTGTTTTCAAAGTTTTTGATGCATCTTGGTGTATCAACGGCGTCGTCACAAAACTGAAACACATAATTTAAGTGCATCAATTCGTGCCACGTGCATCATAAGACTCTATATGCATAATCGTGATGCACTCATTCGAAACATCGGTCTTTTTGTATCCATTTTCTTTCCTTTTTATAATTCGCTGTTACGAGGTAAATTCAAGGATACATAGACGACAGTTTCGGGCTAATTATATATGTGTGTCCGCACATAAGGTATTTTGTCTGTTAAAACGGTTCACTCTACAGATTTTTGATCCGTTCAGTGAAAACTATTGTCGACAGACTACACGGGATGCACACTTAAGTGTGAGTGAGAATAGTGTGTTGCTTCTGCGTAGAATGTTCTCCAAGCACATTGGTAGAATAGCAATAGATTCGCTACAATTGCGCATGTACTTGTAGGAACAATCCTCAATTTCTGTTGCACTATTGTTGGTGTGAGCCTAATTTAATTATTATTATTAAAACTTCACGCTTGAGCTCCAACGGAGAGGTAATACAACCCAAATGAAGCATGTTGCAACAGCAGGAAGCCCAAAATGCTGCTAAAGGAAATCCAGCATAAAACCATTGACAGCTGACTTAAACGCCCGCAGGCCAATACGACCAAGAGCCGATGCCGGCAACAAATTCCAAATCCTAGCCGACCAGGGCACGAATCACCGACAGAACTGATTAGTTCGACATCTGACAGCCTCCAAAGTGAAAGAGTGCGCTCCGCGCGCAGCACGAGTCTCTCTCCCAAAAACCTTGAGGGCAGGAAGAGAAGAATACAACCAATGCCTCTCATTATTGTACACTTTATAAAACATACATAGCTCTGCGACTCATCTCCTGTGGGACAGGTTCACAGATCATTATCAGCGCACAGCCTGCTGGCTGAACTAACAAGTCCATCTAACAGACGCAAGTGAGTGTCAGCAGCTGAAGCCCAGACCGGTGAACAATACTCCAACACAGGCATCAAAAACGCATAAAAACATCTACGGGCAACCTGACTATCATCAAACACGGAATTCACCTTACGCAGGAATCCAATCTTAGTGGAAGCGCGTGACACCAACCTCCTAATATGCGGCTCAAAAGTAAGCTTCTCATCAAAGACAACACCAAGAATCTCCAAGGAGCTAGACTCCTGAAGTAAAGTGTCATCAATCTCCAGT
>LQNS02278076.1:1575642-1586417 GCA_001587735.2 Parhyale hawaiensis | reverse complement strand
CCAATCGCCAGTCGCCTCAGTGCCACTGCGAGCGCGCCAATACAACCTGAAGAAACGTTCAGTTAGTGCGGAACGGAAGCGTCTGCGAGTTTGTTAAATGTCTCTATAGCTTTTGCCTTTCCACCTTCTCAGTTCTTGCGCTATCATATTGGCTCTGCTCTGCAAACATAAACATAATCTTTACGTAAATCGCAGATGTTGAAACGTTTTTTGACAACATCGGGCGCGATACATCAGAAGACGCGCGGCGTCAGGTACCGGCGAAAAAGCAATACCCTCAATTTCTCGCGCCAGCAAGTCATTCGGCAAAATGGACATCAAACTTGGAATTGGCAAAATGGACATCAAACTTGGAATTGAACTAGAACTGTCGTAAAAATATCCTGTACCAATGCCGTACGCAATGTAGGTTAGAGTCGCTATAAAATGACTACGTCGGCCCTAATTTGAAAATTTTATTACCAAACATCCCACCCGTGCACTAAAAATCCTGCCCGTGAAAGAAAATGGTCAGATGCATAAAACATCCATTACGTAATCTATTGAATAACTAAGACAGCCCGTTGTCAAAAAAAAAAAAGACAACCGTGAAGACCGTGAAGAAATGTCGGACACCTCTACATTGTCCATGCCTCTGGTCGTGATTTTCTACTGTCCAATGACAAAGTAGCATGCAGAGCTGGGATTCGGTATTTATTTTGTACCGCCGTATCGGTATTCGATACTTAAAAAACAGGTCATTCGGTTCGGTATTTTTCCAAAAAAATATACTGAATGATTCGGTAATTGGTTCGGTATTATTATTAAAACTTCGGGCCCGGGACCCCACGGACAGGAAGCAGATAACCCAAATAAAGCACTTTGTAACACCTTGAAGCCCGAAATGCTGCTGAAGGAAATCCAACAGAAAGCCATTTACGGCTGACTTGAACGCCTGCAGGCCAACGCAACCGAAAGCCGATGCCGGCAATGAGTTCCAAACCCTTATAGACCAGGGTACGAAGCACCGATCGAACTGATTAGTCCGGCACCTAACATTCTCCGACGTGAAAGGGTGCGGACCGACCGCAGCACGTGTAATTCTCCTAGAGACTTTGAGGACCGAGACAAAAGAATAAAACCAATGCCTCTCATTATTGTACACCATATAAAACATACAGAGTTTGGCCATCTCCTATCCTGTTGGACAGTTTCACCAGATCATTATCTGCACACAGCCTGCTGGCCGAACTAACAAGTCGGTCCAACACACGTATGTGACTGTCAGCAGCTGAAGCCCAGACCGGTGAGCAATACTCCAACAGAGGCAACATAAAAGCATCTGTGGACAACCTCACCGTCACCAAACACAGAATTCACCCAACACAGGAGCCCAATCTTACTGGAAGCATATGGCACCAGTCGCCTAATATTCGGCTGAAAAGTAAGCTTCTCATCAAAGACAAAACCAAGAATCTCGAAGGAGCTAGACCCTTAAGCAAAGTGTCATCTATCTCCAGATGTGGATGCTGCGGTACAAGTGTAAGAGCTGAACTTGGGGTCTAAATTTCGAACCTGAAATGCCAAAAAAAAAATTGCAGGGAGCGGACTCACTTGATGTACCGTACCTTTGGCTACGCTTGAGACACGATGGCATATACTGCTCAGAGTTTATCTGTAGTTTTTCTACAAAACTGAGTTTAGCCGCAACAGAATATTGGCGCTATTGTGAATGATGAATAGACGTTGCTGATACGATGTTTTTGTTATGTAGGTATTGACAGTCGGGTACAATTGTACAGCAAAATCTTCCAATTAGCTCCGCTCCAAATTCAACACTGTAGCTTTTAATTTATTGTTATTAATCCGCCCTATTTCATACAAAACGCAATATCGCTAACTAGGAACTTCTTCTTTATATTTATATATTTCGTGCCACACTTTGATGGAAATTAGGCCAGGTTAGAGATGTTGGCGACACTTGGGACGCCTTAAACTAAATGAATGAGTTTCTTGCTGTGCCAAATTTGAAGCTGAACTGCTGAACACATCTGAAGCGCCTTTTTTAAGCAGCACGACTTTATTGCTGGGTGCTTGCCATGCTTACATAGGGTAACACATCTACATTTGAAATGTTAAAATGTTCTTCAGGATAGAACGACGAAAGGGTAAGGAAGAGCCACAAAAAATGAAATAAGATATTCATCCAGCTCTGTTTCTTTCTTTGATGATACAGCTTTTCGCTAAGCAAAAAACTTTGATTAAAGTAATACCAGTGTGTATCGAGGATGCTCAGCTGCAGTTCATGTATTTCAGTGATGCTTAATTCCTGCTTAAATTACTCACTGTATGTTCCTGAACGGGAGCTAAGACTATGCTACGTAGCACATGCATTGATCTTACAGCGGGGGTGGTCACCTCTTTTGGTCATTAATGTTGGCAGTTCCATTGCATCCTTCATAACCTTACCAGATGCTGCCCCCCCCCCTCAGAGGCTAACACTGTGAATCAGTTTCTGAAGTGGCCGAAAATTCTGTTAGAGAACCAGATGAGGTCCTCAGGTGTGATGAGTAAAGAAAAATAGCAGCAGTTTCTTCGCCGGCGTTACAGCCCCGCTTGAGAGAAGATGTATAGGCAACAGTATGGCGTTTGTCTGCCTCAACGCCTAGAAGGGGGGTGCATATTCGGGGCTAGGACAGCTCAGTGCTTGTCAGTGTTGTCGCGTGTGGTTGTGCTTTACTGTGGGTTTTCGCAAGGACTCGAAATTTTGGTGATCGGACCCGCGCTAGTAAAGGAATAACTACACAGAAAATGCCGCAAGTTTTTATTATAGTCTTTGATAATAGGATCAAACGTCACCATGAGGAGCTGCGAAGTTCGTACGCGCTGACAGAGTACCTGTCCCACAGGAGAAGAGTAGCAGAGCTATGCATGTTTTATAAGGTGTACAATAATGAGAGGCATTGCTGGTATTCTTCTCTCCCTGCCCTCAAGGTTTTTGGGAGAGCGACTCGCGCTGCGTGCGGAGCGCACTCTTTCACTTTGGAGGCTGTCAGATGTCGAACTAATCAGTTCTGTCGGTGCTTCGTGCCCTGGTCGGCTAAGGTTTGGAATTNTTGGTTGTATTCTTCTCTCCCTGCCCTCAAGGTTTTTGGGAGAGAGACTCGTGCTGCGTGCGGAGTGCACTCTTTCACTTTGGAGGCTGTCATATGTCGAACTAATCAGTTCTGTCAGTGCTTCGTGTCCTGGTCGGCTAAGGTTTGGAATTTGTTGCCGGCATCGGCCTTTGGTCGTATTGGCTTGCAGGCGTTTAAGTCAGTTGTTAATGGTTTTTTGCTGGATTTATTTATAAAAGCAGCGTTTTGGGCTTCCCGTGGGAGCTCAGGCGTGAAGTTTTAATAATAATAATAATAATAATAATAATAATTATTATAATAATAATCCCAACGGGAGCAGTCGTCCTTTCCCCCCCCCCCCACGGGACCCCAGTTTGGGCCTACGGGACAACCTTCCTCTTTTCAAACTTTGCTTTCGCTAGCGATACAAATCTTCTTTACTTTTTTCATCTTTGGCAACTAATTTATGGTGGACTAGGGGGGCTTAAACTCATACAATAATAAAGCATCCAAACTCAGAGCTAACGCTTTTGAGATGTTGATTGGACGCGCCGGTTCCTCTAGAACTGGTTCGTCGTTGGCTGACTGACTCGTGCTTTGGAGTTGTTCATTTCTAGCTGCTAAACTGTTTTTCTCTTTCGAAAGTTGATGACAGAAATAGCGCGAGTGTTCAGGACCAAGATCGATTCGAAAATGAAAGTTGAACGACTGGCAGAAATTCGTCCAGTCGCAGCAATGATGTAATTATATCGGTACTCTTCTATGATTGCGCTTTGTGGGCGTGGGTGTGTTCGGAGCTCATCCTTAGTAGCTGTTCTTTTCATTGTCCTTTATTGGACCTTTAACAAATGAAGCGCCAGCATAGTCCTTTGTTTGTATTATTTTTTATCGCATACGTCGAAACTGAATGTTTCACGTGTGTTATGGAGAGAAATGACTTCCGTGGTTGTTGGCAATAATTAAAGTTTCACTATCCTTGCTGTAACGGGTATCTTTTATGATTTTTATTGTTTTCAATAATTCCTTAGCGATTTATGTAACACGTAGGCTACAGCATTAATGAAGTATTGCGCGCTGTAAGAGATTTAATTGTTTTGCAGTGAAACCAAGAACTGCGTACCGCAGCCTCCTTCGAGAAATGACTTTTTTTACTTAAGAAATGAGAAGACATCCAGCCGTTCTGGCTAGCTGGAGGCTGATCCCTGTTGGAAGCTTATAAGCAATTTTTCGGTGTCTGTAGGGCCGGCGTTAGATAATTGCCTACGATTTTACGACTGAGATGTCAAGTTGCAGCTCCAACATAATTTATTCCCATGGAGGTTGATCGCATATACGCGAAACAACTATCGATTAAGGAATCATTTATTTACCGCTATGAACCGTGACTCGATCTGAGATCATATCTCAATGTGTTCGATTAGCCCAGTCGCCCATGGTTCGAGCAGTACATTGTCTGCCAGAATTTTTCAGACCTTCTAAATAATTTAAATTGTAAGAATTGTTGAGGCTAATAGAAATTGAAGCTTTTCAGCACACGCTTGATCACAATATGATCCTATTTCACTTTGAATTGTTGCAGCGATATATGGAAACTAGAACTTCGAAAAGGCTTCAAGTTTGAAATCGTCTTAGTAGCATAAAAAATTTTGCGGTGAAACAATATCCTTCAAGGAATTTTTCGCAACAATTTGTAAATACAGTATTTCAAATTGCATACACCTATCAGTACGGTTGGTAAAATTATGTATAAAAATCGAAATCTTTCAAAACATTGTAGAAATGTAAGGAAAATTCTGAGAAGAATACTATCTCTGTATAGCTAGAAGCTCACGATAGAGCTAAAACTACTATTGCTCAATAATGTGCCGAGACCTGACTATCACAAATCACAATCTAAAGGCATACGCGAAGGAGTAATAAAAGCCTTCGCGATCAGAGGCGATATGACTAAGTAATAATGCTTTGCGATATCTTCAATAAAGTGCTTTACACGCAGCTCCATTTTCAACCCAAAATTTGATACGTTTCGAGAGTTTTTACCGACTCTGTTATTAGAATCCATTCAGCGCCCATATTCACAAACATTGCAGTACTTACTGTCTTATTACTCTTGTACCTAACACCACCTCTATAGTCTAAGAGAAACACGATTTGTATGAACCCCACGCTTGTAGTTGTAAGTGTAATATACGCTGTGAACACGCTCCTGGACGCACGACCAACGAAAGAGCTCTTTCCATGGTAATTGGACTCGCGCACATCAAGAGGTTCTTGAGCTTCGTAAAGGAACGTACAAGTGGTGACTATGAGATACAGTGCGGGCGGCGGTTTACAAGCTTGATAAATCTACGCCAAGACTTGCATAATGAAAGCGTTTCATCTGCTTAGGAATCATCTTAAACTGTTCAGAACCCACTAATACTCGCAGGCCTTTAAGCTCGGCTTCAAAACAATAGCTATCCACTCAGAACACCAGACGTCACAGTTGAGTGAACCTCACAGTCATAGGTAATAACTCTCCACAACACAATCAAAAACAAAACATTCCATGTAGTCGTGCGGGCCTCCGCTAATGTGTAAAATGACCCCTCAAGATTAAAAATGGGCCCTAACTTATATTGAGCAGCATACTTTCATAAGCCTATAGGAATGAGATATTTAGCATTGCTATTCTTAGTGTCCTCAGTACTACTGGAACTCGTTAGACTATTTTGCAGTTTTCCGTAAGGCGTCATTGATCTACCGCTTAAAACTAAAAACTAACTACAAATGAATCGGAATTAATATTGAAAGCGCTGTCACATCGACTACGGAGAATCAAAACCACTCAGAGCTGATAACAGAAAAGACTGTGGTTCAGAGTGGCTAATGGATAAGGTAACATGTCTAGTATCCGTCCACCATGCTAGTAGCCGTCCACTTGGCATTAAAAACTTCCTGTGTGAAAACTAGCAGTGCTAGAAAGCCGTACAGAGGCTTAAACTGTAGGCTAAATAGTACCCTACAGTTTAAGCCTATGTACGGCTCTCTCGTACCGCTGGCTTTCACACAGGAAGTTTTTAATTCCAAGTGGACAGCTACTAGCATGGTGGACGGGTACTAGACATGTTACCCTATGATAGTACGGTGCATTGACAAACGTTAAGTTGTAGTTTTCGTACTGCACGAGCGCGGCAAGGCTAGTGTTGCCAGTTGGTGCATGGGTAAGCGTGCTGGTGTGGGGACAGCACTTCTACTCAGTGTACCTTAAACTCAACTACTGTAACTGAAAAACGCCGTCTCTCACATTGTTCACAACTTCACTACAACTTCTGAAAATTTATGACTACGCTATGTATATTTATACATACATATTATATATGTGTTAATTTCTTTTAAAGCGATTGGGTTAATCGGGCAGGTATCTTACCAGCATATTTTTTACCGACCTGGCCAGAATACTTTCTTCTCGAAAGGAGAATGTAGTACAACTCTAATATGCAAGGATGCTACTTGACATTAGCATTAAATCTCCTGTAAATTTTTACATGAAAATATTGCAGTAAGAATTTTATTCTTTGAAGCCAGTCAAGATGTTACGTACTAAATTTCTACAGTATACCGGTACTTATCATCACCAGTGTAACTGAATTGAAGGCTGTCGCTACTCTTGATTCTTCTATGCTGATAGATTTTTCGCTCATTCCCATCACAGCGCGACTCGTGAATCAAAGTATAAGCACTATGTAATTGCATGTTTTTAGAATTGATAAATTTATCTTAATTGCACCGCACCTCAGACCTTTTCTCCCTCTAGACCTCTGTTTATGCATGCGGTAAACTCGATGATATATATTATTCCTCGTATGTTTGTTACAATTCGTACACCTTCCATGTGTTTCAGACCGTCTTCGTCTATTTGTTCCACCAGTTCCCTCGTCAGTTACGTTAGCTTGCTCAACTTGCACTCGACCCTGGGAAGTTGTCGCGGTATTTATTAGGACATTTGCATGCTATCATCAAATTGGTCTCGAGATTCGCTGGTTATCAGTGAAAGAGAAAGCGGTGACCTTGGATGTGTCGCCGGCGGGCTGGTTGCTCCTTCGCTAGTTGAAAAAGAGAAGCCATGATTGCTTCCAGTCATTCGTTCGCTATCAGATACACGTCGAGTGCGCTAATACGGCTACATTTAATTCTGCCCCAAGTGCCCGATAAGTTCGCAGTTTTTTTTTAGGTTTTTGAGGCAAACATTGCTATGACTTAAAATAAAAATTCTTAATCCAATGATAAACTCTAAAACTATTGTACCTCTGCCGGAATTGAACGTAGTTATAGTCAAACCAGCGTAAGCAGTCCTTTAGGGGCGGGGCTGAATTGAACGCAGCAGTGCCATATCTAATCTATGAACTAATGCACTTTAAGTATTTGAATATAAATAGAATTTTATCGACTGAGAAAAGTTATACCACGCGCTTAAGTGAGATATGGCAATGTTGCTTTGCGTTCTTAGCCACGCCCATCGGACTCCTTACGCTGGTTTGACTATAGTTACCGTATGTGCTACAGCCGATGCGAAACGACTACTGGGGCCCATAAAGATGAGTTAGCTTCGCCCTTCCTATGTTATGAAGAGTTGAGCCCACCCCCCACCCCCTCAGGGGACTGTTTGAAGAGCACATTGACGTTAGTTAGACCACTTCGCTATCTTCTTTGGTATCCACTTTCCCATTTTCATCCTCTTACTGATATTGTAGTGTGTTCTCTTTATCTTTTCCAGCTTGCTGTTCTCTTACGCGTTCATTCAGTGAGGGAATACTCGCGGGTATGAGCACCGTACCCCGTATGGTTTTCTCGATATGCTCTGCCTCCCTTCTTCTCTTGAAACACATTTGCAATGGCTGTGAAAGCTTGAACTAGTATATTTTATGTAATAAAAAGAGTGGATTAATGGTAATGTAGCAAGGCAAAGTCAGCAAACTGTATATTGACTTCATTGCGGAGATTGTTCTACTGCCAGAGTTTATATCTACTCATAAAAGATTCAAAAATATACTTTGTATTGGAACTCAGTCGGACTTTAAAGAGTAAGCATAACCAGGTAGGTACTGTTATTGTGCCCGTCATTGAAAATGTCGTCAAATGCCTCAAAGAAAGAAACAACGAGTTGGCTTTCTCTGTTGGGAAATTTAGAAAGATAGCATCCGATAGTGTCTCGTATAAATATCGGCTATTGGCCTAAAATATTTCGGATTGGGTTGAAGCTCGATAATTGATGCTGGAACCTAAAGATGATTTGATGAGGGAATGCAAACTCGGAGATTTTTTGGAATTCATGACAAAAACATTTTCGAAAATAGATACCTTGGGAACAGTGCTGTGCCAGAACGCGCTCGCTTCTCCCTCGGACAGAAATTACCTGCCGCCCTGGCGGTCTCATGATGCAGCACAGTTAGTGTGGATATTTCTTTCAGTGTACGGGAAGACGTGCTGGATTTGGGACAGCACGTTTCTCTGCCTAGCATGTGTTCGTGAAGCGCAGCAGAGATAATCTTTATATATCGGCTGACGTCCATACAATTTGCATACCCAAGCACCAATGATGATCACAGGATGGTTGTTAATTTGTGTGCGGCCTAACGTGAAGTTATTTTGCTTCCCCTTTTCACTTCCCTGGCATACTTCTTGGCCGCCCAAAAAGCTAAAAGAGTAAAGCGGTTTCTATGGCGGCCGATAAGTATATTAGGTTTTGGTTTGTTTACTCGAATCGTAGTCAATGTTACTGAAAATTCTCTTCAGTTCCTACCAATCTCTTTTGTTATTGCTCAGTTTGCTTCTTTCGTTCTTCTTACTCCTTACCTACCGATACTCATTTTTGTTGGTCTTTCTCTACCTTCCCATTCCTGGCTTCTTCGTTTTGCCTCACATACTACGTGCCCCATTTTTCTTTGGTCATTTTAGTTCGCAACGGAAGCTGTCGCCGTTTACGCTAGTAATATAATATTGAAAGCTTTATCAGTTTCTCTGTTCTGCAGAAATTCCAAATGTGTCTTTTCCTAAGCCTCAGTTCATTCCTATCATCGAAGCGCAATATTCCTTCAGTTTTCATATGAAACCACACAAACTTGACCGTCACTGCGCTTCTCGATTCTTTAACTCTCTTTTTCTTCACTTTGTAGCGCCTTATTCTTTTGCAAGTCAACAGGCTCGTCAACAGCCATCATGCATATCGCTCGTACTGCGTTCAATCTTTTCTGTTTGAGCTCGTTAGCGAGCAGGGAGTGTTGCGGTCCTCAGAGGTTGTGTTGCGTGTGGTGCCGCTGTTGGGATCAGCTCCACGCATTTGTTTTCTTCGTCGCAAGGACTCTCCCAAGCCGATCCTGTAATTGCGTCTCCAGCGCAGTAGCAGTCGGCGTGAGAACCGCCCTGATATCACGTCTCGTTCATGGATGAGCATCCATATTTTCGGTGCTTGTTTTCAGTTTAAAGGATCGGTGACCTTTGAAGAACCTTTACCGACGAGTGCCCGTTCCGTGCTTGTATCATTGAAAGGATCGGCAGATTTTGCTCCGTAATGCACTAACATATATAAGATATCTGGTCTATTTATTAGAATTTTTTTACTTCTCTCCATGTATCGCGTGTTTGAGTTTTTTAGTCGCTGAGACTGATGCCATTTCTAGTTTGATGTATTGTGTCGAAATATTTTATATCTTCTCTGTAGCGTATTGAGTGCAGATCATTTCTGTATCGGCATCGCAGCCTGTGCACCGTAATGAGTGCAGATCATTTCTGTATCTGTATCGCGGTCCCTGTACCGTAATGGGTGCAGATCGTTTTTGTATCGGCATCGCAGCCTGTGCACCGTAATGAGTGCAGATCATTTCTGTATCGGCACCGCAGCCTGTGCGCCGTAATGAGTACAGATCATTTCTGTATCGGCATCGCAGCCTGTGCACCGTAATGAGTGCAGATCATTTCTGTATCGGTATCGCGGTCTCTGTACCGTAATGGGTGCAGATCGTTTTTGTATCGGTATCGCAGCCTGTGTACCGTAACGAGTGCTGATCATTTCTGTATCGGTATCGCGGCCTCTGTACCGAAATGAGTGCTGATCGTTTCTGTATCGGTATCGCGGCCTCTGTACCGTAATGAGTGCTGATCGTTTCTGTATCGGTATCGCGGCCTCTGTACCGAAATGAGTGCTGATCGTTTCTGTATCGGTATCGCGGCCTCTGTACCGTAATGAGTGCAGATCATTTCTGTATCGGTATCGCGGTCTCTGTACCGTAATGGGTGCAGATCGTTTTTGTATCGGCATCGCAGCCTCTGTACCGTGACGAGTGCAGATCATTTTTGTATCGGCATCACAGCCCCTGTACTGTAATGAGTGCAGATCATTTTTGTATCGGCATCACAGCCCCTGTACTGTAATGAGTGCAGATCATTTTTGTATCGGCATCACAGCCCCTGTACTGTAATGAGTGCAGACCGTGTCTAAATTTTTAGTATCGCAGATTGTCCAGTATTGATTGTTATCATCCTGTTTCAGTTCTGTAGTTCTCCTGTCACAGATTGCGGACCATTAGCTGCTGCATCGGCGTGGCACTTTCCGTACTAGGGTTCCATACAGGGAGAGCGATCGGACATACAGTACCGTCCAAAACTAAGGGACAAATTTTCAAAACGGCATAACTTTTTTCT
>LQNS02278076.1:1524138-1557590 GCA_001587735.2 Parhyale hawaiensis | reverse complement strand
AACTTGCGCAATTTTTCTCTCCTGCGAACTTGAATCCCTTTATTGTTCTCAAATAACTAATCTGTACGAGTACAAATCATATTACATAGTAATTTATTGCATTCCCGTCATCATTATTAATATTACAGTTACAGTGAATAACCACACTTTCCGCCAGTGCTCGCAATCCTATCGCTAAACTGCCGGAACTTGAGACACCATCTGCTGTAGGGCGGCAACACACCAACTTAATGCAATCTTATTTTTCCTAGACTGAAGATGCCGTGTTTTTATAATAACGCCTAGGAGGTTAAAGACAATACCGCCACAGGCAGCAATCGTACGTCGTACATGCTAGCAGCTATGGTTCGTTCTACATTAATTAAGAGGGAGATATTGGTGTGGGAAACTGGTCTCAGTCACCTCATGTAGGTAGGTCATTCACACATATGCAGCTAGTGGTGACAAAAACGAATAAATTGTAACGGAACAAGAGTTCGACCGGCTGAATCACGGAATCTGAACAATCAAGTTTTATTTTACTTCGCAAGACAACCGTTTATTTTCTAAAAAGTACCATTTTGCGACAAAGCTGGTGGAAATAACTAACTGCGAGCTAACAGCATCAATCACGCCCATTACTGCGCCTCAACGCCGTCCTTCCGCTTACGTGTTTTTTATTTTTAATTAAAACGAGCGAAGAACCGCACCAAAAACAGAAGAGTGCCGTTTAATAGACGTAGTGTGCCCAACGCCCCTCTACGCCATGGAGCTGAAGCGTTGATTCGGCGATATAACAGACCCGGCAACAAACTATATGCTTACCAACCAATACAAAAAAAAAGGTAGCAAATCTAAGTTAATTCTGGGAGGTTTGAACATTTGCTAACTGCGTAGAAACCGCGTACAAAAAACACTGTCGATCCATCACAACATTTTGACCTTTACAAACTAAGAGACCACAGCTACAACGCCATCAGATGGGCTACATAACACTAGCTGATCCTACTCCAGCGACCTACCAAGCAAGTATAAACCAAATACACAGTTCTGATCGCAGCATGCACTTGAGGGACAAAATTATGGTTTGGTTGAAACTTACTAACATCATTTACAGTTCTGTCTCGGTAGTCAACAGACGTACCCAACCAGCAGCTAACTTCCAAAAATTTGTTCTATCGCAGTGGAGGAACTGAAAAGGGCGACACGTAACGGGAACACGACGGTTAAGACGACGACGACGAGTCTTGAGCAAAGAACGGGAACACAGAAAAACTTGAGCGGGGACAAATTACCACACAACACAGCTCTCTCACTCTCTCTAGCAGAAGCAATGCACCGTCGTTAGAATCGCTTTCAGTTCTCAGAAAAGGTGATCGCACCTCAAATGTTCGAGGTTAATTAATGCTGTGCCCCCAAATTTGGAAGGATATGTTCTATCCACCGAACACAGAGAAAAAGGACAATAGAAGACTCGCTCTAAAGAGGCAATATCCGGCTGAGATCAGAAAAACCTTGTACTGTAGGTCTGAAATGCATTATTGCGATTTGTTTTCACTAGCTAACTGACATTATGAAGACTCCACCAAAGGACCAAAAAGTTTATATCCTATGTATCGTTTACCGCCATTGGTGGGCTGGATGATTGGTGCTACATATGATACACGTCAGCGACTTTGAAGTAGATACTGCGATAGTCAATAATAAGCTTAAATTTAGTTCAGAACATCTGCTATAGAGACGGGAAAGCCCCACCACCTTTAAACAATATGTATTCCTTTTGGAAATGACTTAAAAAGAATTTGCAACCACTGTCCTCGCGCGCTGTATTCCTTAGCACAAAAAAAAACAGACTTTCAGACAGCTATTCTTACACACTTCGTACTTACACATATAAAAACACGAGGAGGGTATGGAGGCGTCACTGCAAAAAACGGCAATGCACACTAAACGAAACACGTCAGTAGCAGCAGCGGCGGCGGCACCAGCGACAGTAACAACGAGAATTGCACAACATAAAACACCTAAACAAACTTATCAACATATCACACTTATCGCTAATGACGTATCTATATACAGTACAAAAACTTTTTAGGTAGGGGTGACTTTGGAGATGAAGTTCCCGCTAGCAAGAAAATTTGTAATTTTTACATCTGATGAAACAACTACAAAAAAAAAAGAATAGTACATCAACTATAACAATTTTTCCTGTAGAGCCTATACACATACGTATTTCCTTACGAGTTCTCTTGTTTGCGTTACGATGACTCCAATAAAATCGATATAAATGCTGTTCAGGCCGAGTTGCTGGTGACGAGTTTGCGCACTAGATATGGTTGCACAGAAATTACGCATATACATGTAATGAAATNTGTTTATGTGACGATGACTCCAATAAAATCGATATAAATGCTGTTCAGGCCGAGTTGCTGGTGACGAGTTTGCGCACTAGATATGGTTGCACAGAAATTACGCATATACATGTAATGAAATTCAAGATGTTCTCTCGGCGAAAAGGAAGCATGTAATAGAATTGTTACAGTGCTCAATTTACTTGCAGACGTCACGCTGTAGCTAATTAACCTCTTCCAGCCCGCCGCTCTTCACGTAATTCATACAGAAATCACTGAATAAATTATTATATGTTGATATGGAGCCGTTACGTATTCAGTAGAGTGGCAAATTGCACTTTTTTTATTACATTCAAGATTTTAGGTGCGCATGGCGTTCAAGTTTTCCCATTATTATATATGCCCCTTCCTCTACCCTAGCAACCTGCAGATTCCTTGGCTTGGGGATGGTTTTCAGTGTTCGTGTAATTGGGTGTTCCCACAGCATCAGCTACAAAGATTCTATAACAGCAAGAGCACATTCGCCTTCAGTAAAGTAGAAAGTTCGATTTAAGTAAACTTAAGCAACTAGTGCTCAAGGGCGAACTTCTGACTGAGAAATTTGCGACGTGTTACGGGTGTCAGGGAAACGAACGGCACCGTATAAGTACGACAGCCACGGGCTATGCCGAATGAGAGTTGGCGTTTGTGGCAGGTTGTGTAAGACGGGACTTCGCGATCCTAGCAACCATCAGAAACGAACACATCGCAGGTTGAAACTTTCAAACCAATCGACTGAAGCACATCCTATAGATTCTACGCCAATGTTGGCTCCAGATCGATGAATGATAGCAAGGTGAGCATCCACAGTCGTTTACCAGAAGCCCTTTTATCCACAACTTCTAGCCATTCCCGCCTGAATCTCTGCTATTGCACGAGTTTCGGTTGCATTTCTCATATTTAGTGTTGGTTACTGGTCATAGAGACATCCATGTTCTTACCTAAAAAGATCAACAAAAGTCGGGAGGAAGTATTGCACTGGCTCACGGAGACGACGGAAGAGTTAACAGCGAAAGAAACCCTGCGCTGGTGTTGAACGCAGGCAGTTGTCGAGGGGTTAACGCGCCGTTTGAAAAGCGATATTATCGATACATCAGATGAAACAACTACAAAAAAAAAAAAGAATAGTACATCAACTGAGATCGCTTGCAGCACCACTGCAGGGACGCCATTCACGTTACAAAGACAAGCAGTTTAATAGCAAACTCGGGCAGTTACGTAGTCTTAGGTCTTATAATTCGATCCCTCCTTAATCACCGTATCCAATGAAAGAGTGATTCCGACTTGGATACTCGGTGAGTGAGTGATCCCTCGTGAATGCTCTCCAGTCTACCGAAAGCAGCCTCGAAATTAGTTAAAATTTCCTCAAGAAGGATTGACTTACTAAGCAGTGTATAGTTAGGAAATAATTTACGATGCAGAACGGGTGGGATACGATTGGTATAGTTGATGTACTAAATCTTATATGCTAGTAAAACCACAAGATCAAAACTTAACCTCAACTGTTCGGAGCAGATGCCGTTTGTTATACAGGTATGATGGAGGAGGCGAGAACACAGTGCAAAACTTGGTGAAACGCTCAGGTCAACTGATATCTGCCACTGAATAACTAGAACGTAAATACATCGCCAAGATGATTTTACGGCACTAGAACCGGTGCAAACTCAGGAATTTGAGGCAGCAAATACGTGCGTTTGTACGGCTGCTGCAGTTGCCGGCTAGCACCGTAATAGTATTTTGAACATACGCAGAGTCACAGACTTTCATTCTCAAGTATACATTACATGGTAACGTGCTGCAAAACATTCAGTTACAATGAAATAAAAACTATGATTATACAGTATATCTATATATATGTATATATCCAACGCGTGCTCAACTAGAGACTTGGGACTTGCTCCACCTCGAACATTCAGAAATGTCTGCTATGTAATTATTCTCTAGAAATTGCCAGCANAAAACATCCAGTTACAATGAAATAAAAACTATGATTATACAGTATATCTATATATATGTATATATCCAACGCGTGCTCAACTAGAGACTTGGGACTTGCTCCACCTCGAACATTCAGAAATGTCTGCTATGTAATTAATTACTCTCTAGAAATTGCCAGCAATTTCTTAATAGTGTGAAAGAAGCATACGCGTTACAGTGTCCCTTACAACATCAGTAAGAACGTGAAAAGCATGCACACTAAAACACTGAAAACTAGCCACTAAGATTTTCGTTATTATGCAAAGTTCCGACGCTGAACTTGACGGTATAATTATCTAAATGGAGGAAGTGATGACTAGCCGAGCGATAAGAGACGATCTGTAACTACACTCCTTGCTTTTCTGAAAAATTGCACCGAAGCCCACTTAAATTCCCTTAATTATACGTAAACCTCTAGCCATAAAAACAACTCCATTTTTAGCGCAGTTCCACGCTATAATCAACAGCTCTCTATAATGAAGAAGTAATGAAGTCTTTGACTTTTACCTCCGCTATGCACACAAGATACAAACGAGCCCGTTGTACGCATGTCAACGGTAATGGCATTAGATAGCTACGGCATGTAATTATTGTAGAATCAAGTATCACGGTAATGCTAATCTATTATTCAAGTTCAAGAAGCGGTGCTAGCAAAAGTAAACTGACCTACTTGAGCATTCTTATGGAAGGTCCAACTTAACCGTTACCGTAACACTTAGCGGTACCGTACGTTGGAGGCTTCATTACGATATTCTTCGGTCAATACGTAACCGTATTCATTATCTTCTTATTATGACTACAGCAATGAAGCTGTACGAAACCGGGGATAGCTGCGGGACTCCAGACAATGGCTACCGGTGTAAGGAACTTTCCATCAGCTCCAACCAAATTGTGTAGCATTGTTCATTCTTCAACGTGGTTCTATTCATCGAAATGAGGCGATCTCCACTTCTGCACTGACTTCACTACCTACGTTGTATTAGAATACAACGTAAGCAGAGTTTGTCTAAGTTTTTACCCTGGACATGCTGTGCGCTACTCAGGACGGTCACACATCTGCTGATGACAAGCGTATCCAACATCTTTGTTCTATTCCGTGCTAGCCTGATAATTTTCCTCGTGCCCTGCGGTAAGCCGACCTTCAGCGTACGATCACACAACACTGATGCCTACCAACACCTTGGTCGGGTCTACAGGACATCTGCCGCCACACGACGGTGCAACGCAAGACATCAGCATCCAATTATCGCCCAACATACCGAAGGTGACGTAAGCAGGAAAGGGACACATGAAGGATAACACGCCACGTCACAGCTACACAATACCTTAGGACGCACGCCATAACCAACATCTTCTTAATAGTTAAACACATCGACTGTACGTACATAATACTATCACGATAAACTACAAAGTAACAATTCTGGAATATCGTTTCCAACACCACCTTCCGAAATGATTTTTCATCTCGCTAAATAGCCACAGCCTCGTGTATTCCAACTCGTTTTCACCAGCTATATCACCTTTCGATAAAATCCACACACCATACATTGTCAATCATGCATTCTGAAATGTCCTTCCCTCTCAAGTTTTTTTTCACCGAATACTTGTGTTTTACAAATGAAAGTATCCGACACTATTGCACGTAGTAGTGGGGGAGAGTTAGTAAGTAACGCCGCGGGCGTTACTGCCAACACGCGCCAGGTAGCTCAATCTGATGACACAAAAGCCATCTTGCAACCGAAGGCTTGAATCATTGTAAAGCAGAGTTGCTAAATGTTGCAACTACAATATGATCCCGCAACATCTCCGATCGATTGGATGGAACGTTAGGAGCTTTGACGGGGCAATATAGCCTTTAGTCTCTACTAGCATAATGCTAATTACAACATATCCCTTACTTTTGCTCGAGAGTGGGTGTGGGGAGGTACAACCTGGTAATAATTTTGAGTTTGCTTTATAACTTGACGCTTCTGATGCCACGTAAAAGCCGCTCGATGCTCATTACAATCACCCCAGGGCCCAGGCGCAGCTCGATAGCCATTACAGGAGGCTTATCAATAACTTAGTCATCATCGATTTTCCACAGCCATTCATAGTACTCTACTCGAAACGCGAGATATCCTAATACTTTACTCCTTGACCTCGACATCTTCCTTTCCTTGCCGAAAAACCACACTTATCAAAGTGAATAGGAAACCACGAGTGACTCTAATGGTGTCCAAACCAAAGCCGCGCGTGACGTAACAGTCACTCGCTCTTCGAATGGTTCGTTGCCATGAGATTATCGACTGAGTTTCTTTAGCTTACGGGCCAGCAGACTAGTCTTTCGCTAATCATTCGGAGTCACACCATCCCAAAAACCCATCAGTTGGTTAGACGCCGTTAAGCTAATAATTTGAATCCAACAGACACTATTCCCGTCGAGAATGCGGCAGAGAAGCTGTCAAAGCAAAGCTATACCAGGACACAGTGATATGAATGGCACATAACACTGAACGCCTAACGAGGGAGACAAAGCCACAGCAGGTAGGATACAACACGGTACGGATAATACCTCCTATGCNCCAACCGACACTATTGCCGTCGAGAATGCGGCAGAGAAGCTGTCAAAGCAAAGCTATACCAGGACACAGTGATATGAATGGCACATAACACTGAACGCCTAACGAGGGAGACAAAGCCACAGCAGGTAGGATACAACACGGTACGGATTATACCTCCTATGCCTAACAATATACTAATATTAAAACTAATTTCATGAGATACGCCGTCACCACACTCAACTCAGCGCCTTTTGCAGGACAACACTTCGTGCATGTGTGGTTAAAGTTTGAATACTTCTTCGTAACAGTCATAACGTACTTTTTATTTTTTACACAGCCAATGCTCCATCAACTGAAAAAAGAGCAAACAGCGCCATCATTTGTAAGTACCTACAAGGTCAGCAGGGGATCCGTGGAGTGGCTCGGTACTTGCCGGGGCATAGCTACTTGCCTTCGGTAGCTAATGGATATTGCTGGTGACGTTAGCCACCATTACCAAAATATCACTTCCCCGTATTCATTATCTATAAAATCTCGCACGTCATGTTCAATACAGTCGTACTTTTCAGAGAATTAGTTTATCGACTTATTCGACAGATTTTCAAGTGCTTTTTCTCATTCTTCATAAAATTTCACATGTCATGTGTAAGAGCAGTCCGACTGCTTAAGAAAACTGGTTGCCCACTGTTTCGATCCAGTGCTTGTCCTTTTCTTGCAAAAAAAAATTAAGTGCATTGAGTAAACTTGAAAAACAAGTTTCAATCCAGTTCGGCTTACGAAATTTTTCAGTAAGAGTACAGCCACACAGCCAACACTAAGAGCTTATTTCTGCTGCAATGCCGGACCGTGCGGCTGGTCCTCCTCCATGGGCTCCTCTTCGTCTGGTATGGTGCTGGGGGGCGATGACGGTCCACGTGGTTCCGCTGCCCCGACCATGGGAACCGCCTCGGGAATCGGCAGCGTTGGTCTGAAGTCATAATTATTGATATCAGTACTGTGCTTGTTACCAGAGTTTGTTAAGAGTACATACTTTCATTGGGCGTATTAGGAGATCACGTCACCCTAACTTCTTCGAGTTCAGCCCCCCCCCCCTTTAGTGCAGAGATCGCTATGGCACAAACGTAGGAAGACAGCAAGGACGTATAGTGTGCCAAGTAAAACTCGATCCGTGCATGGGAACAACAAACCGGGAGCGAAAAAGCGACAGAGAAGACTAATGTGCCAAGCACGACTTACCTCTCAGGTGTGGGCGGCAAGGGAGACGAAGACGGGGTGAGTCTCGGTGGCAAGGCCGTCGGAGGGACGACAATGGGCCGAGCGGCGTTAGGCGGCTGCACCAGGACGCCCTCAGCAGCGACAGCCACCATAGCAGCAGCGCAGGTGTTGACCCGCAGGGACGCCATGGCCGACACGGTGTCTTGTTCCTCCTGACGACCCTCGGCTTCTGCTGCGGTCATGTTCACGAGACCCGCGTGACGCCTCACCACGGGCCAGTGGCCGCTCTGCAATCAGAGATGCGCTTTACATTAACTTACGGTGAACGCTTCCATTCCTTAATTAACGATTGCATAGAAGTTCGTCGTGTAGTTTTAATAATAACTTGAACCGACGAAAGTCGGAGCATTGGAGCCTCCAAGTCTGTAACCCACGGAATTCCACCTCAGTGGACTGGACGAGGCAGTCAAAATGTGAATTAACTGGGATGGGAAATGGGAAGCAAGACCAGGAACAAGGTTCAATGCAACAGCAGCCTGGGAACGAAACTTAAGGGAATTTAGGAGGTGTGACCTTGACACGACACCACCGCCGCCACCGAGGTGGGGAAGGACAGTCCGTACACAGACACGCTGCCGCTGAAAACAAGGCAACTGCGAGGCTACTCCTCGGGCTGTAATGGTACGAGTGACGTGCCACCAAATGTACTCGGAGAGTAATAAAAAAAAGAGGAACTACAGACCTGGACGGCGATGACTGTGTGTAGAGTGTCCTTTGCAGGCTGGCAGGGCTGGATATGGCGAGCAGGCAGAGGCGGTAGAGGCTCCCCCAGCAGCGTGCGGACACACGCCTCCACACCGTCACACACCGAAGGGATGTCATAGCCACCCTCCAGCGCCAGCACCACCTGCACGTAGCCATTCAACACACTACAATTGAGCCCAATATCTACGTACTTATTTACGACATGTATTTATGAGAACACTTTTTGTGTGGGAAGTGAAGTGCTCGGTTAAATTTAATCTTTCCCAAAAAAGTGCCTATGTAAAAAGCTGAGCAGTAGCCCCTCCTTCCTGCTCGGATTAAACAACACTTTTCGTGGACACAGCAGCTCTCTTTAGACACGTCCACAGATGTGCACAGTAGGCAGAGGAGGTTGGAGAAAGGACCGTATTCATCATAGACCGCAATGTGAACACAATCATGTCCACTGCACTTATATACATCTTACAAATGATGATGTTCCAAAAAATGAGTGTTACTTTAGGCTATATAGCAGGATTGTAGAGGCTGAGTTTGACATTCTTGCGAGAAAGGACTGGCAGGACCCGGGAGTCGGAGTCGGACTTGATTTATCCGACTCCGCAATCCTACATCGAAGGGTGAAGTACACCCTTGAAAATGGAGAAATTCATTACCACGATGCACTGCCATTAAGGGAAAATATCGCCCAATTCGGATCTTGGCAAGTTGATAACGATCGAAAGACCAAGGGAAGTGAGACTCGTTAGGGTAAGCATGAAAGCCAACGTCCACTAAAACAAAAAGTGCGAAACATTCCAGGCTATGGAGCAATTATTTCCATCACCGTGATACAACTTAACGCGCTTTAAGATGACCTTGCAATATGCCTCAGTCTTTACGAATTTAAACTCACCAGGAACTAGAAGAATGATAGGTACCTAGCCGAAACTGTACTGCTGGCACTTGCTTTGTCTCCAAACTGTAAAGCCAAAGTCAACTTTGACTGCACCCTCCACTGGGAAACCCACACGCACTGGGTCGTGCGGCAGATATAGGCCAACTGGCCCCAGAGAAGTAAGTACAGCTGTAGCCGACGATAGGCCGCTAAGAATTATGGTGCCGAAACGGAAGGTTCAACGACCAGCCACGCCCCTACCCAAAGGTAAGTACCCCCATGATAGCTATGCGCACCAAGAAAATTTGCTGGTTCAACGCGCCGAGCGCTTTGCACAAAGTTTGATCACCTGGCGTGGGGATCGTTCCCGGGACCCTCAGCACAACTGTGCAGCACGCAACGTCCGCTACTACCAATGAGATTTACAGCATGTTATTGGCCAGTGTCACAATGTGCAGCCCGACAGCGTGCAATGTGCAGCCCGACAGCGTGCCCGACGTAACGAAATTGCAAGGGCTGCAATGTTTCACAATTTGTACTAGAGTCTCGTGGGTAGCGGCATGAAGTCATGAGAAACAAACCTTGGCAAGTTTTTGGCAACGTGAATGTTATTCACGGTTAGTTCACGAAAAAGGAGCGCTGTAACACCCTAATTACAGGTGTGTTTTCGAAGGAAAGCACTTTTGCAACGTGACCAGAAGATTTCCGACTGCCTTGAAGTGATGACAAACAGCTACGCGTGCGCAATAACAAGTTCGACAAATACCTAACAGACAAAAGTGCGTGAGAGATGATATGAGAAGTTAAATCGAACCCGATGCAGTTACATTACTGTATGTATGAGTCTCACATTAACTCTCTACAGTAGTGAAAAAATGTTTTGTATATGAGAAACTTTGCCGGCATCAAGAGAGGAGTTTTGTAGCAAATTGAATAACCTACCTACCTGATTCGATATTGCATCCATACTTACCATTAGTGAATCGACGTCGAAAGAAATCCCCATAATGGTAAAAACAACGTTCCGTCTGTTACAAAACTTGCCTCCGGCTAGCAACATGTCACCAGTTTTCCAACAAGCTATAAATAACTACCTAGTTTAACTTCTTACATGATTCGAAATTGAGTCTTTATTAAAGGAAATAAACCTGATGGACTTCCTCACATTGTAAAAACACTGTTGTGTGGACCACACACCTTGCCTCTGGCGAGCGTCATGAGCTGAGATGTCATATAAGCGAAGCAGGAGGGCGTCAGCTTGTAGCCGCCCAAGGGCCCAGGGTGACCGGCGGCGCCATCAAATCCTGCGCTCACTAGCACTAAGTCAGGGTTGAAGTCCTGCGGGGCACAAGGGCACAACAGGATTAGGGAGTGAAACATCTACGTAAGATACAACATGGGATGAATTACAAGTAAAGTTAAAACTTGCTAAACACAGCTAGATTTTTAATAAAGGAAATGAACTATAGTATGCCAAAGGTTACTGCACAACTTGCGCACAAGGGTATTCCAATTCCTTCAGTGTTCACAAACGGAAGCCATTTACGTTCATACTGACACGATATTAGACTCACCTTAGCAATAGGCATAACGATGGTTCTGAAGGCGGCCATGTACTCAGCATCACCAAGCGGGGGATTTAAACTCCCAGACCAGGCAATGTTGACGTTAAAACCATAACCGTCGCCTTCTCCAACCTGGGAAAACAAGAGTGGGTGACTGAGTGTTGAACACTAAGTTATTTATACTATGTAAAATGGGGTGCAGATGAACATCGGGTGACATTGAACAAAATTACCTGTTTCAGTCTGTAAATGGCTACCGTTGTGTCACTTTTGTAGATGAAAGAAATGTTAAAAAATTCTTTCACTCTTCAAGAGTGACACAACAGCGCTAAGCATAAATAAATTTATGATCTAAAGCTTTACTGTTAGAAATAAAAATGAAGATAATATACTAAATTAAAAAGAATAACAAAATCGAAGTAAATCAATTTCAACATCAATAAAATCCGTATCATTTCAGTATAATAAAGTGATTTCACATTAGCATCACCGTAGCACAATAAATCAATTTAGGGTAAGTAGAATAATCAGGATACCTCTGAGAGGAAAAGTACCTCTCAGGGTAGCTACTTTGCCTAGTACCAGGAAAAATTGAACCTTCATAGCAGATAACAAACTTCTGCCGTCTACTTGCTACGCTCAACAAGAAACCGAACTCAACAGAAGGATCGAACCAACCTCTTGGGGAGCTCCAGTACCGGGGAAAAATGAACCTTCATCGTACCGATGCAGGGATATGTACAGAATGTGAGGGTCGTCGTAAAACATGGTCTGGGTGCCATTACCATGATGGACATCCTGTAAAAACAATATAAATCATACAGTTATGAACAATATATGACATTGGAAAAAACAAAAACAACCTTAAATGAGACACATTTCAGTAGAACATGTATATACTCTTCAAAATGCTGATCATTTTACCAAGGGTGAAATCTCGTAATCATTTTCCATTTGAAATCATATAGGTATGCGAGCTAACAGCTGCTGGAGAAAGATAAAGGGAACTTCTTCGAGTGGCTTTGTTAACCGTGAGTAAGATTACCCGTTCACGGGGCTCTACCAGCATTGTTCTGGCATTCGCACAGCCTATTAGGCTGACATTGAAATTAGTCGTGGAGTTGCCTATCAACTTATAAATGTGCTGTAGCTAAATCACTGGGACTGGTGCAAGTTATCTCCTTGAAGATGTTACGGTGCCTTATGTCAACATCGCCCTGCCCTTGAACTCCAAACTAAAGCTTTATTTATCTCCTTGAAGATGTTACGGTGCCTTATGTCAACATCGCCCTGCCCTTGAACTCCAAACTAAAGCTTTATTTAAGTCAGCCGAGTAACAATCTCTTCCTTATGCAAATATAGCTAGCCATTAGTAGTGCAAAAAAAGCAAAAGGGATGAACTGAATTAGAAAGTCCAAGCTGCCCAGCCACAAAAAGACACACTCACCCAATCCAGAATGAGTATTTTGTCGAGATTAAGTTTGTGCTGCAGGAGCTGACGCGCCGCAATAGCAATAGAATTGAAGAAGCAGAAGCCCATTGCCGTCTGCGGCTCTGCGTGGTGGCCTGGAGGCCGCACAAGAGCGAAACCGTTCCGCAACTCTCCAGTCGCAACTGTGAAGAGATGGTAAGAAACAACGGTAACATCTCCACAGATCAGTTCGTAACAGCTGGGCAAACAGAAACACTGCACTGCAGCCTTAACCTTTCCTCACCAATAACATGTTCGCGCTTCCTCTTTGGAAATGTTCCAATTGGTACGAAAAGTGAGGTTCAATGGGTTAATATGAGTTACCTATGGCGAGAGAGGGAGGGCAGTGACTGGTCTCGACAGTTGACCAACTGTCATCATATTCTTAGCATGTCACGACCAGCAGCTGGTGTTTTGGTGCAGGTAAAGGAACCCACAACAAAACGTGAGTACCATGATCCTACTTCATTTCCCGAGTGTATTAACATAATGTAGAGTATTTATTTCTACGACTCAAAAGTCAATGTTAGGTTTCAACAATAAATAACTTCAATAATTTAACGGGTAAACACATGAAGTTTTATCAAGATACCTATGTACGACATACCGTAATATCAATTTATGCAACCTTGTTACTTTTGTGACCAACAGGACAGGAATTAAATGAACTATAAGTATAAAATTCGTGACTTAGGGGTGACTTTTTATAAGTGAAAGCCTAGATACAACAGGACCTGCACCTTTAGCGCCTAGACATTAACGATCCGTAATACCTACTGGTTCGTTTTAAATATTTTCAGCGAACAGGAGCACGTTCACGTCCAAAGGTTTTGAAGAAATATCGTCAACTAGAAAGCAACTGTACCTGCAACAGGTACTCTCAGGAAAATGTACGGTGTCAGACGACGATTACACAATCCAATGTTTTCAAGTAAATACGAACAGATGATGCATACAAAAAGCAAATTACCTGCTCTTGATACACACACAAGACGATACTGTACCTTTAAAAGCGAGTTCAACAACACATCCGACGGCCATCCTGGCAGCAGAAGCGGTGTGGTCCTCGTTCCAGGTGGTGTCGGAGTCGACACCGATGCCGCCACACGGCAACCGAACGAAGCTTTTGAGCGGTAACTCTGCTAGCTTGCTCATATCCAGCGACTGTCGGTTTTGGGGAATGGTTCCTGTGCATAAATATCTACAGTAAGGAATGTCGTCGGTGTAAGTTCATAAACAACTTGTTTTGCTCAGGGACTGCAAAGGAGGTTCTTTTCGCTCGAGTAACCAGGAGGAGATCTACCGGACGTTTTCGTACACATACTGGCTACACCGGAAAACAAAGAAAAGATGATTACGTTCGTGCTCCTCAAGGATTACGGATATTCATTGTTGATTGTTATTATTAACTTATTAACACATTTCCTGCAAAGGGAGCACTGTTACGTCCGGTTTGCCTTGAAGGGACCGACCGGTGAGTTCTTTCATCAACTGCAGCTCAGGTTACCGGACTGAACCTTAACCTTAATTTGCATATCTCGTAGTACTAGCACTATGTGAAATGTTGCACAAGGACGCTGCCATGAGTGAAAGAGGTGATGACAATTAGGGCTCAATCTGCACCGAACTCTGTAAGCAAGTTTTCCATGAAAACAAAAGACATCAAAGGCCTCTGCTCAACTGATAGAAAGGAAGTTGTTCCAACTCACACACACAAGGTAGAAAGTGTGCATGATGACGGGTAGCTGGGGGGCGGTGATCCAAATAAAGTCCTGCCTACCCACGACAGGAGCGATTTAAAAAGATAGATTATTGAATAGTTAAGGCTTCCGTCTCCACAACTAAGGAAGAGGAAAAAGGGACATATAGCATGTCGATTGAAACGGGGCACGAAGGTGTTCCCTCACAGGATCAACGCGCATGGGAACCGCAAGACGAGGAAGAACAGAAGAAAGTAATACCAGCGAGAGTATGAAATCGGAAGGAAGCAAAGTGGGAACGAAAGACAGACGTCCCGCAGGCCTAGCTAATGGCTAAGGTAACCTACCGTGTCCTCCTGGGGGCGCTGCTCCCCATATCATAGGATGGCGAACCTAAGTAACCTAACCCGATGGCCTATCGTATCCTATGCCCTCTGAGGAGGTGATCCAAAGAGAACTCAATCACGGATAGCTGCAATTTTAGAAAATAATAAATGAAGCAGGAAAAATGGGGAATTCAATTAGCCTGGTTGACACCTCGTCATTGGCCGCTGCCTAAAGAAGTGTTATCCTGGGGCACTGCCGACAGCATTTGAAGCAAGCAATGTGCATTTTTTGTGGCCCATCCCTGAACACATATGGAAAAATTATTCACTAAAATGAATAGCAAGCTACTTTAGGGCTTTTTCACACACACTCAACACAGAAATAGCAAGGTTATAAAACTCAGCACAAATTCGGAAGAACTGTATACAATTAGTAGTAAATATACATGCATATTAAGGAAACAAAGCAACTCCCCAGCGCCATTGTCGTTAAAGAAGGAAAAAAATGTGCATAGTGCGTAATGGCATAGTTTCACACAGGTCCCTGACGAAGACAAAGCAGACAATAACCTACCGAAAAGGAGAGTGTGGGCCTCGCTGTGACAAGATTGAATTTCTTCTAACGTAGCCTTGCGGGACTGCAATCTGTGGCAGGCGTGCGCGAGTCCCGTGTCTTGTAATCTTGAGTATATTGCTTGGAGACGTCCGCCATGCTCCGGATGTTGCGAATTGTCGCCGCATATACACTGATGTTTCTGCATTAGACTGTCGTACGCCAGCCCTGTGGTGCAGCCCTGCACAGGTAGTGCAATGGTTACGTTGCGCTGCTGATTTTCACCATTTGCAGCGAAGGATTCTTTGTGAGGCCATTGCAAGCGCAATCGATTTGCAATTGACGCTTGGAAAGCAATCCAATGTGGCGAATTGAACACTCGAGACTAAAATTCTGAAGAAGTTGAAGCTAATCGGATTAGATTACACCGCTAAGAATGAGCCAATCGACTACGCCTCAACTGGGGCAGCGAAGTCTCACATTTCGGTATCACATTAAATTATTTTTTGTTCTCAAGTCTCACTGGCCAAACGCACTCGAAGCCTGGCACCGCACACGAGCCAACACCAAATGTAACATGGAGAAGTAGAAGGTAGTTCGTTTACAATACCTAAAGCAATAAAATATTTAATGAAGGATGCACACTAGGAAGTACTTCCTCTGTTCCGCAATAGTTCTGCCCCAATGTTATTCACGTTGTTCCGGTACAATTGTTCCACTGGATAAAAAACATCAAAAAGAACAAACTAGAAACATCCATCGGTACTAATGTAAGGGATGAATTTGCGATACCTTTTAGACAAGGTCTTTTTTACGTCTTTTTTTATTACTCCAGAATTCCTTTGCAAATGAACTTATTGGCTGAAGAACAACTATTTCAGGACAGAGGGAGTAATTAATTAGTGTTTTCTCTTCGATAGACTCCTAAATACTGAAGGGTTATTTCATAAGCGAGGAGTATGACCGTGAAATGCTGGACGATTCGCGTACATCACTGCTATGGAATAATAATGCAAACCTTTTTGTTGGCGAGAAGAGGCGACTCCTGCGTACATGCAGTGAGGGTAACTAAGGGAGAGCTCTGGGCCCGAGACAACGGCCGCGCTATGTGGGTACCCGACCGTGGGATGTTAGATGAGGACCCTGCACATGGATGCGAGTACTGTATTATAATTCTCAACATGCCGTAAGGCTTTAAGGCACAGCAGGATGTTGGATAAGGACTCTGCACATATGAAATTATGACATTCAGCATAAAGCTTTAGACTTTCGCTATGACAGCATTTTTTGTGACATTTAAAGAACAAGCGACAACACTTGAAAGAAAAAGTTACAACATTTGAGATAGAAGTGTACATGGTTTTTTCGTTCTCCAAGTCTGAAACATAGAGGAGTCATTATGACAAATGAGGAGTATTTGCTCTCAGCATAGCCTACAAAAATTTACCTTTGCGAGAGGAGACTTTCCGAAGTGAAAGATTCTAAATATTTAGACTCGCCTACAAAACACTCTGTGAGCGCACCGCCCAGCCGAGGAGCGGTTGCAATTCAGTGAGTGATCGTAATATAAGAAAGATGCTTATGGGCTCCCATTATTGTCGTACATATCTGGTCAAAACTTGACCGCTATGACGCAATAACTGCTGAGTCGTATGGCTGATTGTCACAGCGAAGCGTTCACTCAACAGGTGAGCGTGTACGTGTTGTCGACTGTCACATTGCCAGGTGTACGGTACGTCAGTTAAGCAGGTGGTTTGTCTAAAACAATGTTTGTCAGCCCTAGGCTAATTTACCCCCGTCAATCTGGGAGCCTCGCGGGAAAGGTCACCATCATCGGCGGCTCACCTCACGAAGCAGAAGGGGAAGCATAGAGGACCTACCTAACTTTAGGAACTAATCTTATCAGCAGAAACTGCAGCCAGGTGCAATATCTCCAACGAGAAGGCACTCAGGCTACCCCTTGGAGGCGTGAGGCCAAAGATAATCCGACAGGGCTAGGGTCCACCAGAATCTGCCCCTGAGAGGTAATACAGGAGGAAGCACACCGTGCATGGGAGCACGAATTGAGGAAAACCGCCAGTAAAGCCTCTTAGTAAAAGTAGAAAACACAGAAGTAGTAAAGTAGACACGCAAGAAGGACATCCCAAAGGCCTAAGATTGAAATAACCCGTGGAGTTCCCTTAGAAAGCAACTCTCAAACACAGAACTGGAGACCAACACTGCAGCCATTCCTACGCTCCCTCGAAGGGTGCACACTTAACCCTATGAGGACCGGCGTACTTCTCCAGCATTTCAAACTATGCTATTCCTACCAGGAACCGACATTTTATTCGGATCTTATACTCAGTCACAAAATCATTCATAAGTACCGTATAATATCGGATAAGCTCCTAAATATTTCCGATTGGGTGCAGTCTAGCCTGCCAACTCTACAGCACCGAGCCAGAAACTTGTTCTCCTGAAAGAAACGTTGAAAACAAATGACACCGAGTTGAACAAAAGGAAGCGTACCCGCCCCGTAGAGCCTGGCGGCGAGTATCTCTCTCTGGGACATGGGGGCTCTGGTGAGGCGGCTCTCGGGGGACGCGTGGGGGCGTAGGCCGCTCGTCAGGTCCATCACGTGCTGAAGGAAAGACAACCGACATCATTAGAACATGTGGCGATAGTTTTGTGCCGAGGCCACACTATGCACTCGTACGCTCAGCACAGAGGCGCACGGTCAGCTCGCACGGCGTTTTGACGGACTGTGCAAGTCGGTAGCATAGATTCGGTTGACTGGTCGACGAGCGAGCAGAACGGCGGCGCGTAAGATGAGAGGGGGATTGTATAGGTTCATGCCATAGCTTGTTAAGTCTTGCTAGTCACAGCGCGGTGTGCTGCCAAGAGAGGCAATGGGAAGGAACATTAGTATGTACAAAGAAAGAAAGGGAAACTCACCCACGGAACATCGCGTGAAGGAAAGAAAGTGCGAAGAGAAGAGGAGAGGAACCGATCACAGTTCATCAGTAGGAGCTACGGGAGGAAAAAGTAAAATGGGCACCAGAGAAAGATGTACCGAAGGCCTTGCTAATAGGGCTACGATAACCTATGAGCTACCAACGGGAACGAAACTCATTCATACCCGGAATTCTGTTATATTAATAAAACGAGGGACACCATCACTTCTCAGGAGCTTTACCACCAACCGTCTCCCGACTCTACACTTTCACGTCGCTTCTCTTTTCTATAAATTGTTAACAGTTTCAAAAGCCAGTTTCCAATTTACAGGGCGCTGAGTTATTCTTTGAGATGAAAATAGAAACGAGGCCTTACGACCAATGAGTACTTTAACGCGAGCATCAAACTTCACGCACACACACGCACACGCACGGTTTTATAGCGAAATGCGTCATTAATTGACATTCGCGGCATCAGCAGCGAACGCGCAGAAGATGGTTCTGTCTCCTGTGTCCGGATCGCAGTCTAATTCCGAGGCCACAGTATACAACCGCACGCACAACTTGGTGCGATGATGCGCAGCTCACGTGTCATCCCGGCAGCACGAACAACGTACGAGCTGCGCATCAAGTTGTGCTTGCTATTGTATACTGTGGCCCGGGCATATACTTTAGCTAACGAGTTCAATTCGCACCGTAACTCAAACTTCCGTGTATCTAATTCTCTACAGAATGGAATCGCGGCGCTCCTAGTAGCGGCGTATCTAAAGCTCGTAAGTAACTGGGAGGACTTTGTCTAGCACTCCATTACTAAATAAGCATGCAGTGCTGACAAAACTATTGTAATCAATTTTCGAACGATGAGTTTTTCTGGCATTGGGTCCCATTCTGCAGCTCCATCTTTCAAGAACAGAAGTATGTTGTCCACATGCGATCCATGATCTACTAAGAAATAGTATAAAACCAAATTTCAGAGTATATTTGTTTTCTAGGAATTTGCTGAAAGAGAAGGAAACAAACCTATGTGTTGCAACTGCAGTGATGCAGCGCTAGAATATAACGCATGACTTTGGAGAAGAGAAGAATCCCCTTGTAGGAGGAAAATCATATGTGAACTGTCGGCAGAGCGCATTACCATCGCTCCAAAACAACATAAAGAAGATTTTGAAGAAGAGGAAATGATAGATTATTAAGCACAACAAATGAAAGATTCCGAAGAACAACAAATAAAAGTTTATGAAGAACAAACAACATTAACAGATTAGTGGAAGGTGAGTTTCGAGAGCATCATCTACAACAACAATCTCGTCTCTTCAATGAAAGAAAATAAAAAGCGTAGACACGTAAAGGCGGGGCTAGTGCAGTCAACTAGCCTTTGTTTACAGTTCACGTGCTCACCAAATCTCAAGGCAGTGGAAGTTCGTAGGCTTAGTCACGTACCAGGCCTCAATATCGTTCAATGGCAATTGAATTCAACCCAGCCGTTCGGTGTAAAGAATTAACCAACTATTTAACCGGGTAAAATCACTTAGCAAATGTAAAATGACAGTAAAATATGGCAATACATAAATTTTGCTATTCAAAGATATACTGAGTAACTGCACGGGAACGAGGTAAGAATAATAACTTAGAATATGATACACTATGAAATTAAAAACTATGCTACACTCTGAAATTACAGTCTTTACCAACTAGAATAAAGCGGTGCAGCTATCAGTGAGACAAAAAGAGGTCGATCTGCCACGCATGTGTGTATATACAAACGATAATCCCGCTCCTCCGTCTCTACAATATTTAAAGAAACTGAAATAAATTTGCCGCAAATAATCCTCAATGAGGAATTTTACATTAACAGTACCAATCCAAAAGCCTGGACTTTAATTATTCGATCTGATATCTTGACTCCGTAACAAATTCAGCGACCCTTTCCTTTCTATCTACTTGTCTTCAATTCTCAGTTGCATTCTCTTCTTTCGTTTGTAAATTTGGAAGAAAATCCGCACAACAGCACAGCTGGGGAGGCTTGTAAAGTTTGAAGGCAGTTTCGCACCACAGCTTTTTGGCGTCCCCATAGTATTACTAGTAGTAGTATAGTAGTAGTATAAAAAAGTTTAAACCTCTCTACATAAACACTAAGCTCTTCTAAGAGAGGAAAAGGAAGGGACATATAGCATGTCGATAGAAACGGGAAACCCATGCACGAAGGTGATCCTCACACAGGATCACCGCGCATGAGAACAGCAAGTCGGGAAAGAAGAGGAAGAAGAGACAAAAGCAAGATCAGTGGGAGTATGAAAGTCATAGTATTACCCAGGGTCCGCAGGAGTTGCGGTGTTCATTTACACAGCAAAAAAGTACAAAGCTTTCCAAGCTCCAATTCACTCCAAATTCGAACAAATATCCGAACTATTCCTGTGACGCTCGCTTGCTCAGCCAGGAGACGCGACGGTCTTCAGTTCAGCAAATCAACAGGTCACCTTCCACACAGCTGCGCTGAAGTGAGAGGGCACAGCAATACTCTGGCACGCTGGGCACCAAACCATTGCCGTGGCAATTCCCCTTAAGTTACGCGACCGTAAAGATCATGGAATAGATGATCGTATAAGTTAAGTTAATTAGGGCATGACATCAAGACCTTTCTTTTTACAAATAGCTATACCAATTTGGTACGAATAAGCTACAAACCCTAGACAACTGGTGAACGAATATGCTTCGGTTAATCCCTTAGCGAGCGAACAAGGAAATGTCTCCAGTGAATGTAGAGACAAAACATACCAGCCAACATTCCTTACGTCACACGCTGCAGTTCGCGTCCGATTCCCTTGTATGCCTTGATTTAAGTTTTAATGTTGCGTATCGGAGACTACAGGTGTCATTGATTGGCACGGTACGAGCGAGATATTTTGATTTGCTTCGCTTTAATTCGTCTGGAGCCCTAAACAAAAGCTAATTCGATAGATCGGATTCAGTTTGTGGCCAGCAACAGCGCAATTATGTTGCGTTTATCTCCTGCAACTCGATCTGAAGTAACGGTAACGTCGCCTGCACCGCACACCCCAACTAAGAAAGTCTCATGCACTGGTCCATTATGCAGAGAAATCCCACCAGGGCTCTAAAGAAATTACAGCTACAGTCGGGCATAGATCATCTGAACTATGGTGTCACAGATGGAAGGCTCTCGACAACTGCGCCTCTTCTTTCCCCTGACCGTCACCATTTTTAGATATGCTTGTGCCCTCGCTATTGGGCTAAAGAACGGTAGATATCTTTATTATGCATTGCTCCGCGTAGCAAATCTTTCCCCAGACTAGGGAATAGAACGGCCGTCCTCGTGAGAACGAGCAAGGCAGCATTCTTTGCTACTCGATCATTGGTGGTGACGACGCCTCCCCTTCCCCCACTAAGGTTTCGGACTAGGCACAGCTAATAAAATTAAATTACCTGCCTCGCAGAATGCCAGTCTATGACGTAACTTCTACCTAACTCTGGTGATCCGTTGCCGCGAAGCAACACAAACTTGCAAGCTCCAATAAATAGAGAGCCAACGCAGAAAATTTTTGACGCAAGTACCTCCGTGCAACAAAGTTTAGCGATGTGCGAAGCTAACGTACCGCACGCTACCAAAAAAACTCAAAACCTGCAAACAAAAAAAACACAAACGCTGGCCATACACTAATCACTAAACGATGCCGTCCACAAGGTTAAGATGATACCGTACTCGGCCAAAAACTAAAATTGCAAACGAATAAAAAAAAACAACTGGGCCATTAAGCAACTACAGAATACTGCTATTCACAAGCTAAAAATTATACCGTACACTACTAAAGCCTGAAAATCCGCAAACTAGTAAATCAACCTTGGCCACATACTAATTAGAAAACGCTGCTATCCACAAGCTAAAAATTGAAAAGAAATTCAGCAGCGAGAAAAATATCATCTCACCTCCACAGGGGCGGCACACGTGTCGGCTACGTCATCCTGAACAAGCAACACTGTCGTCAATGTTTGTAATGTAACTAAGGGTCAGGTACCACCAAATCCTTGATCATTACCAACTGTTTGGTATGACTATTTATCCTTCATTACAAAGTCAAAGCATATATACAAGTATTACTTTTTGGTGTCAAGTGAAACGTTCTTATAATTTGGCCGTATCGTTTCTACCCGTCTTAATTGAGTCTGTTCATTGCTACCAGCAGCACCAAGATCAGTTGTGACAGCATTCCTTAGCCCCGTCCCATTTCACTCGTTCTACTGAGATTATCAATACACGTATCACTTCGTCAGATCAGTTGCAAGAGCAATCCTTAGCTCTAGATCCGTGGAACCCGTACAACTTACCTAATAGGCTAATCAATCGAGCAACACCATCATTATTTATCCATATCAATTGTACGTACTATCAATGTTAACTCTATAAAGACAACCATATTTCAACAACAGCAGTCCAGACAGACGTTTTACTTGGGCCTTATAAGGTTATTACGTTCGATGTTTAAACCTTCCCATAAACCACAACTTATTACACATCTGTCGAGTGCTAATGAAAGCCAACTACCGTACACAAATTTGCAACCTATGCTGGTTCGCTAATACTTTGGCGAGTATAGTTAAAATAAGCACCACTTTTCCTTAAAGCATTTACGGCATCGCTTCACAATTTTTCCGAATAATTTTATTAACCTACATCCGAGTAATTTTATTAACTTACACGACAGATAACTTTGATAAAATCGCCTTAGGACTTTTCTTGCATTTTTATAACCTAGAAACTGAGAAATCAATAGACAATGTAATCCTAAAAGCTTAGATGGGTCGTTCTGCAAATTTTCAAGTGATCTCATTAACCTAAACACGGAACCAAGTCCTGCAAACAGAAATATGGCGGGGTTTGATGACCAGCATAGCTACTTCCTCCTACTAAACGTTGTAGGACGACTACACGTAGCTTAATTTCATTTCCTTCAAAAAGAAAATGTTTCTGGTTGAATTGTTTGTATTTGGTTTCAAGAGGCACAGCAGGGGCTCCCAAACTGGGGTGCATCAGCCCCCCATCCCCCATGAGATACGTGAGTTAATCTCAGAGGTCAAGGAGACCCTTCTGGATGTCAAAACTAAAATACTTTCCCGTGCCGCTCGACGCTTATATAAGGACCCCATAGCGCACCGTGGTCAATCGCCCTCTAGGTCCCACACTGCTAACACCATCTCGTTTTAGGTCTTCTTAAATAAAAAATTTTGTTGTTAGGTATATATCCTTAGAAGGTTTTATTAGATTTTTGAAAATGGAAGGATGCTTCCGAAACGTCAAAGTTTTATATTAGTTCATGTCGACTTCATCTTAATTTTATAAAATACTTTCTGTCGATGTAAAATCATAAAATTTTATCCGTAAGTGTAACCTTAAACCAGCAATGAACACGGCCTTTGCGGGGCTCACATCAAGTTTCGAAAGCTGAAGGGGGAATGGGGGGGGGNGGGGGGGGGGGGGGGGGGGGGGGGGGGGGCGGGTGTGAACGAAAGCCTCAGACATAATAAATAGAAATCACCGACTGAGACAATTCCATGATGACAAGCTGATCTCATTAACTGAAGCTCGTTTGGAACTTTCGTAATGTTAGCTTGGGTCGAGTTTCAAGCTTCAATGCCAAACCGATTACATTTGCGATGGCCTCAGACTCAAGAACTAGAAAGTTCTTGGTTTCTACATGCACACACACATACAGCACACAACCTCCACGGCAGGTACATCAAAATAAGTGCAGCCCTCCGTACCTGGTGAGGCAGGGGCGCCCGCGTCTCGGGCGCGATGGCTTGAGCCACCGCAGCTTCGGTTTCCTCCTCCACGTTCTCGACGTGGTTCTTGCTGCCTGTGCGCGTGAGCACGGTCTTGCGCACGTGCTGTAAGGGAGGGAATCAGCGGGAGGTAATCACAGCAGCAGAGCAATCACACCGCACCGTCCATATAATCAAGGAAAATCAAAAGCTAGAGCTGATGGATATCAATAGCTGCAGCCATGAGGAATGAATTTACAATTAAAATTTGTAACACCGAGGAATGAGAAATCAGTAGCTGCAGCCAAGAGAAATTAATGAAAAACTAAAACCTGCAGCCTCGAGGAATGAGCAATGAATAGCTGCAGCTAAGAGAAATGAAAACTCAGAAGCTATTGCCAAAATAAATTTTCAGCGCGACGCACCAACCGACCGACCAATATGAGCTAAGCCGCGTCGCCAAAGGAAAGGACACAAGAAATATGAATAGAAAAACGTCGAGCCCAATTAAGTAGGGTGTTCCTGCGCAGGATCAAGGCGCATGGGTACAGTAAGTCTAGAAAGACCTGTATCAAGCCCATGAATTTTTTTCAACAAAAGAACGAGAACGTTATAACTCCTACTTTTGAAGATTATTGCAATCTAAAGAAAGAAACTAGAAGCTACGATAACAATGTAAAAAAAAATTGATCACAATCATTGACCGCGATGTTGCAAACACATTGCTCGCAGAACAAAAGCAACTGAAGCATGGTTAGCTACAGCAGAAACGTTATGAGCATAGACCGTGTAGCAAGAACCTTACCTGCTTGACGAGATTGTGTTCAAGTGGAATATTGGGATCGTACTGTAGATTAGGTGGCAGAAAACCAGGCGGATTGCCCCCCTGAAGCATTGGATGGCCCAGAGGTAAGGGAGCGGACTGGGTGCGTCCCAGGGGCCGCTGGATACTGCGGCTGAGGCGACCCTACAGAGACACACACCACAGGCCCAGAGGTTACGTGGCAGTCACATAAAGCGAGCATCCCGTAGCACGGACACATAAACCGACGGATACTAGGCAAACGTAACCGAGAACCGTAAAAATACCCTGTACATAAAGCAAGGGGAATGCCGAAGCCACGGAGGAAATGCAAGAGGAGCGAGTCTCGACTCTTTAGACCATTCATACAAAAAAGTAAACTACCTCCCTGTTCTGGCTTTGATGACGTCACAGTGCCAGAAAGCTAAAGAACACTGCGGCACGTGGTGCTACGGCCTCTGAAGTAAAATCTCAATTAGGATTCTGCCTACGGTTTCAACCATTTATTTATTCGCTTTCATTATTAGATAGGCGAAAATACGGTATCTTTGATACACGGTCTCCGGAGGTAGGAACGCCGCGCATCACGCCGGAGTTAAGAAAATTTACTCCAAGCTCTTCCAAGTATTTATTTCTCAGAAACTTCCAGGCCGACTTTGATGCACTTTGTAGGCTAAGTCACTCTGAGCGATCTTGACATCCAGTTCCAGCCACTAGCAGCCGTTTCGTCGCTTTTTTTAGACTCGCGGAAAAGTGTTTATGCTTAATCCTCTTATATTACCTCCGAGGCCACAGCCCAAATCAATAAACCAAAGAAAACAAAGCAAACGTTACTGAAACATCGGAGAAAGTACAGGGAGAAACGACATAAGCCCTCACCAGTGGGACCAAAAAGTTCACGGTGGCTTTCTGAGCTGGCTCGCTCGCTGATGGGTTCAGCTTTCATAGTCATAGGAGATCAATTAAGTTGCCAACATCAAACTTCAGTCATATATACAAAGCACGCGCTGGCTGGCGGAGCCTATCGGTATGAAAATTCTGTTCAGGAGGGGACGGAAATTTAAGGTGCGAGGTAATTTAGATTCAGAGTTCTACATAGGTCGAATGCGCTAAAGAATTGATTAGGTATCCGAAATTGATGACGCGCAGACAATATCTGCAGCTACTACAGCTGAAGAACTGTAGGAGTCTTGGTTTTTAAAGCAAAAAGGAAAGTCTATGTTCATAAATCTACACGACCCATATCAGCAAGTCACCCTGCTCGTCGCATCAAAAGTAGGTTTCTTGTTAATGAAGCTTAGGTCTCTCAAGTCGCCTCCCCCTTCCTCCGAGGCTGCGACCCAGTAAAATTTTCGTAGCATACCAGTATATATGGAGGAACCCGCAGAAGGGATATCTTAATCATCGAAAACTAGGCAGACGTTAATCAGAACCAGTGAAATACCCCAAGACATAGAAGCATAGAAGAGAAATCCCGTAGCAACAATACACATGGTCACCACAAACTAGGCAAGCGTTACTGAGAACCGGCGGAACGCAGGTAGCCAATTCAGTTGTTCCCCGTAACAGAAATTTCGGGAAACCAACGATAACTACGTAAATTTTAAGGAAATAATACAAGCGTAGCAGAAAATCGGTAGCGAAGAAAAAGAAATTTGAAGAACTGAGCAAATTATTAGATTAACATGCAATCAGAAGTAAGGTAAATGCACATTTTTTTTCAACCTCTTAACACTGTGAAAATAATTCACTGCTGTTACTCCCTTTGGTCACTAGCTGCGACCTAAGGGAAAAATCCAGCATCGTGACTCCACACACGTGTGGTGATGTGTGCAACGAGAGTTGGACTTCGTCCGAAGACACCCAAGGTACACGGTCGTGGGGTATAATTTACCCACACCCTTTGCTTGAGGTAGTAACGTAACAGTAATTCCCCCGTTGAGGACAGGGGCCATCAACAAGACATCTGAACAGTACCGTAGCAACACCCATCTTCAGCTAATGTAATACCAGCACCTCCACCATCCGAGACCATATTTTAAATGAGGTAGCCAATCAAGTTCAGCAGCCAATCCCAACAAAAGCAAAGGCGCAGCTGGACGAGAGGGGGTGGGGGTAGGCTGCGGCAAAAAAGTTTTCCCCATTAGCAGCGTTAGGGGAGCTTAATTTTGCTAAGCTTGTAATTACAAATACATATAACGATTTGAATGTAATAATTCAAGCTCAATTTTGGTGATTCCAATGCTGAACACAGAGAACAAATATTTTCAGCCCCCCCCTTTCATCTAGCTACTCATGTCAAAAAGCACAATAAACACAGCCACCTCACGAAATCACATGCGATATTGTATGATATAATGATATTGAAAAGTAGATTTTCCTCAGCATTGACAGTACTATGGCAAGCGTTCACTGAAACAGAACACAACTTCCTCACGTCGCTGCCCGCTCAAAACTACCAAATGCGGATACACAGACACACGCTGCTTCCATTATAGCCAAATAAAGAAATGCCGTTGGACAATGGCACCCGCAAAACAGCATCACATACCCAGTGACTAACCTGCACTTCAGCGATGGAGACGGGGGGCGGATAGGGGGGCTGGGGGGCACACGACAGCAGGTGAGGAGAAGCTCCAGGGTCCATGCCAGCCATGGCCATCGCCAGGTGCGCTGTAAGCGATGACATAAGTGAGCCCCAATGGAGTTATATTCAATACTTTAAGTCTCCGTTTCCGTACGAAGACGATGTCACAGACGAAAGAACAAGGAACATGTAGTATGTCGATAGAAGCTGGGAGCCCATGCACGAAGGTGTTCCCACACAAGAACAACACGAGTGGGAACAGCAAGTCGGGGAAGAAGAGGAAGAACAGTAAGAAGCAAGGTTAGCAGGAGTATGAAGTCAGAAGGAAGCAAAGTGCGCACGAAAGACACGTCCCGAAGACCTAACTAGTAGCTAAGGTAACCACCTACAACTTCCCCGGAGGAGGGGGAGGTTCCCCTAACATAGGATGGGCGAACCTAACCCTATGGCCCATCCTATGCCTCCTGAAGGGAAGCCCCAATGGACAGTTATTTGTGAAACCTAGCAGTTTAGGTAAGATACCACTATTACGATTATTATTAATAATAGCCCGCGTTGTCATGCGACGGCAACAGAAGACATTGTATACTGGAACGAAACTCCCATTCTGTTGGCTCATCTTCGTGGATTGGTTTGAAGACTTCATTTCTTCAGTGAAGTTCATGCATATTTTTGTTTTTGTGTAAAACCATTGTAAGTTCATCAACTCTAGTGCAAAGTTTGAGAAGAAGCAAAAGGACATAAGTACTTCGCACGTACCCATCTAATTTACGCCTCAGACTAAGAAGAGAAGAGGCTAAGCAAGCAACAGTGTATTATTATATTTTGCTCAGAGTGTACATACCTATGTCGACAAATGAAGCATTCTCGTCACGTCATACAAATAAGGAAACATGACGTCACAACAAAGTGGCTGTGTCGTAATGGTGATTTTAATTGTGAGCCTACTAAAGCGCGATGGGTTGTGACGTCCAACTTAGCTTTGCTTTGGTCATGTGACGAGAAAGGTTTATAGGTTTGTGCAGTCTGACACAAGTAATGTGAGGGACGTCGCATTCCTACCGACAGCTCTCGCGCGATCTAGACACAGGTAAGAAATCGATCACACGAAGCGTGTCAATCGAAGGGAGAAGCTCACGGAAAGAAAAGCCAACACCGACAGATGAAGAGAAAAGAAGCACAATAATATCAGACGAAGATGAACGACGAACAAAAGAGAAATAGGAAGATGCGACAGGAGAGTCGCCCCGTACAATTTTAGAAATCAGAAGTAGCTACTTATATTTAATACAACTAAGTTGGTACGCAGGCTTAATACAACTAAGCTGGTACGCAGACTACGTCAATAATAATATAGACTGACTGTTACATGTAAGGTACCTACCTCGTCTTCATCCTCAGCAAGATCACTGCTTTAGAAATAAATTGTAAGGGGTAGTGGAGAGATGTAAAATATACCTGGTAAGGAGGGGTAGTAGGGCAGGGTGGAGGGAAGTACGTGGCCAGTCATGGACATCTCCCGACACAGTGGGGCCGTTGCTCCCTCCTCTTCACCTCTACCATCAGCTTCCGACACGACTGATAATTTCATGCACTCCTGCGGGATACAAGCATGACAGGGGGGTCATTTGTGGACATCGCACGTCATGGAAATTATGCTACTACACGAATGGCTACCGTCTACCATAAGGCAACTGAAATTCTGCCTATAATACAGCAAATACATAATGCACCGCCTGGAATTCAGACCACACATTCATAAGTTATGATGGAGCACTAACCCCATAGAGTTCAGATGTGTCAAAATGCACTCTATCGCCTGGTGAAAAAACACGTTTGTAGGAAAACCATTGAAGAGTTCCAAAGTTAATCAAGCACTAAGCAAATCCTACTCGAAACACAATGAAAGATGAATAGGATGCAGTTATTTCGTCAACCTACACCAGATCAACTTCTGAAATATGGTATTGCTAGGAACGTTAATCAAAATAAGTTGATTTTCTTATAAACGGCGGACATTTCATATTTTTCCATTAATTTACATTTATCCAACCAACTCACTTATACCATAAAACAATTTTACATTACCTAATAGAATAATTCAAGGACGAGATAGTAATTAAGGTTCAAGCTGTCATATAGATTTATGGCATCTAGCTACCACACGTGTTATCCACGTCACAGCTGTTACATTAGTCTTGAGTCACTGACGTCATAGCTTGACAAACTGTGGTTGACTGCAGCCGACCATTCCTCTGGGGCCTAGCTTGCTTTTATTTGCAGCACGAGCTAGTGCACAAAGATTTCCTAGTTAGGGTGTGCGGTTAAGTTAACTTTACCTCTGCGAGAAATGGAGCAATTACACAGCCCGCAAAATACGTACTAGTAGCCCACACCCCTGGGAGGAGGGGTTACCTGGTCTTCTATTTCCTGAAAATTTTCTATTTTCACGCTACCTCGTGTTATCATACTTCCGCAAGTAAAGCCAAAAATATTACCTTCGCTTAACCATATCTGAACCCTATTTTATCCAGGCTGCATGTCTTGATGCAAGAGCTGTTCGTCCTATGGCATTCCTATGGGACAAAAGGTCTTTACAGCGGTGTGGCATAACCTGGTAGCTACCAATTAATTGGTTTAACCAATGTGTGCTACCTAACTACAAAGGCAATTTAACCCCTTGGATTACAATTGAGAAAAAGCGCAAAAGACACAACTTAGATAAAGGGAGTTAACTATGCCCCCCAGCAGCGTAGGCACCTGTTGCGAGGTGTGAGGCGGCCGCCCCAGCGATATGTTGGGCAGGGAGGGAGAAGAGTACAGCGTGAGGTCGGAGCAGGAGCCCTGCACCCCGCTGGCACCAGCATCCAGGGGGCTGTAGGTGGTGCTGTTGCCGGGACCTCCCCCACCACCTCCACCGCCCTCCTCATTGATGGGTGTGGACCCTGACGAGGACCGGGACGTGGGAATACCGTTGGGGGGCGAGCTTTGCCCGCTATCGGGGGTTGAGCAGCTTTCGAGACCTGGAAATAAACGTGAGTGTCAGACCGAGCCCATCCTCGCCTGGTCACAAGTATAATATCCAGATACTGATCCTGGCCTAGTGGGACGTATAAGAGTAATATCTTTATGCTGGCACTAAGATGCCCTCGGCAGTGCGAGTAGATCATATAGGTACTAGTCCTACCCTAGTATTTTAAGCACGAGTAACTGCCTATACAAAGAAACCTTTAGAATTCAACCACATCAGCTAAAGCATCACAATATTTAAAGACGCAACTAGAAAAAGACGAAGCAAATGTTCCCTGGCGGTTCGAGTTTCGAAGTACATATTAGAAAAAAGCTTACATTGCATAGCACTGATGCGCAGGGTTCGGATGAATTACGACCAGGGGAACGTAGCATGAAGCGGTGGCCAGTGAGTTATGACATATTATGTTTTTAACTGAACTGACAGGTGTGGAATCACATACTACATAGTACGTCATTTCGCAGCTGATGTATAACGTCACCGTGCACTGAGTAAGCTCACGTCCATAAACTGCAAGCAGGGCAGGAGAGAAGCGCCCATAATTTCAACAGAAATTAGCAAAAAAATCGCTCTTCTCTTTCGGCAATATTATAACAGTGCTAATAATGCGAGAAATTAAAGTTAGTTTAGACGCGAATGGGTGAATTACTGTACCTGAAGGCGGCATGCGCCTTTTAATGGCGCCTGGTCTGTCCTTGCGCCTGGTGATGGGCGACGAGCGCCTTTCAATAACCCGTTGCTTGAGGCGCACCTTGAGGCAGATGTTGGGTTCGGAAGCTGCGCACACGTACACAGACACGCATCGTGTTAGTGACACTACGTCATGACCACACAGCAAGCTCTCTCAACGTTACATCTGACAGTTAGTGACAACTACCTCAACCAAACTCACAATCTTATTATACAGTTAATATAAAATCATCCATGGAGATTACAATTATTATATTTTTAATATGAGTCACAGCTAGTAGCTATCTATTTAGGACATAAAATCATTTTGTTTCTATCAAAGTTAGTCACACCTAACACAAGAACAAGGAAAATAATCACACTACAGAACACGGGTCAAGACAGACGAACATGAGCCACTGGTCGAGGTAGGCACGAGTCTAGTAAGCAGTTAGTACACTTGACTACACCTGGCAAGGCTAAATTTATGTAATATGCAAAGCGACTGAATAAATAAATAGCATGCCTACGTCGTGAACATAGTAAAGGCCAGCTCAAGCGTCAGTTTCTATTAGGCCAATGTTTCTCATGAGAAGACCGTAGTTTGAAACTCGTGTATGACTCTCAGAGCGAGTTCGCACGTCATTCATATGAACGCGTTCGCTCAGCCACTCGTTCAAATGTGTTACTTTGCCCTAGATGTTGCAGAACAGTGCACTGTGTTCGAACTTCATTTCACTCCAAATTTGAAGAGATAACCGTAACTTGCCCAGTGACCCTTGCAGAGGAAGCTGATTTAAACAGCTAACATTTCTATAACTTTAGTGGCGTACGCAAAGTGGTGCTGACAACGACGCAACAAAACGTTCGGGCAAGTGGATGAGTGAACGCGTCGAGATGAGTGACGTGTGAACGCGGCCTAACAGAAATTGTGGCGGCCCCAAGAGCTAGAGGAGTGCACAACGGCCGCCGAGGTGAGGTCCTGCGGGGGGGCAGAAGTTCCCATACTTTGCGACCGATGATATTTTCTGGCAAACAGACAGACATGTCGCAGTACCAGGCCAGTGGGGACCAGCGCACATCACTCGCATTCAAATAATAGAACATTGCAGCTCTGCCTGCTCGTAGCCAAAGTGCTGCTAAGAAAATGCCAAAAAGAAGTCGTGACAGTTGAGGTTGAATATGCGCCAGAGCTCAGGTTGGCGCTCGCAGAAAGGAAAGGTTGACAACAGTACGATGCACGCAACTGCAGAGGTGCGCACGTGCAGGGTACGTTCAAGCGCCAAAAATTTCAACTGCAAAAGCCAAATTTCTGTGCCAACTTGTAGACTTTGAGGATGTCGCCCCTGGGACCTCTACTAATAGTTATCAACGCCCAATAAAGTTTGCAATTGGCATGAATGACGTCTCTAAGACACGTATGGGTGTCAAAAATGTGAACTGCTAAGACCAAGCTGCTCGTCGAAGCCCCAACTTACAAGAACAGCTCCGATATAATAGCATGTGCACCCACCAGCGGCGACTGCATACAGCTATTTATGATGGGAGTCTCTAAGGTACGTGAGAGCGTTTAAAATATGATCTGCAGAGAGTAGATTTCTACTGCAACTTATAGCAACGACCATGTACGAGCCGGCGGCAGTTGGTACGATAACAGTTGCACCTACCTAGCGACGCCTGCACACACACACACACACACACACCTATTACCAAACACCCGCTACGGTCGTCGCTCCGTAAGCTTCTTACTTGTCTCGCCGACCAAAAATAGTGTCGAGCGGCCCAGAATATCAGAGCCCCAACCCTGTGCCTCCTTCTTTTCACGCCGTCACCCTCCATCTCAGCTCACTTGGGGGCACATGAGAAAACTCCCCCACGGCCGGTTAAACAAGTATACTAGCTGGAACCAGTGGAAGTTCTACAGAACAAATGCAATGTTCTTCAATTATGTCTTAGACCAGTATGATCCTAATCCCCCCCCTCCCAAAGGATTATGAGACTAACAGGTTAACCCATGGGCGGAGCCAAGCTGTAGTGCATCATAGGAAATGGGCTTGTGACGTCATAAAAACTTAGTACGTTTATGTATAGCGATTGTGCATTGTTTCTTCATCGTTTCATGTGGGCCTACAGAGTGCCCTACATGTCCTACAATGATTATAGCTGCACAAAAACATGTATCAAGGCATCTACGAACCTTGTTAGCTCTCTGAAGCATAAAATTTTTAAAGAACGTTGGTTTAAAGGCTTGTAAAAGAGCAGATGAATTCAACCGGCAAATGCCAGCATGTATC